>CM038675.1:802811436-803226436 GCA_021605145.1 Aegilops bicornis
GGGTAATCTCTAGTAAGCTCATGAGAAGGTACGGAGTATGACTAATAAGCTCCACCCGTGGGGTTTAGCCTTCGGCAGCCACGTATCAGCTGACAATAGGCGAAACTTCTGCACGCCAAACTGACAATTCAAGGCATAGTTCATTGTTCAGTTGTGAAGAAGTCTAATCCTGTTGCTCTAGGTGGAAGTTCAACTTAACAGTCTCCACTGAAATTTCTGATATATCGAACATTATTTGGAACAATTGACAAACTTATGTGCCTCGAGATCTGGTGGGGGATTGTTGGATTATGGATGGGCTTAGGCCCATATAAGACACTAATCCCTGGTTAATCTTGAGGCCCATGTATGAGATGACAGGTGATGGGAAGTTTAGTCCCACCTTGCTAGTTGAGGAGAGTTGAGACCCCTTTGTAAGGGCTGCTCTACCACTTGCCATTGGGAGCTTGGGAAGAGGAGTGGTACACGCGCGCTCCTCCTCCTCCGCCACCCGCCTCGCCACGCCTCGTCACGACGCGCGTGCGTCGCGGGTTGCGGGAATGAGCCGAAGCTTATTTTTGCCGCTCAGGAATGAATTAATTAATTAGGGATTAATTAACGAGTCGCTAACAGGTGGGCCACTGTCCGAGACGTTGGACTGTGGGCTGACTTGCGTTGCCGGGATTCGTCGACTCCCTTGCCGGGGGTGCGACCCTTGCCGGGACCCGCGTTGCCAGGATTCGTCGACTCCCTTGCTGGGGGTGCGATCCTTGCCGGGAACAACGACTCCCTTGTCTGGAGTGGGCCGACTCGGTCTTGGGCCTCGGCAAGGCCCACGACTTTCTTCCTCACGGACTATATAAGAAGGCTCTGATCAGTGAAGTAACCTAGTTCGGTTCACTCACTCCCTCTCGCGTGACCTAGCCGTCATCTACTGTTCCTCACTCTGTGCTGCCTCCGGCGATCCCATCCCGACGACCGCGTGCACGGTTGGTCGGGAGAGCAGGTGCCTCCGGAACCCTGTCGTTCGAGATCCTGCCCGGGAGAACGGCAATAAGGTTTTTGGGGAGCGTCTCGACGCGACTGCTCCCGATCCGTCCTCAACTCGGTCCGCCTCTGCTTCCACTACTTCCCCTGCATCGACACCATGGCCGACGACGCCGCTGATAAGAAGAAGGCCACGGACGACGCCGAGGCTGCTGCTGCCGCCGTCGCGTTGGCCTGGCCAACCGGAGGGTATGATCTGTTCATCCCTCGTTTACTCATACTAGTACTAGCCGTATATGTGCTGCTCATAGATGGTTCGATTCTATGTTCATGCGTCTTAATATGCATAGGTATCGCTATGAGATGCATACCTTTTATGCCATGCTTACTGTATACTCGTGGATAAGTCTATTTGGGAAAGTGCTAATATTTCCAACAATGTGTGCGTTGGTTCGGCGACAATGACCGATGTCCCGTTCGCGCTGGACACGGGTAGGAACTAGCCTGGCGCATCTTATAAATGGGCGGCACGAGAGTGCGAGTTGCGAACCAGAGCCATGCCGCATATGATGGTTCATCCAAAATCGTGCATGCCATATGCTCGTCTCTTTCAACACCAGCGCGAGTCGAAAAGCGACGTCCTTTTAAGAAAAGAAAAACGAGAACGAGAAAAGAGACGGAGATAGCTTAGCTAAATTAGCTAGCCAGCTCGGCCCATCGATCTGCATATGTTTTCTAGCGCGATTATTCAAGTCACACGTCTAAACAGTGCAACAAATCAACGAGCTAATAATGTAGCATATGAAAAGAAGTCAAAGAGTTAACGAGCACACTGTTGTACTCGTGTACACATCGTCACCCTGAGTATGTGTTGGTTTTGTTGTTGAGAAGATTCTTGTACGCATATGTTTTCTCCTAGCATCATTTCGGGTGGTTCATGAGAATGAGTTGTGCGTCTTGTGCAAGCCACACTTTTGTTACGTTTTTGCTAAAACACATCTAGATATATGCCTTAAGTATTACACATCTAAGTTGTATGCTATTGATTTCAGAGGGAGATTCACGCAGGTATTTTCTTTTCTATTTTTCTTTCTTTGCTTGAATCATTTAGATTTTTTTTGGGTATTTCGAATAGAGGTGCTGCACATAAACCCGTTAACAATTGCACCGAGTGCCATCGCCTTGCCAAAATTTCCGAGTTATTAAGGGGTGATCAGGGTCTCTGTAAAATGCTTATCAGAAGCAACTAGTCGATCGATCCTACACTCCATCCCACTCCACTCCGCCTGAGACTTGGTGGTCAAGAAGATGATGCCATACTACCAGCGCTAGTACCAGCTGCCAAGGCAAGCGCAATTGGCGGAATATGACGGGAGAAGCCGGCAAAGAAACCCGTGGAATGAGATGAGCGTCGGAGCAGTGGCGAAAATGACCCCGGTCTTGGATCGAGTCCGAAGGAGGACGAACACCATTGGCACTACACTATACTAGGTCTTGCGTCGGCGTCTTACAGACAGGGACGTGCGATTACAGACGTCCAGTGATCATACGGGCAATGGTAGATGGATATACTATCATACTACCATCTTCAGTTGCGTGTTAACCGTTGAATTCGTCGTGACCTCTATGATGGGTACAGAGAGGGAGATAGATTGCGTGCTGGCACGAGCAGGAAGACCTAGACCAGAAACAGCGATGTCCTTTTGTGAAGTGCAGTGACGCACTGCTAAGAAAAATGGGTAGATGCATGCAGACGATGGAGTCGACTTCCGAACTGCCACGTCGCCGACGCGCGCGATGGGTCCATGCAATGCACCGCGGCCGCACAACTTGATGGGCATCTACACAAAGCACGGCGGACGTACACCTCCAACAGCACTCTTCCATCCTCATCCCCATCACGGCCGTACCGCCGGTCGCTGTGTCCGGTGGCTGGCCTGGCTGGTCCCGGCCGGCGGCGCAGCATCCGTGCGTTGCGTGCACGGCTCTCCGCACCGCGCGGTGATCCGATCCGCGCTCCAGCTGTTGGTAGGGCACCCAAGCGTTGCCCTCCATCGGTATCGCGGCAGGTCATGCATCTCGCACGCCCCACGACGGCGACCCGTGTACCGGACCACGCCCATGCATCGCCTTCTTCCCCACGGCACCGGCAGTGACACTTGTAATACGTGAGCTGCTTGCGCTCCAACATCTTTCCGTGTCCCGCCCGTGCCCTGGTGGCCGCTGTCCTGTCGCGTCCCGCCCCGATGGCCGAATATGCCGGATCCATCAGGGTGAAAATGCCTCCAATCAACCGATCAACTCATCTCGAATGGCGCCAGTGTCGACGCGCCCACGCGTCTAATCGGTGCAACTTTGCCTAGTGCGCCGAGAATCACTAGAAGCGACGCGGCCGAAAATCCAACCCCGATGTGGAACAAAGCTACGAACGATGGTGATGGTTGTGGTATCGGGATCACATTCTACCCACCCCACCCGCCCGGCTTTGCTGATTCCTCCTGAGCCGTCCGTCTCCAATTTCTCCGGGGAGTCAACCGCGTCGTGACGGCAAAGGGAACACAAACTTCACTTTAGTCATGTCAAGGAGAAGTAGCAGCCACCATGTTTTTGACTGTGCAAACATTCACGTTTGATTCAGACACAGCAACAGCTAGCCCACGACTCTGCCCATGATGAACGCAGTCGCACGCAGAGCGCATGTCAAAAGGAGGGACAGCCTAGCGGTTTTTTCTCACTTTGCGGATGATCGACGCAAAGACGAAGCTCGCTGTTATCCTAGCTAGGCGAATTCCTTGACAAAATCACGCCCTTGAGTCAGACGGACGGGACGTGAGTGGACGCAGTGGGTCAAGCAATTAATTATACGGATACCACCAGAGATCCCGATCATCTCACCCACGACACTAGCTACCACCGTGCACCCTCTGAAATCTTGGTGCGCACTAGTAGAAAAAGAAGAATCTGAAACAGACTAATGTCCATTAGTGCTTTAACGGCTACCGGCTTTTTATTAATCTTAGGTTAATAACCTTTAGCACCGATTCGCGCTTACGAACCGTCTTAAAGAGAATGGCAGCGTGTTGTCGGTCTGGGGCCCGTCAAGCACTTTAATCTGGGTTAAGTGGCATGACGTACTAAAGGTCGACGTACATAAACCCTTCGTCCACCCGAGCCACTCTGTTTATCCCCTTTTCCCTTACTTCCTCTGTTCTTCCCCTCTTTTCCTCGAGCTCCTCATAAATTTTGCCCAAAATTTGTCAAGATTTGAAGGCCCCCATCCATTCAAATGATCACAAAGGTTAGCAGCTTTATCCTTTCAACTCTCATTGCTAAATTAGCTCTTGCAATGCTTTGTATAGTGATTAATTTGGGAGGAATTATAATTTGCTAGTATTTGATTTATATGCAATTTGAGGTCAAAAGTAACACTTAGTTTGCATATGTAGGTGTGGTTTACTTAGTGCCTTCTAAATCTCCGGCGTAACCATCGTCGATCGTCCGCGCCGTCCCATCGCTGGCACCACCTTCTGATGAGGCTCTTGTTCATGAATGTTTTACATTACCAAATTGATGTTTATGTGATTTGGATATATAGTTACTCGTATAATTATCTTACCCGTACGTTGTTTGTTATACATAGTGCCATGGTTTTGATATCCGTCCCCGTCGGCCCTCGTCCTTGTTTTATTCGGATGTGGTATATTCTTTTTTAAAACTAGTTGTTGCATTTCGTGTTTATAACAAATTATGCCCATCAAGTTGACATAGATATTTTTATCTAAGAGGTATGTGAACCAGAAATTCCAACCGACCCTATTGTCGAGAGGTTAAATTTAGTTGAAAGAGAAAACGAGTATTTGAAAGAAAAATTGAAAATAATTTTGGGGGAGAAGATGGAATTGGAGTTGCATGTTGCCGATGTCGTAGATGATCACAAGATCAAGATGGAGAAAATGAGGTTGAAGATTAGAAAGATTAGAAAATATGCCATTGATAGTGTGGCTTGGTATCATTATGCTGTTGGATCAATTGTTACCTTAGTTGCGATCTTGATCGCATTTGTTGTTGCATTTAATTCTTTAGCTAGAGAGTTATTTGTATGTTGCATTTAATTAAGTGATGTATATGAACTTTATGTATGAACTTGTATTAATTTGGTCTATTGATTGTTGTGTAATGAAGATGAGCCGACAATGGATGTATGATGACCGATGCTCTCCCGTGTTCATTAATGGCGTGCATACTTTTCTGCTTGCCGCTGAGGCAAACAAGCGGGTGGATGGTTTTATGCCTTGTCCATGTGCTGGCTGTAAGAATGGTCACAATTACTCTACGTCAAGAACCATTCACGTCCACCTATTTGAGTCCGGTTTCATGCCCCACTATAATGTTTGGACCAAGCACGGAGAAAGAGGGTTTATGATGGAAGACAATGAAGAAGAAGAGGACGACGACGGATATCCTGGCCACGGGTTCCCTGAATACGATGATACAACAATGGGGGAAGAAGTTGAGCCGGCAATGCGGGAAGAAGCTGAAGAAGAGGCATCAGATGAGTCCGCTGATGATCTAGGTCGGGCCATTGCCGATGCAAAGAGAAACTGCGCAAGTGATCTGGAGAGGACGAAGTTGCAGCGCATGTTAGAGGATCACAAGAAATTGTTGTACCCGTATTGCGAAGCTGACAAGAAAAGTTCACCACACTTGAATTGCTGCAATGGAAGGCAGAGAATGGTGTATCTGACAAGGGATTTGGAAAGTTGCTGGTAATGATAAAGAATATGCTTCCAAAGGACAACGAATTGCCCGAGAGTACGTATGAAGCAAAGAAGGCTGTCTGCCCTCTAGGGTTAGAGGTGCAGAAGATACATGCATGCCCTAATGACTGCATCCTCTACCGCGGTGAGTACGAGGATTTGAACGCTTGCCTGGTATGCGGTGCATTGCGTTATAAGATCAGTCGTGATGACCACTGGTGATGTCGGCGGCGCCCGGAAGAAGATTCCTGCCAAGGTGATGTGGTATGCTCCTATAATACCACGGTTGAAATGTTTGTTCCAAAACAAAGAGCATCTGAAAGCGATGCGGTGTACCTTGAAGACCGTAAGAAAGACGGAAAGTTGAGAGTACCCGCTGACGGTTCGCGGTGGAGAAAAATCGAGAGAAATCTTGGGAGGAGTTCGCAGGTGACCCAAGGAACGTATGGTTTGGTCTAAGCGCAGATGGCATTAATCATTTTGGGGAGCAGAGCAGCAACCATAGCACGTGGCCTGTGACTCTATGTTTGTATAACCTTTCTCCTTGGTTGTGCATGAAGCGGAAGTTCATTATGATGTCAGTGCTCATCCAAGGTCCTAAGCAACCCAGCAACGGCGTTGATGTGTACCTAAGGCCATTAGTTGAAGAACTATTACAGCTGTGGAATGGAACAGGTGTACGTGCGTGGGATGAGCACAGACAGGAAGAATTTGACCTAAAGGCGTTGCTGTTCGTGACCATCAATGATTGGCCTGCTCTCAGTAACCTTTCAGGACAGACAAACAAGGGATACCGCGGATGCACGCACTGTTTGGATGATACCGACAATATATATTTGGATAGTTGTAGGAAGAATGTGTACCTGGGACATCGTCGATTTCTTCTGACAAGGCATCCCGTAAGAAAGAAAGGCAAGCATTTCAAAGGTGAGGCAGATCACCGGACGAAGCCTCGCCATCGTACTCGTGCTGATGTACATGATATGGTCAAGGATTTGAAGGTAATATTTGGAAAGGGTCCTGACGGACAACCTGTTCCGAAGGACGCTGACGGACGCGCACCCATGTGGAAGAAGAAATCTATATTTTGGGACCTGCCATATTGGAAACTAGATGATTCCCCGCGCGTTGCTGCGGAGTATTTTTTGCTAAAAGTTCTAATGAGGAGAAATAAACCGTTTAAAGAAAATAGTAACTTGCCAGTGAATTAAAACATCTCGCCTTTTCTTGGGAAAACATATCTATTAAAGGATGTACATACAAAAGTGTTGCTTTCATCAAATTGTAACAGTGGTGTTTATACAAAGAAATTGAAACGAAGAAGCCACGCACAAAGAAAGAGTTATAGAGAAAGGTCACCAATTCAGTAGTTCAGCAGTTTTTAACTGAACTAAAATCTACCAATTCAGCAAAGCCAACAATCACTAACCTTCTTGTCTCAACAACAAAACACCATTATTGTGATGCAAACTAATGGATAGCTGAATAGCACAGATGAAAAGTCAGACGAAAATTTTATTACATCAAGAACTATGTATTATACGTGTCCAATGTAACTTTGAATGTGCAACAATGAAGACCTTCAACCTGAAATAGAGGATGATCATTTAGGCAGCATCAGAATTACGAAAGAAAAAGTAGAAACAGCCATCCTCAAATCAGACTACATCCATGTCGCTGGGCTCAATACCCGCACATCTCAGGAGATGGGACACCGACGACCAGATGAGTTGTCAAGGTAGATAAGGAGAAGTGGCATAAGCAGGTCCACCAGATCATCACTTGTCCCCGCTCATAAGCTTATCACCTAGAACCGAGCAACCTAGACGGCTTCCTTCCTATCTGCAGAGTTAGCTAAATCACCAAAAAAAATGCTACAGTTACCATGCTAGAAGCTCGACGAAGACGTTGTTGAATGCACAACTCAGATATGTCAAGTGAGAGCCGATATACATACAGCTTGATGAAGACATGGCTGGATCCAGGACTCGTCCAAAAGTAGCCAGAATGCAGTTTCACATTTCCAGCTTCTTGATATCATTCTTTGGTCTGAGAAAGATGGAGCTTAAATAAATTTACCTAAAACACATTGTCAGGTAAAAAGCAAACTCACTTATGCACTAATATAAATTAAGGATATTATCCAGGATGCACCTATTGCATAAAAGATACAGTAGTATACAGGAATTCCAATAGGAAGGTTTGTTTCAAATTGTCAAAGAACAAAATAACTTAATGGGATCTGATTATGTGTTAGTACACAGTAAGATGAGATGTAATCACTCGCAGCTAGTAAACTAAGTAAATAACCCACCTCACGGTCCACCTGAACCCCCAAAAGCACACAAATATAAACCCATCTGTGCAAGCACCGACACATAAAAAAGAGGATAATCTGAACACACAACACTCATGTACGTATCAGCAAGAGTAGCAAATCCGCTCACTGCGGCTCGGATGTACTCCTCAAAGGACTAGTGTTACTCGTCATATAGCTGCTGCGATTATATCGTTCTGCGCAACAAAAGAGAAAAACAGTTGGGGGATGAAATCGGGCCAAGCCTTAGGCATGGCCGAAGGGAGGTGGGGAGGAAGGCGACTTACATGCAGAGCATCATCCATTCCCCCAGATCGATCATGCTTTCTTCGGAGCAGAACCGTGGCTCCGACTTGCCCTCGAAGATGTTGATACCCTTCTGCATGATGAAGCTCCATCCATTCCCTCCAGATCAATCATCTTGAGATCGCCCTTGCCCTGCCATCGTCATTGTAGCCACCAGTCCTACACATCGACGGTCGCAAACCCTAGAAGCGGTTGTGTTCTGTTGCGTACGTCGCGGCGTGGTCCGTATCGTCTAGGGAGAGATTTATGGGGGACGGGAGACGGGGTGGCCTCACACTCGCATCAAAGACGTTTCAACTGGTTCCCTCAATAAAGAAAGGATGCTTCGACGGGAGGAGCATTCGATTCCACTTCTGCGGGCCAAGAAGGAGGAACCAACGTGTCGGGTCTGGTGCACGGGCGGGATCAATTATTGGCTGCAGATCTGAGTCACACCTGCGGGAGAGAAAAAGGATGATTACATGTAAAAGAAAAAAATAGAAAAAATATAGTGACGTGGAAGCCTACATGTCAAGATAATTGGTGGTAGTGGGATGATGATGTGGATAGGCTGCATGTCAAGAGAAATAGGTTAGTGGGGATGAACTATTTATGTATTATAGATGCCTAGAGGTCCGCTCCGCAATCAACGTGATGCACGTGACGAAGAATCTTTGCGTGACCCTGCTTGGCTTTTTGGGCGTGTATGGGAAGACAAAAGATACACCAGAGGCACAGGAGGACCAGCAACGTATGCACGGAAAAGACGGCATGCATCAGGGTCAGGCCAGCTACGCTCTTACCAAAGAAGAGAAAGAAATCTTCTTCGAATGCCTGCTCAGCATGAAGGTACCGTATGTCTTCTCGTCGAATATAAAGGGAATAATAAATATGATAGAGAAAAAGTTCCAGAACCTAAAGTCTCATGACTGCCACGTGATTATGACGCAACTCCTTCCAGTTGCATTGAGGGGGCTTCTACCGAAAAATGTTCGATTAGCCATTGTGAAGCTATGTGCATTCCTCAATGCAATCTCTCAGAAGGTAATCGATCCAGAAATCATACCAAGGTTACAGAATGATTTGGTGCAATGTCTTGTCAGTTTCGAGTTGGTGTTCCCACCATCCTTCTTCAACATCATGACGCACGTCCTAGTTCACCTTTGCGAAGAGATTAACGTTTTGGGTCCTGTATTTCTACACAATATGTTCCCCTTTGAGAGGTTCATGGGAGTCTTGAAGAAATATGTTCATAACCGTGCTAGGCCAGAAGGAAGCATCTCGAAGGGCCATGAAAATGAGGAGGTCATTGAGTTTTGTATTGACTTTATTCCTGACCTTAAGTCGATTGGTGTTCCTGAATCGCGGCATAAGGGCAGACTGGATGGAAAAAGCACGCTAGGAGGGGATCAAATAATATGTATGGACGGGCATTCTCTCACTGAAGCACACTACACAGTTCTACAGAATTCCACCTTGGTGGCTCCGTACATGGAGTAACGCAAGAATTTTCTACACTCCAAACACCCGGAGAAGTCTGACGATTGGATTACACGTGAACAAACAAGGACTTTCGCTGGTTGGTTGCAGAAACGTGCCATACATGATGGAGATATTCAAGATGACCTATACTCGATGTCCTAGTTACCATCTTCGAATATAATGACTTTCAAAGGGTACCAGATAAATGGGAATACATTTTACACGATCGCCCAAGATAAGAAGAGAACCAACCAAAACAGTGGTGTCCACTTTGATGCAACAATCAACACGGGAAAGGAAACATATTATGGTTACATAGTGGACATATGGGAACTTAAGTATGGAGGTGATTTGAAGGTCCCTTTGTTTCGGTGCAAATGGGTCATTATGACACGAGGCGGGGTAACGGAAGACCCGTAGTACGGAATGACAACAGTGGATCTCAACAATCTTGCGTATGCAGACGAATCATTCGTCCTAGCCAATGATGTGGCGCAGGTTTTTTATGTGAAAGACATGTCTACCAGGCCGAGAAAAAGAAAAGATAAGGAAGCGAATGGATCATACGAAGAGCCAAAGCGCCACATAGTTCTTTCAGGAAAAATAAACATCGTGGGAGTGGATGACAAGACAGACATGTCAGAAGATTATAAAAAGTTTGATGAAATTCCTCCATTCACAGTGAATATTGACCCAAGCATCCAGTTAAATGATGAAGATTTTCCATGGCTACGGCGCAAAGGGACACACGTGAAGAAAAAGTTTCACACCCAAAGATCTGGGATGTGATCGGCTTCACTATCATCACTTTCTTACATGTTTCACACCCAGGAGGGAATCTCTGTAATAGTTAGGGTAGTTATGTGTTTTGGCATTTGAAACACGGAGAAATTTTATGTGCAAACAAAAGTAGAGACGGTTACGGCAAAAACTGGATGCACTTCGTGTACAAAATGGACAATCTCTTTCGAAGTATCAGGGTTTCCGACGAAAACTCAACTGTTGCAAAGGCATTTCATTTTTTTAAATAACCTAAGCATTACCAAATTGAACATAATGATAAAACACACTAATATTAAACATAAAAAAAAGAATCACTGAAAAATCTTTTTCAAAGTTAAGTTATTCACAAACTAGTGATTCACGCAAATTTCAAATAATTCAAAATTTAAACTATTCAAATTTGAAAACTACCGGCACTAGCAGAAAGTTTGTAATTTTTTGTACCTAAAGCAAAAATATTCACAAATAAACTCTAAATACAGCAAAAAACAACTCAAAAATAAATAAAACAAAAATAAATAAAGTGAAAAAAATTAAGAAAATAAAAAGCCCGCCTACTGGGCCAAAGCGGCCTGCGTACGACTAGGAACACAACCTTTTGTTTGGCCAGGATGCAGGCCCGCAAAGGCCTAGTAGGCCCACTAGGCAGAAGAGAACATGTAGGCCCAGTAGGCCTGCTTAGGAGAGGAGCTCGAGAGAGCTACCGCACTGGGGCTTATAAACCGGTCACGGTAGCCCCTCGACTAGCGAGGTGGGACTAAACTTGCACACCGCCTAGAGCGGCGCACCCCCTTTAGTATCGGGTAGTGGCTGCAACCGGTATTAAAGAGGGGGTCTTTAGTACTGGTTGGTGCCACGACCCGGTACTAAAGGGGGTGCGCTTCCCGCTGCTTGGCCTGGCCAAAACAGACCTTTAATATCGGTTGGTGGCTCCAACCGGTACTAAAGGTCCATCCTATATATACACCAGTTAAATTTTTTTCACTTTCCCTCTGTTTCTTCCCTTTGTTTCCTCCCTCCGTCGCGCCCTGCCCGATCGACGCGTCCCGTCGGCGTCGCCGCCGCCCTAAATCGTCGACCCGGCCGTGCCGCCCTTGTCGCCGCCCGTCGGCGTCGCCGCCAGCCATCCCGTCCCGTCGTCCCGCCGTCCCGTCGCCGCGCCCAGCTGCCGTCGTCGCCGCCCGCCCATCGTCGCCGCCCGTCCGTCGCCCGTCGTCGCCGCCCGTCCCTTTGCCCGTCATCTCCGCCCGTCCCGTCGCCCGTAAATCGCCTCGCCGGTGAGCTCGCCCGACCGCCATGTCGATTGTCCACACACACACACACACACACACACACACACACACACACACACACACACACACACACACACACACACACACACACACACACACAAGTGATATAAATATTTAGTTATAGAAACATTTATAGAAATTTAGCAATTTTTCTGTTTTTAGTAATATAAATATTAAAAATGTTAGTTATATAGAAATGTTATAAATGTTTTCTGTTTTTTAGTTATAGAAATATTTATAGAAATGTTAGCAATTTTTATGTTTTTTAGTAATATAAATATTAGAAATGTTAGTTATATAGAAATGTTATAAATGTTTTCTGTTTTTAGTTATAGAAATATTTATAGAAATGTTAGCAATTTTTTGTTTTTTGGTTATATAAATATTAGAATTGTTATAGAAATGTTAGTTATATAATCAGGAAATTTTAGAATTAGTTTTAGTTAGATGAATTAGATTAATGTCAAATTGTTAGAATTTGCATATATATATAGAATTTTAGTTATCACAATCCAATCATTTAAAAAATGTTACTTTTGCGGGCATATAGTATTTGTTCTCGACGATATGCCCGGCCCGCATCCTCGCCGTCGACCCGTTCGCGACGACGTCCTGCTTCAGAGGACCCATGTCCGGGACTGGGCTCCGCCGGGCTGGCACTGGGAGGTGCTACCTGGAGGGGCGCGCCGCTTGGTGAGGAACCCGACCTCGGGTCCCGTCGTCGACCCTGATCTTCTTTGGTGGCGTTCGCGTGGGCCACATTCGGTGCAGAGGCAGCCGGCCCCGCCGGAGGTGGTGCGTCGCCGTGTCAGGGAGGAAGATGAGCACGTCCATCGCTACATGGCTGCTATGGACGACGTCAGGTTCTCCACTACTTGGCGGGTTCTTTGGGCAGATGACCGGAGATATGATCCTGTGATGGTTCCTTTTCTTTGGGTGTGCACCGCCCGCACCCCAGGAACCGCGAGTGGCACCCTATATTCTACTGTAGTACTCGATCTTTATTAGGTACCTAGCCAGTGATGTATTCGATATATAATATTCGATATGATGTATTCGAGATTATATATATTAAAACGATGATGTATTCGAGATTATATATATTAAGATGATGTATTCGAGATTCAGTTTTTCCTTATTGATTGCATCCATGCATTGTAATTTGAATAATAATTAAATTGTTTCATATTTCTTCTGTATTAGTTAAGTAAAAGCTATGGCGGACAATACCGGTAGAGAGAGAGAAGAGGAATTGTTCGACATCATACGCAGCCCTCACAGGCTAGATGATCTGAATGAAGCAGATGACGGCTCCCAATATCTGAACAATACGGAGAGGGTGATGAAAAGATATTCGATCTCGACGACCGAGCTGATGAAGTCATGAACTATGATTATGATTATGATGACACATACAATGTTTGTGATGACCTGAGACAATGCTGATCTTCAAATAACAAAGACTACCGGCGGTATATTTATATAAGCAGGCATCATGGTGATCATCACATGTTTTTTTATTGAAGATATATTAATGAATCGATCATTCTTCTTTCAACCCTCTGGATCGAGCAAATCTGCTTCTACAGACAGCAGGACAAAGCGAGGCCCAGGCAGATTGTTGAAGGATGGTGTAAAGTACAACATCGAATCCATCAAACCTAGTGGTGAACCCCTCACGCCTAAGAACATTGCGAACAAGTGGACTCGTCAGTGCGGAGTTCTTGTGAAGGACAAACTCCGATCTCCATTCAAGAATGGAAAGAGCCAAAGACTAAGCGTCCAGGTGTTACTTGGGTCGACAGCGAGCCAAAAAGTCCTTTGGAAATCTCTGATGGAACATTTCACCCTACCAGATCATTTCACTGAAGCAGATGTGGAGAAAGACAAGGGCGCTGCTCTTAAGAAGATGGCAATTGCATTCAACGCCCACAAGAAAACTGTATAGGCCAACTACCTCGCTGCAGAAAGGAAGACTCCAGAATTCACGGGAACACTGGAGAAGCAAAGAGAGCATTGGGACGATTTCGTGACCTTCAAGGATTCAGAATTAGCTAAGGCAGTCGATAAAAAACAAGGCAAATGCCTTAAAAGACGCAGTTCCATAGGCTGGGTCCAGGTGGCTACGCGGTGGGAATGCCTAAGTGGGATAAGTCTGAGCAAGAGATGGAGGATGCAGGGGTCACTCCGATTACTAAGAGCTGGCCCCCAGGTGCAGAACTTGGTTCTATGCGCATGGGGGGGCGTTGGACCCGAAGGCAAGCCTAGTTTTGAAGAAGGCAAGTCTAAAAGGAGCCGAACAAAAGATAATTGACGCAATAGAAGAAGCTCGAAAGGGGGTGTTCACGCATGAGAGAAACGACGAGCTTCTGTGGCATACAGGAAATCGAACACCGGAAAGAACACGAGGCAAGGGCATTATTCCCTGGTATGAGGGCTTTTCGAGAATGGAGCGAGGACTACAGGACCCGTGCAAGAAGGAAGATGGAGGAGGAGAAGAAAAGGAAGCTGGAGGAGGAGCGGAGGAAGCGGGGCGGAGAATGCCTTCAAGGCCTAGAAGCAAGGCACGCAGACTTGGCACTCAAATTGCAACAGCTGACAACAGCAGATCGACTCACTTAGCCGGAAAGGGGGTCTCGGCGGCAGCGGCAACAAGCGGATGATCGTCCAGCATTGGATAGCACCGTCCCATCCATGCCGAGAAGTAGCGTTGGTTCTGCCCCGGGTGACACACTGCTGGATACATACCGTGTGGATGACATCATAGAGAACACTAACTGTGAGCTACACTCCAATATGAAGAACATATCCATGAAGGTGGCGGACGGCGTTGCTTTTCCAGTTACCCCAAAGCAACCTTCCATTGCATCCCGATTCGAGAGGGCTATGCTCGTGTCATGGTTGATGAAGTGGTGGACCCATATTTGGGGCTTCTGACTTGACATTCCTGGAGGTGAAGACGGCGCCTGCTGGGAGAGGCCATACATCGTATCTTCCTATGGAGAAAGGATTGCATCATCTTTGAAGTCCACCGACACGCGTCGTCTGCCCGACTCCGCCACCGAGTCGTGAGACTCCGCTCCTCCAAGTCCACGAGCAGCGTGAGCCGACTCCTCCTCGAAGTCCGCCACCTCCTCCAAGTCCCCGAACGCGTGAGCTGACTCCTTCGGTTTCAAGTCCGGCACAGCGTCAGGCCACTTCTCCGGTTTCAAGTCCGGCACCGTGTCAGGCCACACCTCCTGCTTCAAGTCTGGCACATCGTCAGGCCACTTCTCCTGGTCCAACTCAGCCATGTCAGCCGTCTCCGCTGTCTCAGCAATCGCAGAAGAGACATGCCGCAGCTATGGTGCGTAGCGGTACGAGTCGAGGTAGTTCAGGAAGTACAAGCGGAGACAAGCGATATAAATTTGGTCCAAGCCTCGCTCCTCTTCCTCAGAGGCCTTATGACATGACTAAGGAGCAAAACGCAGCCATAGTGCAGGCCCAAGTGGACGCCCCATTTTGGACCAAAACCAGCACCGCCGCCAAAGGAGAAAGTGCCTGAGAAAGTAATTGACCACTTCATTCATATGGCTAGAGAACCAGCTCCCAAGCCTGTTGACTCGGACTATGAGCGCCAAATCAGGAAACTACATCGAGAACGGCTAAAGAAGGAAGCGAGCTCGAGCTTGAGCCAACAAGCAGCGGACAAAAAATGCGGGAAAACCGTTCCCCAGCTGGGAGAACAGGCGGCGCAATCGATCCCCCCACTTGTTGTGCGAACAACACATGAGAGGAGGTCGCGCGCCCAATATTATTGTGGGCAAACCGTTAAAGTTCCCCAGCTAGGCGATGTGGTAATAACGGAGGAGCATATAATGCAGGCTGAAATGCTCAAGATCTCTGTTGGACAACTCCTCGAAATTGAGCCCATGTCTCCGCTTAGAGAGGAGGAAATAAAATGAAAATATGTCCGGGGCAAACCTTTGGTCGAGCCAGACAAGGTCAAGAACCTCCCAACGAGAATGTATGAATTGTATCAATGGTATATGAACATTACCAAGATTTCCAATCGAGAGTCCCTCATGGTGAATGTCAAGAAGGAGCATTACTACCATGAGAAAGCTCTGTGCATTGAGTATTCAGAACTATTTCAGTTATACAATCAAGACGCAGTCGACAAATCTCTCGTCAGTTGCTATTGTTTGTAGGTGATTTTTTCTGTAATTTTTTATCAATCATTACATGTAATTATCCTCACTATATAATCTTTTCTGTGGTATTATATGCAGGATAAAGATGTATGAAATGAAAAAATCTGGACGCTATGGCATTGGGTTCATTGACCCAAATACCATTAATGAGTACACATAGAATCTTGCAACTTCCAAAGCAGGTGTAGAGGAAAGCATGCTAGAGTTCTTGAAGTGCCTCAATACCAATGAAGATATACTACTTCCTTACAACTTCTCGCGAGTTAATATAAATTCTGTTTTTGCTTACTAGCTAGCTAGATGTTAATAACTAAGTGTATACGTTTTACGATATATAGTTGATTAATTTTATGCACATGCCCGCTTAATTAAAACATGCAAACGTGTGCGCATGCAGTTTTCGCTGGATCTTGTTAGTCATTAAAGTTGACAAAGCAACAGTCGAAGTACTAGACTCGTTATTTAAAGAAGATAAAAGACTACACCATCATGAAGGGGATAGTCAACAGGTAATTTTAATCATTATTAACTATATCTCGGCCTATTATTAGTTCGTCATTTCCTGATATGAACTATTTAATAACCCCTTTATTGATTTTCTTTGCCGGCGGGCAGGGCTTGGGCAAAGTTCATCCAGGTGACTCCAGGCAATTGGCCAAAAAAGTTGTTTTGGCATCGACCAAGGGTAGCTAGCTAGCCATCTCTTTAATTCTTGTTTCAATACCATTAATTAATTATCATGCTTGATTAATCATTATCTGATTCAATTCCATTCTCGTAAAGGCCCTGAAGCAGGCGCCGGGGAATGATCTGTGTGCATTCTACGTTTGCGAGAACATTCGCATGATAGCGTCCGAAATGAGCATATCTCAAAGACAGGAATGGGTACGTTGTCAGGACTCTATTCACACCATTATCGATATCTTGTAACACAACTAATACACATGCATATTAATCTTCTTCTTAACAGTTCAGAGAGGTGCGGGATAAGCTCCTACCCGAGGAGCGCATACTAGCACTTTCAAGAGGAAATAGCTGGATTTTTACTCGACCAGGTCATAGATCCCAAAGGAGAATATTATTACCCGCTACCGCCCCATGAACCGCTTGTCATCGTGCATGCTCCGAAGGCACCAAGGCAACATGTAGGAGAAATTGTATATGTATATACATGTGTATGTGTGAATAGTTAATGGTGTTAGCTGTGAGACATTCGATAGTATGCAGTGTACAATTTATAGTATCGTGAAATACCAACAAACAAAAAAGAATTAAATGGAAAATAAAGCCAAATTATAAACACAAAATTAATGCAAAAAAACACTCAAACATTTAATGCGGTTGATGTTACCCAAAAAGCCCTCTGTCTACGGGCTGGCTAATGGCGTATTCTTGACTTTTAAGCGCCGGGTTAAGTAATGACCCGGTCTTAAAGGGGATCTTTAATCACATTTCTTTAGTCTTAGGTTAGTGACCGTATTAAAAGCCATCACGAACCAGCACTAAAGGCCGGTTTTGCACCAGTGACGATGGCACCATCGACCACCGCCTCCGCTCCCGGAATTCGACAGCTCGACCGCACCGGAGAAAGATCGTGCTACTATCTCCGTCGCGTGATCAAATCCGAGGTATATTCCCTACGCCCCTACATGTATTTGCCACTTCCATCCGCAGGTCATTTCCTGTCCCCGGTTTGGCTGGACCTCGACCAGGACCCTTTGCCTGTTTTTTCAGCAGATGGATGTGCAGGATGCGTGTGTGGTGAGGCTGATTGGAGGTCGATGGATGATCGTCCTGCTGTCTGCTGGCCAGTTGTGAGATTAGTAAATGACGACCGTGACAGACTTACGTCTTGTCTCGGCAGAAAGATCTTCAGCAATCGACTTGCACATCGATGCTGAAGTCATTACAGACTCTCTCGTTCAAAGCATTGTCTTTAGTATAGGATTTCGTCCATAAAGCTACCGTTTTTGAAATCTATTTGGTTCAAGCGAATGTACCCTCAAAATTCCTATGAATTGATTTCGCGTCGTATAATTTCATGGGATTTCTAGCACGCGACCAAGCCTCTAGAAAAGAATTATTTGCGTGCATTCTAGAACTCTCTTTCCGGCTGATGAGGTTGTGTTTTGAATGAAAGATAAAAACGCATTTCTTATACAGCTCATTTTCGGACGTTGGATATTAAATTTAGTTGTGCAGATGGATTAGTGCGAAACTGTCAATGGTAGGAAGCTAAAAGCATCTACAGTCAAGCGCCAAAAAAGACATAGACGGGCTTCTTAAACGGGTAATGCCGGGACAAACCGGCGCACCTCATATTCAACAGGTCACTTCCTTGTCCCCAGAGGCTGGCTGGACCTCTACCGTGTCGTGCCACTGCCAAAATGCTTTGCCTGTTTTTCAGCAGATGGATGCGCTTTAGAGCATCTCCAACATTAGTTTTAGTGTGCCACTATTTTTCGTGCGCTAAAATAGTTTTAGTGTGCTACTGTAGCACTTTAGTGCGTTGGACTCAACGTTGGTTTAGTAGATGCCTAAAAATACGTATCCAAAAAAACACGCAGTGCAAATTGTGAAGCGCGCGTAATCCGGCGCTCCAAATTTACAGCTTCTGATAGCGTTTTTTAGCGCGTGCTCAATCTTTTTTGCCCGTGCATTATTTTACAGCTTCTGCTGGAGCAGAAGCTGTCTAGCGCCCAAAAACTCAAATTTTAGCGTGGAGAGCAATTTTTGCGCGTTTGTTGGAGATGCTCTTAGAAGTGGATGGATGGTCCTGCTTGCGAGGCTATTAGTATGTGGCCAATGACGACCGTGACTGATTGCCATCTTGTCGCAAGAAAACAAATCATCATATATGTGCTTGCACATCAATACTAAAATTCATTAGAGATTCTTTTGTTCAAAGTATGTATTTTCGTTATAATTTTGTTGGATTGCATATAATTATTGTTTTTGAACTCTGTTTGGTTCAAGTGAATGTATTCTCTAAAACAAACAACTCGCTTTCCGAGGGCCCGCGCGGTCTGACTCCAATGGTGTGAGCTCCGATGAGGATGGAGATGCGCAGATGGCGTTGCAGACGCCGCTGGCCTCGGCCAGTGCAGGCGAGCTGACCCGCCGGCCGCATTTTGAGTTGTGGGCTTTCGCTGCTGATGAAGACGATGACGAGGATGACAGTGAGGAGCTGGCCCCCGGACTCCGCCGGCTACTGCCAAGGCCATCGACTCCGACTCCGCCGAGGTGTGCATGGGGCACGGGCCAGACACAAGAGGGGGTTGGCAGAAGGTGCTACCGTTGCGAGGTCCGATGCATCCGGCATCACCGGCCCTGACATTGGCTACTCACCCCATCCCTGCTTGGCTTCATGGCAGATGTTGCAGATGCCTGGCTCCTGGGCACCGTGCGGCTGTTTGCAGAGATCCCCTTCGGTGCTCCTGATGTTTGCAGAATGGTCACTTTGCACGTGAGTGGCGCAACCCCTGGCGTCCACTCAGCTCGCTGGCATGCCTTGTCATGCCGCGCCTCGGCATCGAGCATCGTCAAGCTCCAGCTTCTTGTGAAGGTCTAATGAAGTCTCCGCTTCCCTCCGAGGCACTTCGTCGTGGGTCTTGGGCATCTGTTGTCTCTGGTACTACTGACTCGGCTACCCCGTCTGATGTGGAGCTACAGTCCACTCTGACAGATCAGTCCAAGATGCTGCAAGGCTTGATGGCACGTGTTGGGACTTTCTGGAGCGGGCGGAGGCTACTATAACCAAGCTCTCCCTCGTGCCGGCTATGTTGCCGATTGCTCCGACGCCGCGGCCTCCTATTGTTTCTGGTGTTGGTTCCGTGGGAGACAAGGGGACAGAGCTCTTCGGTTGTTTCTCGATCCCCTCGTATTGGGGTTAGTTCTTTGCCAGTGTCTGCCTTGCCCCTTGTGTCGGCTACTGCTGAGGGCGAGGCCATCGTCGGGGTCGTCACCCCTGTGCTGCAGATCATGCCTGAGCTTCAACAGCTATGTGTGAGACCTGCTTCGCCTTTGTCTGTGGAGCATATGGAGGTCGACGCGCCAGCGACCTCGTGTGAGGAACATGATTCACCTTTGTCATGTGAGCAACTGGAGGAGCCTGAGTCCATTGTGTCGGTGGCGCCTGAGTCCACTGTGTCGGTGGTACCTATGGTTGATGATGTTGAGGTGGTCAGTATGTTGGTGCCTGATCCATTGGCGCCCAGCTAGCTGCTCGCCTCTGTGAACCGTGGAGGTTCCAACGTTGCGGTCATCGACTCGCATGTGGCCGTGAGGCAGGAGGCGTCTGTGCGCGACAAGGTTGATGAGATTCTCTTCTAGATTGAGATTCACAGTTTGCTCAAACGTTTGGAGAGGGCTAGCCCTGGATCTAGCAAGACGATTGTGGAGGAGGCCCTCAAGAGCAAAGCAAAGAAGAGTGGCACCACAGGAAAAGCGTCCGCGGTAGCTTGACGACTCAGTGGATTCTCGTGATGATCGTGGTCTTCAGCGAGGTACTCTCGTTGGGGTCTTCTTTGCGATGTAACAATGTGAGGGTTGATTGTCGTTGCATGTTGGGTTTGGTTGTCGGGTTGATCGTGTGGTTATGGGGTTGCATGCTCTATGAGTAGTCCAGATGTGATGGGTTTGTATCGGTTTTCGCTCGATTTTCCATTAATTAACTAGGCAATTCTCTTCTGCTTAATTAATCGATGTGGCAAATGTTTTGCCTCCGTTTCTAAAAAAAGCGGTGGCAAACAGCCTCACTCAGCAACTAGCCTGATTGAAACACCTACTCCTACTAGCGAGTATGGTAGCTAGTAGTGCCAATAGAATCAGGGGCGGCGCCAGGGGTCTTCTTGGGTATTCGGTTGAATACCAGAGATTTTGACAAACCATTAAAATTTTATATAAAACAGGCGATTTTTTTTGCAAAACAGTGATGATTTGGGCAAAATGAATACCCTCCTCCAAAATGAATACCCACCCTCTAGAACCTGGCGCCGCCACTGAATAGAATCACCGCCGATCAGAACAACCATCCTCATTTTTCGATAAAGGGTGACTTTATTATCTCAAAATGTAGCATCAAGCGGTCCTCATGGTTAAACAATCCTTGCTCATGTCTCATGCTTGGATCACCACACCAGTAATAGTGTAAACTTATTTGGCCCCTCTCTCGATCGTTTTAGTTTCTGTGGCTGAAAGATCATTGTCTGTGTATGCATGTATCCTAATCACGTGATTGAATGCCATCAACTAGACGTACTACGTGGATGCAGTCAAGTTGCTTCCTCACTACTAGCTTATGGGATCAATTCTGAATAGAATACTGCACTCAGGCTGCTCGCCACTCACAAGGGCACAGAACCTTGTCCTAAGCGAGTATAGATTCCAATTATTGCCTCGACGCATTGAACTATTATGCATGAATGCATGGACGTCGCGTCTGGAGTTGTGCACCATCTCGACGCATTGTTCTGTGTCTGTCAGTTCAGATAGGCACGTCTCGTAGGATTTTATTCGGCTAATCCGGCCGATACTCGACGATCTGTCTCGTCTGGCAAATCTATCCTATCCCCACGTCGTCGCCTTGATCGACCATTGCCAGCCAATGTTGTGCAAGCATGCATGCACCATGCCAAGATCTCAACGAGACAAGGAGCCCATTTCTTTTCCTCGCCTCGAGGAGAGTTAGATCTTGCCTCCACAGGGATAAGATAAACCAGTATATATGGTTAGTTGTTACTGGAATTTAGATCCTCGGCGGGGCTCGATTTCAATGCTTCGGGTCCAGCGACAGCAGAGTTTTGTGGGGATCGTTCCCCCGATCAACCCGACACCCCCGGTGTCGACCGAGGCGACGCAAGTTTTTTAAGGGCCGGGAGATGGTCGAACGAGTGGAACAAAGCCGAGCGACGTCATGAGTAGACGATGTCTCTGTCCGCTTGCGCACCGGCCGAACCGATTCGGAGGAGAGGATTTCTTTCTTTGATGGAACATTGACTCCATTGCCACACGTAAAACAAAGGTGAAGAGAACACCCGGCATGTACGTGGGCGAATCCGTGTGCGGCAAATAGACGAGCTTGGCATCTACAATGCGGACGCTTAGAGCAGACGCCAGGATTATTTTTCAGGCCGTTACGTACAAATCCTCCTCGAGTCCAGGAAATAAGCTAGCGTCTCCACGCAGAAGCTACCCCGGGGCGCTCCAGCATTTTTCTTTCCCAAGCTAGCGGTCGTTCCGTTCATTTTTTAATCGTGTAGCGCCTGGACTTTGCTGCTTGCGTTGGAGGCAGACACGCTACTGCCAATGCCAAGGCAGATTTCATTTTTTTTTTCTGCTAAGCGCCTATTCAAGCACTTGGCATTGTAGATGCCCTAAAGGCTACACTCCGCGGGCCGGCCAACTGATTCTGTATCACTTTTTTTTTCTTTTTTTTGTGAAAGAAACATAATTATTAATCAACCAGCTTTCTTTTTTCTTTTCTTTCACTGTTTCTTTTTTGCCTCCCCCCCCCCCTGTTTTTCTTTCAAAACTTTCACAAAACAAATACAAAAATGTTCATTTCTTTTCTTTTGGTATTTCCCTAGAATATGGTTTATGTTTTCAAAGAATGTGCATCCTATATTATAAAAATGTTTATCATGTAATATAAAAATGTTCATCCTATATTATAAAATATTTCAAGAGTATTTTAGAAATTTTCATCGCATATTATATAAAAGTTCATCATGTATTATGAAAATGTTCAACATGTATATTACAATATTCATGTATTATAAAAAATATTAAATTTGTATTCTAAAAATGTTTATCATGTATTATAAAAATGTTCAATATTGTCAGGTGTATTATAAAAATATTCATCCTATATTATATTAATGTTATTTTTTTAGTTTAAAAAGTTTCTTGATGTATTTAAAAAATGTTCATAATCTATTATAAAAATGTTCATGAATTTGAAAAAAGACTCATGAATTTGAAGCAAGTTCACGAAAAAGAGTTCATGAATTCCAAATTATTTAAAAAATGTGAACATGTTTTCAAAATTGTGTTTTTTTAATTCTAGAACATGTTAGAAATTTTGAACTTGTTTTGGGAAAATCAAAACCGGTCCGTTACGGTGCGCCACTGTTTTTTATTTTAGCAAAGTCAGCTGGGCTTAATTGAACCGAGGCAACATTTACATGTATGACATTTGTATCATGGGGATTACCTAACCAAATTTGTCCACGCTAATTAAGGGAGGCCCCTAACCTAGCCAATTTATGAGCTTCAAAATTAGAAGATAGAAGTTCATGAACAAGAGAGCAAGATATGAACAACATCTCCATCAATATCTTTGATAACTCCTCCATATGACCCTCCAATGCCTTCATGCATATGGTTCACC
This sequence comes from Aegilops bicornis, assembly GCA_021605145.1. NCBI lineage: Eukaryota > Viridiplantae > Streptophyta > Magnoliopsida > Poales > Poaceae > Aegilops > Aegilops bicornis. Next base: position 802,834,902 of record CM038675.1, read on the forward strand.
ACTTCCTTGTAGTCTGATGCTATATGAAGATGTTGCATACCAAGATCTTCTGCCGAGTATAGTGCTTCTCTGCAAGCATTTGCCTCCAGCGCGGAAGGGTCAACAAGGCCATGAATAACCAATATTGACTATCCCAAATATGTGCCATCGTTGTCACGACTGATCGCTACCGCAACTCTTGCACTATGGTGCAAAGAGGCACTAACATCTACATTCAATTTAATTCTTCACATCCGTGGCGCAAGTCATCTCCGACTCCGATCTCTCGGTGTCGCGATGACATGTGATGATGATGGGTTGTTCACTTGAGTGAGTCTCTAATAAATCTCGTGATAAAAAGATGAGTGGATAGTGGGCTTCGATGAATATCTTCGTGAATGAGCTTCCTCCTTGCCGTCCAAATAGCCGACAAAGTTACTATCATCCTTGTAAGTTCCTCGTGCGGTAGAGTCCCCATTATACAAAATAGCCAACTCATTTGCGGACGGTTCCGAGGTTGCAATCAGATGCTCTAGGGAAGCGGTTCAACCAGCACCCAAACACACCTCGCCATGGGCATTCAATCAAGCTATGTCCCCAGGAATCCTACATGCCGCAGACGGCACCGTTTTCTGCAACCGGCATGTTCCTATGTTTCCGAACGTCCTCTGTCGGAAGTGAATGTTGAGCAAGCCTCCAATGAAACACTTATAGCTTTGCCGATACCGTTGTCGGTGTCAAAACCGGCGGATCTCGGGTAAGGGGTCCCGAACTGTGCGTCTAAGGTTAATGGTAATAGGAGGCGGGGGACACGATGTTTACCCAGGTTCGGGCCCTCTTAATGGAGGTAATACCATACTTCCTGCTTGATTGATCTTGATGATATGAGTATTACAAGAGTTGATCTACCACGAGATCGTAGATGCTTAACCCTAAAAGCTAGCCTATGATTATGATTGTTGTTGTCCTACGGACTAAACCCTCCAATTTATATAGACACCGGAGGGGGCTAGGGATACACAGAGTCGGTTACAGAGAAGGACATCTACATATCCGAATTGCCAAGCTTGCCTTCCACGCAAAGGAGAGTCCCACCCGGACACGGGACAAAGTCTTCAATCTTGTATCTTCATAGTCCAACAGTCCGGCCAAAGTATATAATCCGGCTGTCCGAGGAATCCTAATCCCGGACTCCCTCAGTAGCCCCTGAACCAGGCTTCAATGACGATGAGTCCGGCGCGCAGATTTTCTTCGGCATTGCAAGGCGGGTTCTTCTCCAAAATCCCTAAGTACCTGTTGTAATGAGCTGTGTCCGGGTTCCCATTAATGTTGCACTCCTCGGCTTCTGCACCTTAATAATGGTAGTCTCCACGTGTCGAGCGAATGCGAGAAGTCGGGGCACTTTTACATTTGCCACCCTGACCATGTAAGTAAATCGTCTATTTAAAGAGACGGGGATCCTCAGATCCAAATCACACCATCTTCCCCAGCGAGGATCCATCAGAGCGCGCCTGAAAAAAGCCATCCCATCCTGACCGGCCGCCGCAGCTTCTCCTCTCGCTCCCGCAACACTAAGCCAGGTGATTGGGAGAAGTGTTCCGTATCCCATGGCCAATTGGTAGAGTTGCAAACCCAGAGGTTTCTCCCACCTGCATATCTTGTCCCCGTCCGAGCCGGACTAGCCACTTATGATGGCGGGGAGCAAGCAGAGAGTTTCCCCAACCCGTCAAGGGGGGAGCGAGTATGCCTTGTCTGCGGGGCCTCGGATTTCCAATCACCCGTTCCTCCGCGGGCTCCTGGAGTACCACGGCCTCTAGCTGCATAACTTCACTCCTGCTTCCATACTGCACATCGCGGGTTATGTCGCCCTTTGCGAGCTGTTCCTGGGCTGCGAAGCTCATTTCGAGCTATGGAAGAGGCTATTCTTCCTCGTCCCTCGTAATCAGGAGGGATCGATATATCAAGTGGGCGGAGCCGAAATATGGCGCATCGCCGGGACCGAAGAAGACATCTAAAGACTGGCCTTCGGAATGGTTTTATATAGACGACGTCCCTCTTCTGGATCCTATCCGAATGGGCCTTCCTGAGTTTGCCAATGCCCCACTGAAGAAACGCCGCAGCCGCGTCCCCGGAGACCCCAGGAGGAAGATAACAGAGAGGTCCTATATCTGATGGGCAGGATAAAAACGCTGGCCAAATCAGGATTGACAATAATCGAGGTTATGTCAATATGCATAATGCGAGGGGTGCAGCCACTCCAGTATCGGGGGAAACCCATGCGACACTTCAATGGAGAAGAAGATGCCACCCGCTGCGGTCGTAAAGGTCCGGACTCCACCACCGCTCTGGCGAGAATACTGTCCGATTTGTATAAAGGAGAAGAGTAGTAGTTTATGCGCATCAAGCCACGGGATGGATTTTCCATGTACAACCCCCCAAGCTGGGTGAGCTGCTATCTTTTACTCAACTCCATTCATTCCCACATTCTTCATCACAAATATTTACCTTGCTAATTCATAGCAGGAAGTGCGAAAAGCTGTGAGGGAGGTCCACAGCCCGTCCCCACAGCCAGAGGACCCTGACCGGGCCCTCGACCCCGGACTCGAAGAAGACCCAGACATATTTGCGGAGCTCGTCGACATGACGTTTTACCAATTAAGCTGTGACGGTGCCTTAATGGCCATCATAGCTGACTATCCCGGCCTGCTCCCTGCATCACACGTATGTAAAACCGGAGTCCTAACTTCCGAGAAGGATCCCTTCTTTGCATCTTACCCACCGCACATGTATTACGTTTTACAGGGAAGGCCATCGGGGCACCGTGCAGAACCCACGGTGACTCGTCAACAAGGGGCACCAAAGCTGGGTAAGCTTAAAAGGAAGGCGGTCAGGACCGAGACGCCATTGCAGAGGTATGATTAAAAACCTGCTACATAATTATCGTCTTTTAAAATATAACAATGTCCATGGTTCCCTGGCAGAAAAAGCGCTCGCCGGACTGTGTCCGGAGAGCCTGCCGGCCACGCCTCCACCAGCCGGACTCCGAGGCCGAACTCAGGGGCGGAGGTCAACACGGGGACAACGCTGGACGGTCCTCCTACAGAGGACGCGGATAGAATATCCGCTACAAACTCCAAAGTGGAGAGCTCCATGAATCACAGGCGTCGACGGGCCGTACTACGCGACCCTAATTTCTCCGAAGAGGCGTTCAATGCCTTCAACTCAGGAGACGCGTACATCCGAGCTGCTCAAGGTGGTCTTGCTAGAGCCACGGACCAGTATTTAAAGGATATACGTGTAAGTAAATTTGATAGTTTTGTATATCAGTAGCCCCTGAGACTTGAAACAGTTGGCACAACTGATTTAAGGATCATTGTATGCATAGGTTCTTACAGAGAAGAACACCAATTTGTCTCAAGAGCTGGAGGAGTGCAAAGCCCAGCTACGGGTCATGATTGCGGAATGGAGGAGTCCAAGAAGGCCTCATCTGGTAATACTTGTCTTGATCGAAAAGAATGTAATGACATGTACCAGTTAATATTCGGCATGCATGCAAATATAACAAGAGATTCTGCAGACAATCCCGGAGGTAATCCGGAGATCATACCAGGGGATGAGCAACATGCTCAACGACAGCTAGAGGCTGGCGAGCGCGTGCTTACATGGGTTATTCGAGAGAAAAATGATCTCCAGGATGTCCATACCCGGATGGGCGTTGAACTAGAGGATGTTCGGGCCCAACTTGCTGACTCCGTGAAGGAGAATAAGAGGCTTCGACGCGGCATTTTTAGTAAGTGCTCAAACAAACCTTTATAAAGTTCGGCGAAGAAGCGGGCTAACAGAGTTATATCTGTAGGTATGCTGACAGGTCGCCCCGAAGAGGAGATGCCCGGATCCGCAAGCGATCTTTTGCAAGAGCTTTCACAACTGCACGAGCGAGCTCGGCAGGTGATGCAGGGTATTGCCCAGGCTTTGTGGACATCCGCCTCCCTGCCAGGACGCATGGAGGAGCTTGTAGAGATGCTCAAGGGAGCGCGGCGGCGCTTCCGATTATGGAAGATATCGGTCGGCCGACAAGGTGCGAGGGAAGCCTGGGCCATGGTGAAAACGCGGTACACCAAGGTTGACCCGAATCACATGGCCGAGGTCAGACCTGTAGGGTCAGATGGGAAAGAGATCCCCGTTAGTCTGGTATATGACCAGGTAGGCTTAGCCGCAAAGTATTCCCAACAGGATTGTAGGTTAGACAGCCTGTTGGATGGTATAGAAGAAGAATTTAGTCAGTCTAAGTGACTGTGTACTTTGAATGACATATTTTGTCCCTAGCCGGATTGTAAATCATTTGTCATGGTGGACCTTTTCGCTTCAACCTCCGGACCTGGCAGTCCGGAGTGTATCGAAATACCCGCTCGGTTATGTAAAAACCGAATGCAGCGTGGAAACCAGGCGTAGGGGTCATAAGTGCTTGAACAGACAAGTACCTAACTAGCTATGCTATATTACATGGATAGTAAGAAACATCTTCCAGGGAGAATAGTTCCGTTAACGCTTCCATTTCCTGGGCACGCATGCATTAATGTGCATGTCCGAACTGCGAAAAGAGACGCATGATATAAACATCTGGGGGCATGTATTGTGATAGGTAAGAAACATCTTTTGTTCACCGACCGAATATTCCCTTAAGAACGCTAGCTTTCGGCTTCACCCAGTCTGAGGTACACATCCGGCTGATCCGGCAGTAACAATCGCAGAGGTGCCCCTCTTATGCCCTAGAACATAGGGCATAAACACAGGAGCCAGGCAACCCAGCTTGGCCAAAACTTAAGTCATATCGATGCATATAATGGCGAAAAAAGGTACATATGGAGAAGCGACACATATGTAATGGGCATAAAGACCGGGAGATAATTATATTAAGCTTCTGTATAAAAAGCCCCCAGGTATATTAAGCGCGCATAGTGTGGCAAGAGTGTGTAGTCGAGCCACACTTGAAGATTATAAGGCTATAAAAAGGGAAGGAAGAAAGAAAGAAAGAAAGAGGATATAACTTAAAAAAGGCGGAGGTAAGGAGACGAACACAGAGTTCGGCACTAGGCGTAGAATCTTCGGAGTCTGGCCGCGTTCCATGGGTTTGGCTCGAGTCGATTATTAGATGCATCACGCAGACGGTATGCCCCTCCAGTGAGAACTTTATCAATGATTAAGGGACCCTCCCACTTGGGCTTAAGCTTGTCCTTTTTCTTCTCCGGTAGGCATAGAACGAGTTCGCCAACGTTATAAGTTTTGGCCCGTACTTCTCTACTTTGATACCTTCGAGCCTGTTGCTGATAGAATGCAGAACGGGCCTTTGCGACGTCACGCTCCTCCTCCAGGGCATCTAAATTGTCCTGCCGATCAAGCTCGGCTTCTCTCTCTTCATACATGCGCACTCGAGGTGAGTCATAAATGATATCGCAGGGTAATACCGCCTCTGCGCCGTACACCATAAAAAATGGTGTGTATCCGGTAGTGCAATTCGGCATGGTCCGCAGCCCCCATAGTACGGAGTCGAGCTCCTCGACCCGGTGCGTATATGATTCCTTCAAGGATCGCACTAGTCTGGGTTTGATGCCGCTCATAATAAGACCGTTTGCTCGTTCGACTTGACCATTTGTTTGGGGGTGATAGACGGAGGCATAATCGAGCTTAATGCCCATGTTGCCGCACCAAGCTTTCACCTCGTCGGCTGTGAAGTTGGAGCCGTTATCGGTGATGATGCCGTGGGGGACACCGTAACGGTGTACGACCCCAGATATAAAGTCTATCACTGGTCCAGACTCGACCGTTTTAACTGGTTTCGCTTCTATCCATTTGGTGAATTCATCCACCATGACCAACAAGTAATTGTTTTCTTATGGCTTCCTCCTTTAAGGGGTCCGACCATATCCAGCCCCCAGACCGCAAAGGGCCAAGTTATGGGGATTTTTTGGAGAGCGGTAGGTGGCATATGGCTTTGGTTTGCAAAAAGCTGGCAACCGAAGCAATGTTGGATGAGGTCCAGTGCGTCTTCTCGGGCAGTCGGCCAGTAGAAACTTGTACGGAAGGCCTTGCTTACAAGGGCCCGAGCTGCGGTGTGGTGGCCGGATTAGGGGGTGTCCGGATAGCCAAACTATTAACCTTTGGCCGGACTCCTTGACTATGAAGATACAAGATTGAAGACTTCGTCCCGTGTCCGGAAGGGACTTTCCTTGGCGTTGAAGGCAAGCTTGGCAATACGGATATGTAGATCTCCTTCCATTCTAACCAACTCTGTGTAACCCTAGCCCTCTCCTGTGTCTATATAAACCGGAGGGTTTTAGTCCGTAGGACGAACAACAATTATACCATAGGCTAGCTTCTAGGGTTTAGCCTCTCGGATCTCGTGCTAGATCTACTCTTGTACTACCCATATCATCAATATTAATCAAGCAGGAGTAGGGTTTTACCTCCATCGATAGGTCCCGAACCTGGGTAAAAACATCGTGTCCCTTGTCTCCTGTTACCATCCGCCTAGACGCACAGTTCGGGACCCCCTACCCGAGATCCGCTGGTTTTGACACCGACATTGGTGCTTTCATTGAGAGTCCCTCTGTGCTGTCGCCATCAGGAAGGATGTCTCATCCCGTCTTTAAAGACGGCACTATTGCTAAAGGAGCTTTGGCTATCGGCCAAACTCTCCGGCTAGGTGGTTTTCTTACGACCGCCTGTTCGGCCGCCGCGCCGACGATGACTTCTCGGGTCATCGGAAGCAATCTTCACGTCAGCTCGGAACTCGCCGAGCAGTTAGATCCGACGGAGCTCTCAACGAGCTCCTGGATCGCATCACCGCCCTGGGAGCCGCTACAGACTATGATCAGATTGGGCCTAAACCGATCTGAGAGAGATTAACTCTCCCCAGGTTACCCATCACGTTGCCGTGGTGGAGGAACAATGCGGCAACCCTTCATCTATCTTAAGGACTAGCTATGTCCGGATTCCCGATCTCTCTAAGCCGGATATCCGTGGAGGGGAGGACGACACTCAAGACCTGATTAGAATCAGGCAACGGGCTAGATTCATTGGACAACATCCAAGAATCCAAGCTGCCGAGTTTGGAAACTCCTTGGCCCTTGAGCCTCAGATTGGTTGAGGTTTCGGACCTAATTCCACCCACCCACCCGAACATAGGCGATCTATCCAAAATTAGGCAAGAGCCCGAGGAAACAGTACATCATTACTGGGCCAGATTCCTCCTGGTTATGAACAGGATAAAGGACTGCCGTGAGGAAGACGCAGTTTCATTCTTATGCAATAATTGCACGGACAAGGGAATCCTCAACGCCATAGGTCGCCAGAAATTACACGCTTTGCTGACTTGGCGTCCATAATGCGAAAATCTTGTGTGATGGAAAGCGCACAGAAAACCAAGTAAGATTTTGGGACAATCCGCCCTGAATACAAACCAGTCCGAAATAAAAGGGTGCATTATCGCGGTCACCGGGTTAAACACCAAAAAACAAAAAACCCCTACGGGGCATGGAACCGTACTGGAGGGATGGCTCAACGGACCCTGTAAAATTCATAGTACAGAGGGCGCCACACCAACTCATAGCCTTAGAGCATGTTGGATACTCCGGCAGGTGGCCAAAAGCGGCGAGGAGCTTCTAACCCCAGCATCCACAGAGCACCAGCCCAAGGATACCAGTACGGTATTAACAGTCTTCGAGACTTTCGCATCAAACAATATGCGAAAACGAACACTCCGCAGCCTTGCCGAAGTCTACCAAGTAGCAACAATAAATCCATGGAATGACACGGCTATTACCTTTAATGCCGTTGATGAACCTAAATTCGAACAGCCCGAGCACCCGGCAGCATTGGTCCTCGGTCCAATAGTGGGCGGCTTCGCCTTACCAAGGTACTCATGGACGGTGACAGCGGATTGAACCTCATTTATGAGGAAACCCTTCGAAAAATGGAAATAGACTGGAGCCGCATTGAGCGAAGCAGCACAACCTTTAGAGGAATAATCCCCAGTCGGGAAGCGTGCTGCACAGGAAAAATCACACTGGATGTGGTGTTCGGCACACCGGATAATTACAGGTCCGAGGAGGTCACGTTCCAAGTGGCCCCGTTCAGCAGCGGATACCACGCTCTATTAGGGCGAGAGGCATTCACAATTTTTCAAGCTATACCCCATTACGGGTACATGAAGCTCAAAATGCCCGGGCCCAACGGAATCATCACTCTCGCTAGTGACCCGGACATAGCACTCCGCGCCGAAAATAAGACAGCCGCACTGGCCCTTGAGGCACTATCCGAAGCCCTAGCGGCCGAGGCCCGGCTGCGCTGCGCTCCACGGTGAACAGGACGATGTGATACTCGATAAAAGATCCAAGTCCACCTCCTTTAAACCAGCAGACGAAATAGTCAAATTCCAAGTCCACCCAACGGACCCTACAAAAACGGCCTCCATTGGGGCAGAATTAAACCCTGACGTAGACACCGTACTACGAGAATTCCTACGCGAAAATTGGGACATTTTTGCCTGGCACCCTTCAGACATGCCAGGAATCCCACGCCGGCTGGCCGAGCACAGCCTAAACATCCTAAAAGGATTCAACCCAGTCAAACAGGCTCTTCGGCGTTTCTCCGAACCTAAGAGACAAGCCATAGGAGAGGAGCTAGCCAAAATAGTGGAGGCCGGATTCATCGGAGATATAAAACATCCGGATTGGCTAGCAAACCTGGTGATGGTACCAAAGAAGGACAAATCCTGGCGCCTATGCGTCGATTTCAAGGACCTCAACAAGGCTTGCCCAAAGAAACCAGTTTACTACATGTCCACTGTCCTCACTCCATGCAAGTCACGGTATCCGCATTATCAAAAGATAGCGTACGCGGTGTTTATGGCATCCCGGAAGCTGCGACACTACTTTCAAGAGTGTTCGATAACAGTAGCCTCCGAAGTACCTCTTAACGACATTATAAACAACCGCGACACGACGGGCCGGATTGCCAAATGGGCCATTGAGCTCCTCCCGTTCGACATAACCTATAAGCCACAATGAGCCATTAAGTCGCAAGTTTTGGCCGACTTCGTCGCCGAATGGACTGAAGCCGAACTCCCTAAAGAGTACGGCACATATTCCAACTGGATCATGCATTTCGACGGCTCCAAAATGTTGGCTGGTCTGGGGGCTGGCGTCGTTCTGACGTCCCCAACAGGAGATATAGTTCAATACGTACTCCAGATAATGTATACGGACTCCAACAACGCAGCCGAATACGAGGCCCTTCTACATGGTCTCCGGATGGCAATATCCATGGGCATTCAACGCCTAGAGGTGCGTGGGGATTTGAACCTCGCGATATCCCAAATAAATGGAGACTTTGATGCCAAGGATCCGAAAATGGCAGCTTATCGCAACGCCGTCCTAAAAATGTCAGCTCTGTTTGAAGGGCTCGAATTTCACCATATAGCCCGAGAAAACAATCAGTCAGCAGACGTCTTGGCACGCATTGGTGCAAAGCACGATGCCGTCCCCCCCAATATCTTCTTAGAGAGGCTGTTCAAGCCATCCGTATTATGGGAAGGGGAGTCCGGAAATAACAGCCCGGACCCAACAGCACTGCCCGACACCGAACATTCTGACACAATGTGAGGCTCTGCCAACGAAGTAACATCTTCAGCCCACGTAATAATAGCAGTCATTGCCCCGTGGACCGAACCATTCCTAGCCTACCTAACCAGGCAGGAACTTCCCGAGGACCAAAACGAGGCACGCTGGATAGTGCAGCGATCTAAAGCCTATAAAGTCCATGAGGGAGAGCTTTATAAGAAAAGCACGACCGGAGTCCTTCAAAGGTGTATCTCTGAAGAGGAAGGGTGGAATATTCTGGCTGAAATTCATGCCGGACTCGGCGGGCACCACGCCGCAGCCCGGGCCCTTGTAAGCAAGGCCTTCCGTATAGGATTCTATTGGCCGACAGCCCGGGCAGATGCTCAGGACTTAGTCCAATGGTGCATCGGTTGCCAACTCTTTGCTAATCAAAGCCACATGCCACCTACCTCCCTCCAAACTATACCCATCACCTGGCCCTTCGCGGTCTGGGGGCTTGACATGGTTGGACCCCTTAAAGGAGGAACCCACAAGCAAAAATACCTCACGGGTCATGGTGGATAAATTCAACAAATGGATAGAGGCCAAGCCTGTTAAGACGGCCGAATCCGGACCGGTGATAGACTTCATATTAGGGGTCGTACACCGTTACGGCGTCCCTCACAGCATCATCACTGATAACGGCACGAACTTCACGGCCGACGAGGTCAAAATCTGGTTCAAAAACATGGGCATCAAGCTCGACTATGCTTCAGTCTATCACCCTCAAACTAACAGTCAAGTCGAGCGAGCAAATGGTCTAATCATGAGCGGCATCAAACCTAGATTAGTGCGGTCCCTCAAGGAATCTAACACGCACTGGGTAGAGGAGCTCGACTCCGTACTCTGGGGGCTGCGGACCACACCGAATCGCACCACCGGATTCACACCATTATTTACGGTATACGGCGCAGAGGCAGTTACGCCTGCGACATAATTCATGACTCACCTCGGCGTGCGCATGTACGAAGAAAGAGAAGCCGAGCTCGATCGGCAGGATAGTTTGGGCGCCTTGGAGGAGGAGCGTGATGTGGCAAAAGCCCGTTCCGCATTCTATCAACAAAGAGGCTCGAAGATATCAAAGCAAAGAAATGCGGGCCAAAACTTACAATGTTGGCGAGTTAGTTCTACGCTGCCGGACAAGAAAAAGGACAAACTCAAGCCCAAATGGGAAGGTGCCTTTATTATCGACCAAGTCCTGACGGTGGAGCTGCGTACCGTCTGCGAGATGCATCGGATAACCGACTCGAGCGAACCCATGGAACGCAGCCTGCCTCCTCAAGATTCTACGCCTAGCACCGGATTCTGAGTTCGTCTCCTTCCTCTGTCTATTTTTTACACATTAGCTGTCTTATATTTCTCTCCTTCTCCCTCTTTTTCTCTTACAGCCTTTAAAGGTTCGTTCGCGCATTGTTCGCACACACTTGACACACTATCCGCGCTCATTATACCTGGGGGCTTCTTTGACATAAGCTTATTTGTACGGTCTTTATGCCTAACACATGTGTATAGCTTCCGCATGTACCTTTTATTCACCATTATATGCATCGATATGACTTAAGTTTTGGCCAAGCTGGATTGCCTGGCTCCTGTGCTTACCCCTACGTTCCCGATTGTTCGGCTAGATGGTAAAGGGAGCACCTCTGTGATTATTCTTGCCAGTCGGCGGATGTGTACCTCGGTGGGTGAAGCCGAAAGCTAGCGTTCTTAAGGGAATATTCGGTCGGTGAACTAAAGATGATTTCTCACTTATTTATTTATCTGCCCCCAGATGTTTTTCTGCTTTTTTTGCAGTCCGGACATGCACTGTAAGGCATTCTTCCCAGGGAAAGGACCTAACGGAACTATTCTCCCTGGAAGATGTTTCTTCTAACCATGTAATATAACATAACTAGTTGGGCACTTGTCTGTTCAAGCACTAATGACCCCTACACATGGACTCCACGCATGCCCCGGTTCATACATAACCGTGAGGGTATTCGGACACACTCCGGACTATAGGGTCCCGAGGTTGAAGCGAAAAGGTCCGCCATGACAAACGATCTACAATCCGGCTAGAAGGCATTTTTACATGTCATCTTCAATTACATAGTCAATTTGACTGGGTGTATTCCTCCTCAATACCATCTAATAGGCTGTCTAGTTTACAGTCCTGTTGGGAATACTTTGCGGCCAATTCTACTTGGCCGTACACTAAGCTCACAGGGATCTCCTTCCCACAGGCCCCACAGGTCCAACCTTGGCCATGTGGTTTGGGTTAGCCTTCGTGTACCGCGTCTTCACCATGGCCCAGGCCTCCCTGGCGCCTTGACGGCAGGCCGGTATCTTCCATAATCAGAAGCGCCGCCGCGCTCCCTTAAGCCTCTCTGCAAGCTCTCCAAGGCCTTCGGGCAGGGAGACAGATGGCCACAAGGCCTGGGCGACGCCCTTCATCACCTGCCGAACTCGTTCATGCAGTTGCAAGAGCTCGGGAAGAAGGTCACCCATAGAACCGGGCATTTCCTCAGCAGGACGACCTGTGAGCATACCTACAGACATAACTCTGTTAGTCGACTTCCTCGCCGAATTCTTTTTCGAAGTTCGTTCAAGCACTTACTAAAAATGCCGCGTCGAAGCTGTCGATTCTCCTTCACGGAGTCAGACAGCTGGGCACGAACATCCTTTAGTTCCTCGCCCAGCTGGGTGTTGGCATCTTGGAGATTATTCTTCTCCTGCCTCACCCTCGTAAGCACGCTCTCCCCGGCCTTTAACCGGCGCAAGAGTTGTTGCTTGTCCGAATCTACTCGCGCTATCTGCAATGATATTGTCGATTTACACACGCCGGCTTCACAACATACTTATGTCTCAAGCGTATATTACGGAGGGGTCTCCTTGGCCTCCCTGCGGTGCTAGTGCTTGACCTCAAGTTGGGCTTTGCACTCTTCCAGCTCCTGGGACAGCTGGGTATTCTTTTTCGTAAGATCCTGCATAACAAATGATCCTTAAATCAGTTATTCTAACTATTTCAAGTCTCGGGGGCTACTGGTATATATAACCATCAAATTTTCTCACCCGTATGTCTTTCACATACTGCTCCATGGCTCTGGCTAGGCCATTTTGAGCGGCACGGAGGTACGCATCTCCCGAGTTGAAGGCATTCAATGCCTCTTGGGATAAACATGCGTCACGAAGAACTGTGCGGCGACGCCTGTGATTCATGGCACTCTCCACCTCGGAATTGGTGGTAGATAGTCCGTCTGCATCCTCTGTCGGAGGAGTATCCGGCGCACGCCTCGTGTTCGCCTCCGCTTCTGGACCGGGCTTTGGAGCCTGGCTGGTGGAGGCTCGATTGGCAGCCTCTCCGGATAGAGTCCGGCGAGTGCTCTTTTTCCTGAAGGGAGCACGAGCGTTAGCATACCTTCCGGGAATAAAACCTGGAATAAGATGGCAACCATACCGTTGCGCCGGCGTCTCAATCCGGACCGCACTTTGATACGTCTCCAACGTATCTATAATTTTTGATTGCTCCATGCTACTTTATCTACTGTTTTAGGCAACATTGGGCTTTATTTTCCACTTTTATATTACTTTTGGGACTAACCTATTAACCGGAGGCCCAGCGCAGATTTGCTGTTTTATGCCTATTTTAGTATTTCGAGGAAAAGGAATATCAGACAGAGTCAAAACGGAACGAAATCAACTGGAGAAGTTATTTTTGGAAGGAAACCCACCTGATGGACTTGGACTCCATGTCAGAAGATACAGGAGGTGCTCACGGGCGCACCCCTGCCTTGTGGGGCCCCCGTAGCTCCACCGACGTACTCCTTTCACCCATATATACTTACGTACCCTAAAACTTCCAGGACAGAAGTTAGATCGGGAGTTCCGCCGCCGCAAGCCTCCAGAACCACCAAAAACCAATCGGGACCCCTTTCCGATACCCTGCCGGAGGGGGGATCCATCTCCGGAGGCCATCTTCATCATCCCGGCGCTCTCCATGACGAGGAGGGAGTAGTTCACCCTCGGGGCTGAGGGTATGTACCAGTAGCTATGTGTTTGATCTCTCTCTCTCTCTCGTGTTCTCTCTCGTGTTCCAATCTATGGCACGATCTTGATGTATCCCGAGCTTTGCAATTGTAGTTGGATCTTATGATGTTTCTCCCCCTCTACTCTTTTGTGATGAATTGAGTTTCCCCTTTGAAGTTATCTTATCGGATTAAGTCTTTTATGAGAACACTTGATGTATGTCTTGGTGATCAACTTGCGGGTTTCGTGACATTGGGAACCTATGCATAGGGGTTGGCACACGTTCTTGACTCTTCGGTAGAAACTTTGGGGCACTCTTTGAAGTAATTTTATGTTGGTTGGATGAATCTGAGATTGTGTGATGCACATCGTATAATCGTGCCCACGGATACTTGAGGTGACAATGGAGTATCTAGGTGACATTAGGGTTTTGGTTGATTTGTGTCTCAAGGTGTTATTCTAGTATGAACTCTTTTATAGATTGATTCGAAAGAATAGCTTTGAGGTGGTTTCGTACCCTACCATAATCTCTACGTTTGTTCTCCGCTATTAGTGGCTTTGGAGTGACTCTTTGTTGCATGTTGAGGGCTTGTCATATTATCTATCTATGTTATTATTGTTGAGAGAACTTGCACTAGTGAAAGTATGAACCCTAGGCCTTGTTCCTATCATTGCAATATCGTTTACACTCACTTTTATCCTTAGTTACCTTGCTGTTTTTATATTTTCAGATTACAAAAACCTATATCTACCATCCATATTGCACTTGTATCACCATCTCTTCGCCGAACTAGTGCACCTATACAATTTACCATTGTATTGGGTGTGTTGGGGACACAAGAGACTCTTTGTTATTTGGTTGCAGGGTTGTTTGAGAGAGACCATCTTCATCTCGGCTCTCATGGATTGATAAACCTTAGGTCATCCACTTGAGGGAAATTTGCTACTGTCCTACAAACCTGTGCACTTGCAAGCCCAACAACGTCTACAAGAAGAAGGTTGCGTAGTAGACATCAAGCTCTTTTCTGACGCCGTTGCCGAGGAGGCTTGGTAAGTGAAGGTATATCTTTAGATCTTGCAATCGAATCTTTTTGTTTCTTGTTTTAGCACTAGTTCAGTTTATAAAAGAAAATTACAAAAAAATGGAGTTAAGTTTGTCTCATACGCTTCACCTTTTTAATATCTTTCGTGAGTATGATGGAAAGGATAATTGTGCTCAAGTGCTAGAAGAAGAAATCTCTAAATTGTTTGGCACTAAATCTTTGAATGATGAGCATGATTGCAATGTTGTTAGTACGAATTCTTTGAATATCCATGATGCTAATGATAATTGCGCTAGTTATGATGAAAATATCTCTTATGAGCATGTCAACTTTTGTGGAGTGCATGTTTGCATGAACGCACCAAATAGAGAAGATATTTATTGCAAGAGGCATAAGCACTTAGAAACTAAATTGTTGCAAGAAAGGCTAGATGTTTGTGCTGAAAATTTAAATTTTCTTGGCCGTACTTGTGGACTTTGCAATGAAAGTGGTCATTTAGCTATCCGATGCAAATTGTTTCATGATCTAATCGTGTCCAAAAATTGTGATGAGTTGATTTCCCTTGCACATTATAATGATCTTAGCTTGCTTATGGGTTGCGAAGAAATGAAACGTTTAACTAATTATCTTCCAGAATTTGCCCGTTACAAACTTCTTGGTTTTGATCTAGAGGAAATTTATATGTATTGTGCGGTGAATTGTATTGAAAATCCTTATATTGCCAATTACATAAGGAAAAGAAAGCAAATGGAAGATGATGAGAATACTAATGAAAGAGAAGAGGCTTCCCAATCTCGTCCTATTATTTCTTATGATGAATCAGGTAACGAAGAGGAGCCTTCTATTCAACCAATCTCATTAATAAGGAGCTCCAAAAAGAGGATTGAACCCACACATGATGTGGTGAAGAAGAAGAAAAGAAAAAGGAAGAGACGTAAAAAGGTATCTCTCCCAAGTAAAGTTGCTCCTATTATTGCTGTGCCTCATGAAAATGAAGATGATACACTTGATGATGATCTCATTATGCCTATTGCTTGTTGTGATGATTATGATTGGGAAGATAATGATACTTCTTATGATCTTGAAAATCTTTTTGGCACTTGCTTGGAAGAATATGATAATAATGTTTGCTATACTATTGGTGCTATCCATACTATTAATGATGAGAGTGATTATGCTTATGATATGAAAAGGACCAAGCTTGGGGAAGCTATGTTTGATGAGGTTGACATTGAGAATATATTTGCTGCAATTAATGTTTGTCCCAAGCTTGGGGATGCTATATTTAATAATGATGATGTTTTTAGCCTCTCAAGTTTTGATATGCAAAGTTGTTATGATGATAGCATGCCTCCGACCTATGATGATTATATTGATGAAAGTGGGTTCGGAAGAGTGTCAACTTTTGGAAGCAGTGATCCCACTATTTTGGAGGATGTTGAATTTTATTGTGATGAATATGAAAGTGGATTTGGAAGAGTGTCAACTTTATTTAGTGATTCCACTATCTTGGAAGAGGTTTCAATCGATTATGATGAGAACAAAGTTGCTACTTATGATGATTATTGTGATAAAACTTATGTTATAAAGAGTATTGATGATTATATTTATAAAACTTGTCATGATTATGAGTACCCTTTCTCTTAACATTACTCTTTTAATGTGGAAACAATTTTTAGTGTTCAAGTCTCTTATGATACTCCCACTATTCCGAATGAGAAGAAATTTGCTTATGTGGAGAGTAATAAAATTTCTATGCTGGTAGATCATGAAAAGAATGATTTAGGTGCTAGTTATATTGTTGAATTCATTCATGATGCTACTGAAAATTATTATGAGCGAGGATCATATGCTTCTACATATTGCAATAATATCAAGTTTCCTCTCTATGTGCTTAAAGTTTTGAAGTTATGCTTGTTTTATCTTCCTATGCTTGTTGATTATTGTTCCCACAAGTTGTTTGCTCACAAAATCCCTATGCATAGGAAGTGGGTTAGACTTAAATGTGCTAGTCATATTCTTCATGATGCTCTCTTTATGTTTCAATTCTTATCTTTTATGTGAGCATCATTGAAATCATAATGCCTAGCTAGGGGCGTTAAACGATAGCGCTTGTTGGGAGACAACCCAATTTTATTTTAGTTTCTTGCTTTTTGGTTCTGTTTAGGAATAAATAATCCATCTAGCCTCTATTTAGATGTGGTTTTATGTTTTAGTTAGTGTTTGTGCCAAGTAGAACCTTTGGGAAGACTTGGGTGAAGTCTCTATGATCATGCTGTAAAAAACAGAAACTTTAGCGCTCACGAGATTAGCTAGAACTTTTTACTGGAGAGTGATATTTAGTTGATTCTTTTTGAAGATGATTAATAGACAAATTCCTCAGGTCCACCAATTTATTTTATAATTTTTGGAGTTCCAGAAGTTTGCGTTAGTTACAGATTACTACAGACTGTTCTGTTTTTGACAGATTCTGTTTTCATTGTGTTGTTTGCTTATTTTGATAAATCTATGGCTAGTAAAATATTTTATAAACCATAGAGAAGTTGGAATACAGTAGGTTTAACACCAATATAAATAAAGAATGAGTTCATTACAGTACCTTGAAGTGGTGTTTTGTTTTCTTTCGCTAACGGAGCTCACGAGTTTTCTGTTAAGTTTTGTGTTGTGAAGTTTTCAAGTTTTGGGTAAAGATTCGATGGACTATGGAATAAGGAGTGGAAAGAGCCTAAGATTGGGGATTCGCAAGTCACCCCAAGGTAATATTCAAGGACAACCAAGAGCCTAAGCTTGGGGATGCCCCGGAAGGCATCCCTCTTTAAATCTTCGTTCATCGGTAACTTTACTTGGAGCTATATTTTTATTCGCCACATGATATGTGTTTTGCTTGGAGCGTCATGTAATTTTGTTTTGTTTTGCTTGCTGTTAGTTAGATTAGTTTTTTTCATCTTTAGTTTCAATAAAAAGTCAAGGATAGCCTTTGCCATGCTTATTTTGCTAGTATGCATGTTGCTGTTTGAAAACAGAATGTTTACCGCTGTTGCAAAAATTCCTCAGAAAAGTCAGAGCATGGTATAATGTTGAATATTGATATATGATAAATTTATTATAGTGGGAATTTTATTTCATAATTTTTGGATCCAGGGAAGTATTGATACTCTTGCATTCTTTACAGACTGTACTGTTTTGGCAGATTGCTGTTATGTTTGCATTGTTTGCATATGTTTGCTTGTTTAATGATTCTATTTGAGTATAGGAGTATTAAATATGCAGAAGAATTTAATATTCAATGTTCAATAATAATTTTAGTGATTTCTTACAGTATAAAATGATAAGGTTTTGCATTGGTTTATACTAACCTATCTCACGAGTTCTTGTTGAGTTTGTTGTGAATGAAGCTTTTGATAAAAAGAGAAACCATGATATGAGAGGAATTAAGGAGACACAGAAGTTCAAGCTTGGGGATGCCCAAGGCACCCCAAGAAGTCTCAAGCATCTAAGCTTGGGGATGCCCCGGTAGGCATCCCACCTTTCTTCTTCAACAACTATTAGTTAGTATCGGTTGAGCCTAAGTTTTTTCTTCTTCACATGAGTTGTGATATCCTTGCATTGTAGTTTTCTTTAGCTTTGCTTGCTGTTTGAATAAAGTACCAAGATCTGAATTCTTTAATGAGAGAGAGCCATACATAAATTGGAATTTGTTAGAATACTCAATGTGCTTCACTTATATCTTTTGAGCTTGATAGTTTTGCTCATAGTGCTTCACTTATATCCTTTGAGCGTGATAATTTTTGGTCTAGTGCTTCACTTATATCTTTTAGAGCACGGTGGTGGATTTGTTTTAAAGAAACTTGATCTCTCATGCTTCACTTAGATTATTTTGAGAGTCGTTTATAGCATGGTAATTTTCTTAATGTTAATATACTTGGTATTCAAGATGTGTGAAACTTTCTTTTGAGTGAATTGAATACTAAGATAAATTTAATGCTTAATAATTGTTTTGAGATATGGAGGTAATAATATCAAAGTCATGCTAGTTGATAATTGTGAATTTGATAAATACTTGTGTTGAAGTTTGCAAGTCCCGTAGCATGCACGTATGGGTAAAGTTGTGTAACAAATTTGAAACATGAAGTGTACCTGGCTTGTGCATCCTTATGAGTGGCGGTCGGGGAATGACGATAGTATTTTCCTACCAATCTATCCCCCTAGGAGCATTGCACGTAGTACTTGATTTTTGATGGCTTCTAAATTTTTGCAATAAGTATATGAGTTCTTTTGACTAATGTTGAGTCCATGGATTATACGCACTTTTACCTTTTCGCATTTGCTAGCCTCTTCGGTACCATGCATTGCCCTTTCTCACCTTGAGAGTTGGTGCAAACTTCGCCGGTGCATCCAAACCCCGTGATACAATACGCTATATCACACATAAACCTCCTTATATCTTCCTCAAAACAGCCACCATACCTACCTATCATGGCATTTCCATAGCCATTCGAGATATATTGCCATGCAACTTCCATCATCATTATTATGACATACATTACTTTTGTCATATTGCCATTGCATGATCATGTAGCTGACATCGTATTTGTGGCAAAGCCACCATGCATTATTTTCCATACATGTCACTCTTTGATTCATTGCACCATCCCGGTACACCGCCGGAGGCATTCATATAGAGTCATATTTTGTTCTAAGTTTCGAGTTGTAATTGTTGAGTTGTAAGAGAAATAAAAGTGTGATGATCATTGTCGGTGTCAAAACCGGCGGATCTCGGGTAGGGGGTCCCGAACTGTGCGTCTAGGCGGATGGTAACAGGAGACAAGGGACACGATGTTTACCCAGGTTCGGGCCCTCTTGATGGAGGTAAAACCCTACGTCCTGCTTGATTGATATTGATATTGTGGATGTTTACAAGAGTAGATCTACCACGAGATCAAGGAGGCTAAACCCTAGAAGCTAGCCTATGGTATGATTATAAGGGTTGTTGTGATTGTTGTCCTACGGACTAAAGCCATCCGGTTTATATAGACACCGGAGAGGGCTAGGGTTACATAGAGTCGGTTACAATGGTAGGAGATCTACATATCCGTATCGCCAAGCTTGCCTTCCACGCCAAGGAAAGTCCCATCCGGACACGGAGGGAAGTCTTCAATCTTCTATCTTCATAGTCTTGGAGTCCGGTCGATGATGATAGTCCGGCAAATGATAGTCCGGCCGATGACGGTAGTCCGGCTATCCGGACACCCCCTAATCCGGGACTCCTCGGTAGCCCCGAACCAGGCTTCAATGACGATAAGTCCGCATGCGTGTAGTCTTCGGCGTTGCAAAGGCGGGTTCTCCTTTAAGTTCCATGTACCTGCGAACAGTGTCCAGCTTCCTCATCAATGTTGCGGCGTCTTGGCTTCCCCGCCCAATAAGGGCCTTCTTCCACGTCGTGCGAATGTGAAAAGCCAGGTGTCTTTTATGTTTTACCCCTAGTTGTGCGAATAATCTGCCTATAAGGGAGGCAAGAATCCAGATCCAAATCACCATCTTCCTCTCGCAAATACTCATCAGAGCGCTTTTGACCAAGAATCCATTCCATCATGGACCGTCAACGCGGCTCCTCTTCTCGCGCTCCCAGCCCTTCGCCAGGAGATTGGAGGAGATGCTGCATTTACAACGAGCTGGTGAAGCTCCAAATGGGGATATCTCCTCCGGCCTTCATGGTTCAGTTCGAGCCAGGCTTGCCACCTACAAAGGTGGGAAGCTAGCAGAGGTTACCCCTAATCCCAACAAAGGGGAGCGGGTATGCTTCGTCCCCTATCTAATAAGGGGTCTCGGATTTCCTGTACATCCATTCCTCCGCGGGCTCCTGGAGTTCTACGGACTCCTGCTCCATCACCTCACTCCCGCCTCAATCCTGCATATCGCTGGTTACGTAGCTCTTTGCGAGCTTTTCACGGGCATCGAGCCCCACTTGGCGCTGTGGAAGAGGTTATTTTGCCTTGCCCCCGCTCTCACGAGGGGTCCATATATCAAGTGGGCGGCGCCGAAATATGGCGCATTGCCGGGACCGGATATCCATCCGGAACCCCTAAGAAGGCGCCCGAAGACTGGCCTTCGGAATGGTTTTATATAGAAGACGCTCCGCTGTCGGACCCTGTTCGGATCGGCCTCCCGGAGTTCAGCAATGCTCCTCTGAAGAAACGCCTTAGTTGGCGTCCATGAGCCCGGACTGGAGGAAGACAAGAGCGTCCATTATCTGATGGGCCGAATAAGGTTACTGGCCCATGCCCGGTTGACCATGATCGGAGTCATGGCAACATGCATTACGCGGGGGGTGCAGCCACTACAATACAGGGGCCACCCCATGTGGGATTTCAACGGGGAGGATGATGCCACCCGTCATGGCCGCAAAGGGCCGGAATCGGCCGAAGATCTGGTGACGATCTTGTCCGGCCTGTATAAGGGGGAGAAGGAGGATTTCCTTCAGACGAACCCGTTAAATGGGTTTTCCATGAACAATCCCCGGCCTTGGGTAAGTGAACACTCAGCGTGTCCGACCCGCGCCTTTTGAAACTTAAGTTTCTTACATTGCGTTCTTCTTTCGGCGCAGGAACTGCGCCGGACTGTGGAGGGAATGCTAAGTCCGGCTCCGCAGCCTGAGGATCTAGAGAGATCCCGAGATCCGGCCTCCGAAGAGGATCCGGACATAAAGGTGGAGCTAATCGACGGGGTGTTCCACCAGCTCAGCATGGACAATGCTTTAGTCGCCATCACGGCCGACTACCCCGGACTAAATCCGGCTCCCCAGGTGATTGCAGCCGAAGCCTTGACACCGTCATTCCTTCCTTGCTTATTTCTGACCACCGTACATGATGGCATTGTGCAGGAGGCGCCCCTAGGGCGAGAAGCCGAGCCCGCGGTGGCTGGCCAACAAGGGCCAGTTCGGACCGGTAGGCGGAAGAGGAGCGCGGCGCGGACTGAAGCGTCGCCGCAAAGGTGTAGCTCACAATTCATTATCTTTAGAGCAACGTTCCTAGGAAACATTTTGAGTGCTCATGACTTTTATAGGGAAAAAAGCGTCCGCCGGACTGCGGGCGTGGAAGTTGTCCATCCGACCTCTACCAGCCGGGCTCCCGCACCTGGCCAGGAGGGGAAGCCGAGCGCAAGGCGCGAGCCGGACGTTCCTCCGACAGAGGATGCCGAAAGGCTGTCCGCCACCAAGTCTGAGGTGGAGAGTGCTCTGAATCACAGGCGCCGCCGGACAGTATTTCGTGACGCGTGCTTCTCCCCCGAGGCGTTGAATGCCTTTAACACGGGGGACGCGCACCTTTGTGCCGCTCAAGATAGTTTTACCAGAGCCACGGAGCAGTATGTAAAAGACATACGGGTAAGAGATTTTAACGGTTGTGTATGCCAGTAGCCCCCGAGACTTAAAGTAGTTATATTAACTGATTTAAGGATCATATGAAATGCAGGATCTTACCGAGAAGAATACCCAACTGTCTCAGGAGCTGCAAGAGTGCAAGGCCCAACTTGAGGCCGCATTATGCAGCGTTGGAGGAAACGCATAAGGACCTCTCACAGTAACGCATTATTTTAGAAGGATAAGTAGCGTTTGGCCTTTGCGCAAGTCTAAAAAACGACGTTGCAGGTGCTGCCGGACAAGATCCGGACAGGCAAGAACTTCTGCGCCAACTAACGGCCGGCGAGAGGGTGCTGCATAAGGTGCAACATGAAAGGAACAAGCTCCAGGATGCCCATGCCCAACTTGGAGAAGAGCTGAAAGGCGTTCTGACCGAGCTGTGGGGCTCCGTTAAGGAGAATCAGCGGCTTCGTCGCGGCATATATAGTAAGTGCTTGAGCG
The DNA here is from genome assembly GCA_021605145.1 of Aegilops bicornis. Taxonomy (NCBI): domain Eukaryota; kingdom Viridiplantae; phylum Streptophyta; class Magnoliopsida; order Poales; family Poaceae; genus Aegilops; species Aegilops bicornis. Next base: position 802,857,446 of record CM038675.1, read on the forward strand.
AACTCCTTTGAAAAGAAGAGTTCGGCGAGGAAGTCAATTTGACAGAATATGTCGGTAGGTATGCTCACAGGTCGCCATGCGGAGGAGATACCCGTAACAATGGGTGATCAACTTCCCGAATTGTTGCAACTGATCGAACGAGTTCGGCAGGCTATGAGCGGCGTCATCCAGGCGTTATGGCCAGGCTTCTCCATACCCGAGGGTCTTGGGGAGCTTGCGGAGAAGCTACAGGGAGTGCGGCAGCGCTTCCATTTATGGAAGATTCGGCCTGCCGCCAAGGTGCCGAGGAGGCTGGGCCATGGTAAAGGCGTGGTACAAGAAGGCGGATCCCAATCACATGGCGAAGTCGGACTGTGGGGCACGATGGGAAGGAGATCCTGTGAGTTTAGTATACGGCCAAGTGGAGTTGGCATAAAATTTTCCCAACATGACTGTAAATTAGACAACCTGTTAGGCGGGATTGAGGAGGAATACAATCGGTCGATTTGACAATGTATTATAAAATGACATACAAAATGCCTTCTAGCCGGATTGTAGATCGTTTGTCTTTGCCGACCTTTTAAGCCGACCTCGGGACCCTAGAGTCCGGAGTGTGTCCGAATACCTTCTCGGTTATGAAACAACCGGGTATGCATGGAGACCAGGCGTAGGGGTCATCGGTGCTTTATCGGACAAGTGCCCAACTAGTTATGTTATATTACATGGTTAGTAAGAAACATCTTCCGGGAGAATAGTTCCGTTAAGGGTTCCTTTCTCATTGGGGTGGCATGCCCTAAAGTGCATGTCCGGGCTGCGAAAAAAGCAGAAAACATCTGGGGGCAGATAAAAAGTGGATAAAAATCATCTTTTAAGTCACCGACCGAATATTCCCTTAAGAACACTAGCTTTCGGCTTCACCCAGTCTGAGGTACACATCCGGCTGACCCGACAGTAACAATCGCAGAGGTGCTCCCTTTACCTCCTAGCCGAACAATCGGGAACGTAGGGGTAAGCACAGGAGCCTGGCAACCCAGCTTGGCCAAAACTTAACTCATATCGATGCATATAATGGTGAATAAAAGGTACATGTGGAGGCTTGACACATGTGCTGGGCATAAAGCCCGTATAATTAAGCTTCTGGTAAATTAGCCCCCAGGTATAATGAGTGCGGGTAGCACATCAATTGTCTTGTGAGCGTTCTTGTGGTAAAGCCCTTTAAGGCTTGGATGAATAGGTTTGAGAAGAAAAAGATGAACAAAAGGCAGCTGAAATAAATAAAAGAAAAATTTTTGGACGGGGGAAGGGGATGAACTCTTAGTCCGGCGATAGGCATAGAATCGCCGGAGGCGGGCTGCGTTCCATGGGTTCGGCTCGAGTCGGTTATCCGATGAATTTCGTAGACGGTACGCTCCGCCGGTCAAGACTTGATCAATGATGAAGGGGCCTTCCCATTTGGGCTTGAGCTTGTCCTTTTTCTTGTCCGGCAGGCGTAGAACCAGTTCGCCAACATTGTAAGTCTTGGCCCATACTTCTCTGCTTTGGTATCTTCGAGCCTGCTGTTGATAGAATGCAGAACGAGCCTTGGCGACGTCGCGCTCTTCCTCCAATGTGTCCAAGCTGTCCTGCCGATCCAACTCGGCTTCTCTTTCTTCGTACATGCGCTCTGGTTGTGAGTCATGAATGATGTCATGAGGCAAAACTGCTTCTGCGCCGTACATCATAAAAAATGGTGTGAATCCGGTGGTACGGTTAGGCGTTGTCCGCAGCCCAGTCTGTAGTCGAGCTCCTCTACCCGGTGCGTGTCAGATTTCGTGAGGACCGCACTAGTCTGGGTTTGATGTCGCTCATTATGAGACCATTTGCTCGTTCCACTTGACCGTTGGTTTGAGGATGATAGACTGAAGCGTAATCGAGCTTGATGCCCATATTTTTGCACCATGATTTAACCTCGTCGGCGGTGAAGTTCGTGCCGTTATCGGTGATGATGCTGTGGGGGACACCATAACGGTGTACTACCCCGGATATAAAGTCTATCACTGGTCCGGACTCTGCCGTTTTAACTGGTTTGGCCTCTATCCATTTGGTGAATTTATCCACCATGACCAATAGGTACCTTTGCTTGTGGGTTCCCCCTTTAAGTGGTCCAACCATGTCAAGCCCCAGGACCATGACGGCCAGGTAATTGGTATATTTTTGAGGCGGTGGGTGGCATATGGCTCGATTAGCAAAGAGGCGACAACCGGCGCATCTTTGGACTAAGTCACGGCATCTGCTCGAGCCATCGGCCAGTAAAATCCTATGCGGAATGCCTTTCCTACAAGGGCCCGAGCTGCGGCGTGGTGTCCGCCTAGTCCGCATGAATTTCAGCCAGGAGGTTTCGCCCTTCCTCTTCGGAGATACACCTTTGAAGGACTCCGGTTGTGCTTTTCTTATAAAGTTCTCCCTCATAGACCTTGTAGGCTTTTGATCGCTGGATAATGCGGCGGGCCTCATTTTGGTCTTCGGGAAGCTCCTGCCTAAGCAAGTAGGCGAGAAATGGTTACATCCGCAGGCAATTACTGCCATTATGTCGTGGGCGGAAGGTGTTATGTCATCGGCTGGATCGCCGGTTGGTGCGGCTTTTTCCGGATTGTTAGTTCCGGACTGCTCTTCCCATAGTACGGATGGCTTGAAGAGCCGTTCTAGGAAGATGTTAGGAGGGACAGCGTCGCGTTTTGCGCCAATGCGTGCCAGTACGTCGGCCGCTTGGTTATTATCCCGGGTGACGTGATGGAATTCAAGTCCTTCAAACCGGGCTGACATTTTGAGGACAGCGTTGCGATATGCTGCCATTTTCGGATCTTTGGCGTCAAAGTCTCCGTTTATTTGGGATATTGCGAGGTTTGAGTCCCCGCGCACCTCTAGGCGTTGTATGCCCATGGAGATTGCCATCCGGAGACCGTGTAAAAGGGCCTCGTATTCGGCTGCGTTGTTAGAGTCCGTGTACATTATCTGAAGTACGTATTGGACTGTGTCTCCGGTTGGGGACGTCAATACGACGCCAGCCCCCAGTCCGGCTAACATTTTGGAGCCGTCGAAGTGCATAATCCAATTGGAGTATGCGCCGTATTCTTTAGGGAGTTCGGCTTCGGTCCATTCAGCGACAAAGTCAGCCAAAACTTGAGACTTGATAGCTTCGCCGAGGTTTGTAAGATATATCAAATGGTAAGAGCTCAATGGCCCATTTTGCAATCCTGCCCGTCGGCGTCGCGGTTGTTTATAATGTCGTTAAGTGGTACTTCAGAGGCCACTTTGTTATCGAACACTCTTGAAAGTAGTGTCGGAGCTTCCGGGATGCCATGAACACCGCGTCGCTATCTTGACGGTCACGGGTAACAGGACTTGCAAGGGGTTAACACTGATGGATACGTAGTATCTTGGTTTTTGAAGAGGGAATTTATGCCCTTCTATTTCTCGTTCGACGACGAGTACCGCGCTTACAACTTGATGCGTAGCTGCGATGTATAACAACATTGGTTCGCCCAGGTTGGGCGCAGCCAGGACCGGATTTGTTGCCAATATGGCCTTTATTTCTTCGAGTCTGGCGGTGGCAGCATCCGTCCACTCGAAGTGTTCGGTGCGCTGAGGAGGCGATAGAGGGTAATGCCTTTTCTCCTAGGCGGAGATAAAGCGGCTTAGAGCATAACGCATCCGTCAATTTTGTATTTGCTTGAGGTCTTTTGGGATATCTAGCTGTGTGAGCTCGGATCTTGGCTGGGTTTGCTTCAATTCCTCTACGGATACGATGAAGCCCAGCAGCTTTCCACCGGGTACGCCAAAACACATTTTTCCGGATTCAGCTTGATGTCATATGCCCGAGGCTGTCGAATGTGAGCCTCAAGTCGTCTACTAGAGTTTCGGCGTGTTTGGTTTTGGCGACTACGTCGTCCACATATGCCTCTCTTGTTTTGCCGATCTGGTAGCGGACATGTATACGAATCATGCGCTGATATGTTGCGCCGGGCGTTTTTAAGTCCGAAGGGCATCGTGTTGAAGCAGAATGGTCCATATGGAGTAATGAATGCTGTTGCGGCTTGATCCGCTTACGCCATCTTGATTTGATGATAGTCGGAGTGTCGTCCAGGAAGCACAATGAATCGTGCCCTGCGGTGGCATCGATGATTTGGTCGATGTGGGGGAGGGGGAAGGGATCCTTTGGGCAGGCCTTATTTAGGTCTTTGAAATCGACACATAGGCGCCAGGATTTGTCCTTCTTTGGTACCATCACCAAGTTTGCTAGCCAATCCGGGTGCTTGATGTCTTTGATGAATCCGGCTTCCAGTAGCTTGGCTAGCTCTTCTCCCATTGCCTGTCTTTTGGGTTCGGAAAATCGTCGAAGATCCTGTTTGACTGGCTTGAATCCTTTTAGGATGTTTAGGCTGTGTTCTGCCAATCTGCGTGGGATTCCGGGCATATCCGATGGGTGCCAGGCAAAAATGTCTCAATTTTCCCGAAGGAATTCTCGCAGTGCGGCGTCTACCTCAGGGTTCAATTGTGCCCCGATGGAGGCCGTCTTTGTGGGGTCCGTTGGGTGGACCTGGAATTTGACTATTTCATCCGCTGGTTTAAAAGAGGTGGACTTGGATCTTTTATCAAGTATCACATCGTCCCTGTTCACCGTGGAGCGCATCGCGATGAGTTCCTCGGCCGCTAGGGCTTCGGATAGTGCCTCGAGGGCTAGTGCGGTTGTCTTGTTTTCGGCGCGGAGTGCTATGTCCGGATCACTAGCGAGAGTGATAATTCCGTTGGGACCGGGCATTTTAAGCTTCATGTACCCATAATGGGGTATAGCTTGAAAAATTGTGAATGCCTCTCGTCCTAATAGAGCATGATATCCGCTGCTGAATGGGGCCACTTGAAACGTGACCTCCTCGGACCTATAATTGTCTGGCGAGCCGAACACTACGTCCATCGTGATTTTTCCTGTGCAGCATGCTTCCCGGCTAGGGATTATTCCTCTAAAGGTTGTGCTGCTTCGCTCAATGCGGTTCCAGTCTATTTCCATTTTTCGGAGGGTTTCCTCATAGATGAGGTTTAGTCCGCTGCCGCCATCCATGAGTACCTTTAAGGCGAAAGCCGTCTACTATTGGGCTGAGGACCAATGCGGCTGGTGCCCGGGCAGTTCGGAATTTAGGTTCGTCACTGGCATTGAAGGTAATAGCCGTGTTGCTCCATGGATTTATTGTTGCTACTTGGTAGACTTCGGCGAGGTTGCGGAGTTGTCGTTTTCGCATGTTATTGGATGCGAAATTCTCGAAGACTGTTAACACCGTACTGGTGTTGTTGTGCTGGGATTCTGGAGCTAGAAGCTCCTCGCCACTTTTGGCCACCTGCCGTAGTATCCAACATGCTCGAAGGCTATGAGTTGGAGTGGCGCCCTCTGTTCTATGAATTTTGCAGGGTCCGTTTAGCCAACCCTCCAGTACGGTTCCGTACCCTTTAGGGGGTTTTGGTTTTTTGGTATTCAGCCCGGTGCTTGATGATGATGCACCCTTTGGTTCTGGACTAGGGATGTATTCGGGGCCGGATTATCCAAAAATTTACTTTCGGTTTTCCAGGCGCTCTCCATCGCACAATACTTTTGTACGATGGTCTCCAAGTCAGCGAAGCGCGTGATGTCGCGGCGACTTATGGCGTTTAGGATTCCCTTGTCCGTGCAATTATTGCAGAAGACTGAGATTGCGTTTTCCTCTCGGCAGTCCTTTATCCTGTCCATAACCAGGAGGAATCTGGCCCAGTAGTGATGTACTGTCTCGGCGGGCTCTTGCCGAATTAGAGTTAGATCGCATATGTCTGGGCGGGTGGGTGGAACTAAGTCCGGAACCCTACCCATCTCAGGGCTCGAAGGCCGAGAAGTTTCCAATTTTGGAAGCTTGGATTTCTGGACGTTGTCCAACGAGTCTGGTCCGATGCCTGACTTTAAGTTCAGTGTTTGATCGAAACCCGTCCCTCCGCGAGAATCCGGCATGGGGGGTTCGGGGATCCGGACATGACTAGTTTTCAATACAGGAGAAGCGTCACCGCATTGTTCCTCTACCACTGCAACATGGTGGGTGACACAGGAGAGTTAATTTCTCTCGGATCGGGTTTAAGCCCAATCTGATCGTAGTATGTAGCGACTAGGCGGCGATGCGATCCAAGAGCTCGTTCTGACGAGAGCTCTATTGGATCCAGCCGCTTCGGCGAATTTCGAGCTGACGTGAAGATTGCTTTTGGCGACTTGAGAGGTCGTTGTCGGCGATGGCGGACAGGCGGTCATAAGAAAACCACCTAGCCGGATAGTTTGGCCGGCGGCCAAGACTCCTTTGGCGAAGATACCGTCCTTGAAGACGGGAGGAGGCATCCTTCCTATCGGTGATGGCACAGAGGAACTCTCAATGAAATCACCAATGTCGGTGTCAAAACCGGCGGATCTCGGGTAGGGGGTCCCGAACTATGCGTCTAGGCGGATGGTAACAGGAGACAAGGGACACGATGTTTACCCAGGTTCGGGCCCTCTTGATGGAGGTAAAACCCTACGTCCTGCTTGATTGATATTGATATTGTGGATGTTTACAAGAGTAGATCTACCACGAGATCAAGGAGGCTAAACCCTAGAAGCTAGCCTATGGTATGATTATAAGGGTTGTTGTGATTGTTGTCCTACGGACTAAAGCCATCCGGTTTATAGAGACACCGGAGAGGGCTAGGGTTACATAGAGTCGGTTACAATGGTAGGAGATCTACATATCCGTATCGCCAAGCTTGCCTTCCACGCCAAGGAAAGTCCCATCCGGACACGGGGGGAAGTCTTCAATCTTCTATCTTCATAGTCTTGGAGTCCGGTCGATGATGATAGTCCGGCAAATGATAGTCTGGCCGATGACGGTAGTTCGGCTATCCGGACACCCCCTAATCCGGGACTCCCTCAATCATCATTATTAGAGCATTGTCCCAAGTGAGGAAAGGATGATGGAGACTATGATTCCCCCATAAGTCGAGATGAGACTCCGGACGAAAAAAAAGAGGCCAAAAAAAGAGAGAGAGAGAGAGAAAAGGCCCAAATAAATTAAAAAAAAATAAAAAAATGAGAGAAAAAGAGAGAAGGGACAATGCTACTATCCTTTTACCACACCTGTGCTTCAAAGTAGCACCTTGTTCTTCATGTAGTGAGTCTCATATATTGTGCTTCAAAGTAGCACCATGTTTTTCATATAGTGAGTCTCATAAGTTGTCTTGTTCATACTAGTGGGAAATTTTCATTATAGAACTTGTCTTGTATATTCCAATGATGGGCTTCCTCAAATGCCCTAGGTCTTCGTGAGCAAGCAAGTTGGATGCACACCCACTAGTTTTCTTTTGTTGAGCATTCATATCTCTAGTGCATCCGTTGCATGGCAATCCCTACTCCTCATGTTGACATCAATTGATGGGCATCTCCATAGCCCGTTGATTATCCTCGTCAATGTGAGACTTTCTCCTTGTTTGTCTTCTCCACACAATCCCCATCATCATATTCTATTCCACCCATAGTGCTATATCCATGGCTCGCGCTCATGTATTGCGTGAAGGTTGAAAAAGTTTGAGATTATTTGAGTATGAAACAATTGCTTGGCTTGTCATCGGGGGTATAGAAGTTGGGAACATCTTTGTGTGACAAAAATGAAGCATAGCCTAACCATATGATTTTGTAGGGATGAACTTTCTTTGGCTATGTTATTTTGACATGACATAATTGATTAGTTAGTATGCTTGAAGTATTATTATTTTTGTGTCAATATGAACTTTTGTCTTAAATCTTTCGATCTGAATATTCATATCACAAGTAAGAAGGTTTATATTGAAATTATGCCAAGTAGCACTCCGCATCATAAATTATCTTTTTTATCATTTACCTACTCGAGGACGAGAAGGCATTAAGCTTGGGGATGCTTGATACGCCTCCAACGTATCTATAATTTTTGATTGCTCCATGCTACTTTATCTACTGTTTTAGGCAACATTGGCTTTATTTTCCATTTTTATATTAGTTTTGGGACTAACCTATTAACCGGAGGCCCAGCCTAGATTTGCTGTTTTATTCCTATTTCAGTATTTCAAGGAAAAGGAATATCAGACGGAGTCAAAACGGAACGAAATCAACTGGAGAAGTTATTTTTGGAAGGAAACCCACCTGATGGACTTGGACTCCACGTAGGAATATACGGGAGGTGGTCACGAGGGTGGGGGGCGCGCCCACCCCCCTGGGCGCGCCCCCTGCCTCGTGGGGCCCCCGTAGCTTCACCGACGTACTCCTTTCACCCATATATACCTACGTACCCTAAAAATTCCAGAACAGAAGTTAGACCAGGAGTTCCGCCGCCGCAAGCTCCAGAACCACCAAAAACCAATCGGGACCCCTTTCCGGTACCCTGTCGGAGGGGGGATCCATCTCTGGTGGCCATCTTCATCATCCCGGCGCTCTCCATGACGAGGAGGGAGTAGTTCACCCTCGGGGCTGAGGGTATGTACCAGTAGCTATGTGTTTGATCTCTCTCTCTCTCTCTCTCTCTCTCTCTCTCTCTCGTGTTCTCTCTCGTGTTCCAATCTATGGCACAATCTTGATGTATTCCGAGCTTTGCTATTGTAGTTGGATCTTATGATGTTTCTCCCCCTCTACTCTCTTGTGATGAATTAAGTTTCCCCTTTGAAGTTATCTTATCGGATTGAGTCTTTTATGAGAACACTTGATATATGTCTTGGTGATCAACTTATGGGTTTCGTGACATTGGGAACCTATGCATAGGGGTTGGCACACATTCTTGACTCTCCGGTAGAAACTTTGGGGCAGTCTTTGAAGTACTTTTATGTTGGTTGGATGAATCTGAGATTGTGTGACGCATATCGTATAATCATGCCCACAGATACTTGAGGTGACAATGGAGTATCTAGGTGACATTAGGGTTTTGGTTGATTTGTGTCTTAAGGTGTTATTCTAGTACGAACTCTTTTATAGATTGATTCGAAAGAATAGCTTTTTGGTGGTTTCGTACCCGACCATAATCTCTACGTTTGTTCTCCGCTATTAGTGGCTTTGGAGTGACTCTTTGTTGCATGTTGAGGGCTTGTCATATTATCTATCTATGTTATTATTGTTGAGAGAACTTGCACTAGTGAAAGTATGAACCCTAGGCCTTGTTTCCTATCATTGCAATACCGTTTACGCTCACTTTTATCCTTAGTTACCTTGCTGTTTTATATTTTCAGATTACAAAAACCTATATCTACCATCCATATTGCACTTGTATCACCATCTCTTTGTCAAGTAGTGCACCTATACAATTTACCATTGTATTGGGTATGTTGGGGACACAAGAGACTCTTTGTTATTTGGTTGCAGGGTTGTTTGAGAGAGACCATCTTCATCCTACGCCTCTCGCGGATTGATAAACCTTAGGTCATCCAGTTGAGGGAAATTTGCTTCTGTCCTATAAACATGTGCACTTGCAGGCCCAACAACGTCTACAAGAAGAAGGTTGCATAGTAGACTTCACACTTCTTTTCAGCCTGCTGGGCCTTGCTGCCCCTTGTCGGCTAGCCACCGCAGGCTCGGCCTTCCGCCTCAAGGGCTCCCCCTGCAAAACACCATTGATGTACGGTGATCAAAGATAAGCACGGAGGGATCATTTTCAAAGTATTGGGACTTCGGTCTCAGTTACCTGCGAGGCTGGAAAATCCCGGGGTAATCGGCCGTAATGGCGACCAAGGCATTGTCGATGCTCAGTTGGTAAAATACCCCATCGATCAGCTCCCCGGATATGTCCAGATCCTCTTGGGAGGCCGGATCGAGGGACCGTTCCGGATCCTCGGGTTGTGGAGGTGGGTTGTTTATATCCTTTATGGCCCGGCGCAATTCCTGCGTCGAAATCACAAGATAAGGTACTTAACTATGGGAATATGGAACGGATAGGCATAAAGAAGTGTCCGCTTACCCATGTTGGAGGATCGTACATAGCAAATCCGCCCTCTGGATTGACATGGAGGAACTCCTCCTCTTCTCCCTTGTACAATGCGGACAAGGCCTTCGTCAGAGCCGCAACCGATCCCGGCCCCTTACGGCCGCAGCGGGTGGAATCATCCTACCCGTTGAAATCCCACATGGGGTGGCCTCTATACTGAAGCGGCTGCACCCCCCGCATAATACATGTGGCCATGACCCCGATCATGGTCAGTCCGGAATGAGCTAATAATCTTATCCGGCTCATCAGGTAAAGGACGTCCCTGTCATTTTCCTTCTGAGGGCTCCGTGGGCGCCAGCTTAGGCGCTTCTTCAAAGGAGCATTATTGAACTCAGGAAGGCCGATCCGAATAGGGTCCGGCAGGGGGACATCTTCTATATAAAACCATTCTGAAGGCCAGTCTTCGGACGCCTTCTTTGGGGTTCCGGATAGATATCCGGTCCCGGCGATGCGCCATAGTTCGGCTCCGCCCACTTGATATATCGACCCCTCCTGAGAACGGGGCACAAGGCAGAACAACTTCTTCCATTGCGCGAAATGAGCCTCGACGCCCAAGAGCAGCTCGCAAAGGGCTACGAAGCCCGCAATATGCAATATGGAGGCAGGCGTAAGGTTGTGCAGCTGGAGGCCGTACAACTCCAGGAGCCCCTAGAGAAACGGATGAATTGGAAATCCGAGCCCTCTTATTAAGTAAGGGACAAGGCATACCCGCTCTCCTTTGGAGGGATTGGGGACGCTCTCCGCCTGCTTTCCGCCATTATAGGTGGCGAGTCCGGCTCGAACCGGGACCATGAAGGCTGGGGGAAGAAATCCCTTGGTTTGGAGCGTCACTAGCTCGCTGTGTGGGACGGAACATCTCTCCCAATCTCCAGGCTGAGGGCTGGGAGGGCGAGAGGAGGAGCTGCGTCGACTGGCCATGATGGAATGGATTTCTGTCAGATGCGCTCCGATGAATGCTCGCGAAGGGAAGATGGTGTGATTCGGATCTAAATCCTCGTCTCTTTTATAAGGCAGCTTATTTGCGCAGCTAGGGGGGTAAAAGTAAAAACACCCTCGCTTTTCGCATTCGTTTGACACGTGGAAGACGGCCATTATTGGGCGTGGAAGCCAAGGAGCACAATATTCACGAAAAGCCGGACACTATTCAACAGGTACACAGAATTTGGAGAAGAACCCGCCTTGCAATGCCGAAGACAAATCTGCGCGCCGGACTCATCGTTATTGAAGCCTGGTTCGGGGGCTACTGAGCGAGTCCCGGATTAGGGGGTGTCGAGATAGCCAAACTATAACCTTTGGCCGGACTCCTGGACTATGAAGATACAAGATTCAGGACTTCGTCCCGTGTCCAGAAGGGACTTTCCTTGGCGTGGAAGGCAAGCTTGGCAACACGGATATGTAGATCTCCTCCCATTGTACCCGACTCTGTGTAACCCTAGCCCTCTCCGGTGTCTATATAAACCGGAGGGTTTTAGTCCGTAGGACGAACAACAATCATACCTTAGGCTAGCTTCTAGGGTTTAGCCTCTCACGATCTCGTGGTAGATCTACACTTGTACTACCCATATCATCAATATTAATCAAGCGGGAGTAGGGTTTTACCTCCATCGAGAGGGCCCGAACCTGGGTAAAAACATCGTGTCCCTTGTCTCCTGTTACCATCCGCCTAGATGCACAGTTCGGGACCCCCTACCCGAGATCCGCCGGTTTTGACACCGACAGTGGCCGCCGAGCCAGCGTGAATTTCGGCCAGTAGCTGCCATCCTTCCTCTTCGGAGATGCACCTTTGGAGCACTCCGGTCGCGCTTTTCTTATAAAGCTCTCCCTCGTGAACCTTGTAGGCTTTAGAGCGTCGCACAATGCAACGTGCTTCATTTTGGTCCTCAGGGAGTTCTTGCCTATTTAGGTAGGCTAAGAAGGGTTCTGTCCACGGGGCGATGACAGCCATAATCACATGGGCCGAAGGTGTTATTTCGGTGGCGGAGCCTCCGATTACATCAGAGTGTTCGGAATCTATGGTTGTGTTCGGATCTGGACTAGTATTGCCGGTCTCCCCTTCCCACACCACGGATGGCTTGAACAACCTTTTCAAGAAGATGTTAGGTGGGACGGGGTCGCGCTTAGTGCCGATGCGGGCGAGGATATCCGCCGCTTGATTGTTTTCTCAGACCACATGGTGGAATTTGAGCCCCTCGAACCGAGATGACATTTTGAGGACGTCATTGCGGTAAGCCGCCATTTTTGGGTCCTATCGTCAAAGTCTCCATTTATTTGAGATATTGCGAGGTTCGAATCCCCACACACTTCTAGGCGTTGAATGCCCGTGGAGACTGCCATCCGAAGGACATGCAACAGAGCCTCGCATTCGGCTGCATTGTTGGAGTCTGTGTATAATATTTGGAGTACGTATTGGACTGTATCTCCGGTGGGGGATGTCAGGACAACGCCTGCTCCCAGACCAGCCATCATCTTAGAACCGTCAAAGTTCATGATCCAATTGGTGTATGCGCCGTACTCTTTAGGGAGTTCGGCTTCTGTCCATTCGGCGAGGAAGTCAGCCAGTACTTGCGATTTGATGGCTCGCCGTGGTTTGTATATGATGTCAAACGGGAGGAGCTCGAAAGCCCACTTAGCAATCCGGCCCGTGGCATCACGGTTATTTATTATATCGTTTAGTGGTACTTCAGAGGCCACCGTGATCGAACAATCTTGAAAGTAGTGTCGTAGTTTTCGGGATGGTATGAAGACCGCGTATGCCATCTTTTCATAATGTGGGTACCGCGACTTGCATGGAGTGAGGACAGTGGATACGTAGTATACTGGCTTTTTGAAGCAGGAACTTATGTCCGTCCGTCTCTCGTTCGACGACGAGCACTGCGCTTACAACCTGGTGTGTTGCAGCTATATATAACAGCATGGGTTCGCCGATATTTGGTGTGGCCAGGATTGGATTGCTGGCCAAGAGGGCCTTTATTTATTCCAGTCCGGCCGCAGCTGCATCCGCCTACTCGAAGTGTTCGGTGCATCGAAGAAGGCGATAAAGAGGTAGTGCCTTTTCTCCCAATTGGGAAATGAAGCGGCTTAGGGCAGCCACGCATCCAGTTAATTTCTGGATTTGTTTGAGGTCTGTTGGGGTAGCCAACTTTGACAGAGCTCGGATTTTAGCCGGATTTGCTTCAATTCCTCTATTGGAAACGATGAAGCCCAAGAGCTTTCCGGCAGGCACGCCGAAAACGCATTTTTCTGGATTGAGCTTGATGTCATATGTTCGGAGATTGTCGAACGTAAGCCTCAAGTCGTCTATTAAAGATTCGACATGTCTGGTTTTGATGACCACATCGTCCACGTAAGCCTCCACTGTTTTGCCCATTTGTGTTTTCAGGCATGTCTGAATCATGCGTTGATAGGTTGCACCGACGTTTTTGAGCCCGAAAGGCATGGTGTTAAAACAGAAGGGGCTGTATGGAGTGATGAATGCCATTGCGGCTTGATCGGACTCCGCCATCTTAATTTGGTGGTATCCGGTATGCGTCGAGGTAGTAAAATGAGTCGTGTCCTGCGGTAGCGTCGATAATTTGATCGATGTGGGGGAGGGGAAAGGGATCCTTGGGGCAAGCCTTATTGAGGTCCTTGAAATCGACACATAGGCGCCAGGATTTGTCCTTCCTTGGTACCATCACCATGTTTGCTAGCCAATCCGGATGTTTTATTTCTCTGATGAATCCGGCCTCGAGTAACTTCGCTAGCTCCTCTCCCATGGCTTGTCGCTTAGGTTCTGAAAAACAACGAAGAGTCTGCTTGACTGGCTTGAATCCCTTCAATATGTTTACGCTATGCTCGGCCAATCTGCGTGGGATACCTGGCATGTCTGAAGGATGTCAGGCAAAGATGTCCCAATTCTCGCGCAAGAACTCTCACAGTGCGGCGTCTATTGTGGGGTTCAGCTGTGCCCCGATGGATGTTGTTTTTGTAGAGTCCGTTGGGTGGACCTGGAATTTGACTATTTCGTTCGCTGGTTTGAAAGAGGTGGACTTGGGTCGTTTTTCGAGTATCACACCGTCCCTGTCTACTATGGAGCGCAGCTGTAAGGGCATATTTATCCCGTAAGTGTTTTGGTGATTGATGACGATACTTTTGCGGACTAATCGTATGCTTTGAGTTCCTCAGATGGTTCATCTCTAGGCTCGAGACGATTCGGTGCCCCTCAGAGACTATTGAAGACGGCGTCGTCCTACGTTTCTTTTTGGTGGATTTGAGTCGTAGGAGAGCCGTACTATTAAGAGGGGGTCCGCGTCGGAAAGGTTAGGGCGGAATCAACACGTACACTTGTCCCTCCTTTCTCTGCACTTTGGAGCTTCCCTTCGTTATCTTGGTTGTGCGGAAATCTGTCATTTGCCTCTGCACTTGCGGTAGTACCGCAGGTACACGCGGTAGTACCGCAGGTACAAGCGGCAGTACCGCGGGGCGCCACGGTAGTACCGCTCCCCAGGAGTGGTAGTACCGCGGCTCCTAGGCTTAGTGCCGCTCCGGTGCGGTAGTAGGGGCGGATGTAATTTTTTACATCCGCGCCCACCACGGTAGTACCGCTAAATGCAGCGGTAGTACCGCTGGGCGCCACGGTAGTACCGCTCCCGTGAGCGGTAGTACCGCTGCTCCTAGCCTAGTGCCGCTCGGTGCGGTAGTAGGGCGGATGTAATTTTTACATCCGCCCACCACGGTAGTACCGCTCTGCGAGCGGTAGTACCGCGTCGGATTTCACTACCGCAGTTTCAGCGGAAGTTGGCACGGATGTAATTTATTTCGTCCGTGCCCTTCTCAGGTCGTGACTCCCCTGCCTTACGGTAGTACCGTAAGGGGGAGCGGTAGTACCGCGCGAGCGGTAGTACTGCCCCTGGTCAGGCTAGTTCCGGCCTGTGCTGCTGCCGCGGTAGTACCGTGGTCCTTCACGGTAGTACCGTGCGTCCTCGCAGTAGTACCGCGCCCCTGGAGCGGTAGTACCGCGCTTCGCAAGCTGACTAAGTGGATAACGGTTGATTTTTCCCACGTCTATATAAGGGGCTTCTTCAACCTCTAGTTGACTACCTCTTCCTCCTCTAAGCTCCATTGTTGCTCCAAGCTCCATTTTGGCCCGATCTCTCTCCCTAGCCAATCAAACTTGTTGATTTGCTCGGGATTGGGTGACAAGGGCCCGACCTACACTTCCACCACAAGATATTTGATTCCCCCCACTTATCCCTTGCGGATCTTGTTACTCTTGGGTGTTTGAGCATCCTAGACGGTTGAGGTCACCGTGGAGCCATATTCCATTGTGGTGAAGCTTCGTGGTGTTGTTGGGAGCCTCCAATTAAGTTGTGGAGATTGCCCCAACCTTGTTTGTAAAGGTTCGGTCGCCGCCTTCAAGGGCACCAATAGTGGAATCACGTCTCTTGCATTGTGCGAGGGCGTGAGGAGATTACGGTGGCCCTAGTGGCTTCTTGGGGAGCATTGTGCCTCCACACCGCTCTAACGGAGACGTACTTCCCCTCAAAAGGAAGGAACTTCGGTAACACATCCTCGTCTCCACCGGCTCCACTCTTGGTTATCTTATCCCTTTACTTGCAAGCTTATTTGTGTTCCTATCCTTGCTTGCTCGTAATGGTGTGTTGTTGCATCATATAGGTTGTCCACCTAGTTGGATATCTAGACAACCTTTATTAGTGCAAAGTTTAAATTGGTAAAGAAAAGCCTAAAATTGTTAGTTGCCTATTCACCCCCCCTCTAGTCAACCATATCGATCCTTTCAATTGGTATCAGAGCCTCGTCTCTTTTAAGGACTTCACCGTCATGTAGAGTATGGTTGGCGTCGTAGATGATGCGGGGAGCACTCCGGTCTGAATCCGACATCATCTACGGAGATGGAGTACCTCGATCTCGTGAGGAATTCAATGTGGCGTTGGACACATTGAAAAATTCCATGACGAGCGAGGTCAAGGACATGTTTAAGGAATTCCTAGAAGGGCTTAAACTTTCCACCGCACCCGTGAAAGTGGGTGACCCGCCAACACGGGAGCGGATGCTATCTCCGATAAGGGGAAGCTACTAGTGAGAAAGCCCCTCGTCTAGTGATAAGAATGGCACCGCATCTTCGCCCATGTGCAACCTCCCGTTTATGGTGGACCGATTCCTTCCACTCATTTGAATCATGCCGGTCCACCACCTAAGGTTGATAAAAAGGAGGATTTTGATTCTTGGGTTTATCGTTTTAAGCGTCATTTAAATCATGTGAACACTAACCTTTGGATAATCATTGAAGAAGGTTTCTATCCACATGATCCGAGCAATTTTTCTCCTAGAGAGGTCGTGGACCATCAATTCAATGAGAATGCTCTCTTCATCATCCAAGAAGCAATCCTTCCGAAGACCTCCCTCATCTCGGCCTTACACCCGTGCCAAAGATGCTTGGCTCAAGGTGGTTTCCATGTATCGAGGAAGCGCAAGCATTCAACGTTCCAATTATGAAGTGGTCCAAGATGAAGCCGATGAGTTTGCAATGAAGGAAGAAGAAGAACCTCGTGAGCTCTATCGGAGAGTAACCAAGCTTGCCGTCTCCCTCCGGGATCATGGAAGTAAGGACACAGATGACAACTGGATCACGCGCCAAATTTCTCAAGGCAATGATGCCCTACCACAAAGCCATGTCCTCCGTCATCCGTCAACGACCGGACTTCCACACCTTGTCCTCAAGTGATGTGTTGGATGAGTTTGTGGCTATGAGCATATTGGACAAGACCGCCAACAATGCGGTGCTTCGCTCTCAAAGAGCAAAGAAGCCCAACCTCGCTTTGAAGGCCAAGATTTGTGTCGAAGAAGATGGAGAGGAGGAAGAAGAAGAGAGCAACCTCGAAGATACTAAGTATGATTATCATGAACACATGGCCCTTGCTTCAAGACAATTTTGGAGCAAGAAGAACTCAAGGCCCAACTTCAACAAGAGCAATTCAAGTGGCTCTAAGGGCAAGCAACGAGTGAGGACGTGTTTCAAGTGTGGAAATGTTAGTCACTTTGTTGCGGAGTGTCCATATGAGAAGAGGGAAGACAATGGTGGCAAGCTCATCCGTAAGGACAAGGCCAAGTCTTTTCCCAACAAGAGCAACTTCCCAAGGAAGACTCCTCACAAAGCTTTGGTGGTTCAAGAAGAGTACAATGAGGATGATGATGATGATGAGGATGGTGAACCGGCTGCCATGGCCTCTGTGGCCATTGCAATGACTCCTCGGTGTCTCTCTTGGTTCACCCAATGAAAGCATCACCGCCAAGTGCCTCATGGCTAAAGCCACCAATAAGGTAACCCCCAACATCAAAACTACCATCATCAATCATTCTTCTTTGACGGATTGCATTGATGAACATGAGGGGACTAGTGTAGAGGAAAATGAATTTGAGATCTTTATGAGTAAACTCAAAGGGAAATCCAAGATGCGCTTCGTTGCTCTCTTGGAACAACTTGGTGAAGCCAATGTCATGATCGAGACTCATGAAGAAACCATTTCTAAGATGGAAGGGCATAGTCGTGACTATGCCGATGAGATTTCGGATCTCTCCAATGCTCTTGAGGAAGAGCGTGGTCTTCGTTTGGCTCTTGAGGAGTCACACAACGATGATCACGCTAAATTAAAGAAAGATCTTGATCATGCTCTTGTTGTGTCTCGTGTGCTTAGTTCCGAGAAGGCAAAGCTTGGACTTGATCTTGCTAGACTCAACGAGGACCTTGACACTCTCGACAAGGCTCACAAAGTCTTGAAGGGTGCTCATGCTAGTATCAAAGAGTCTCATGATCAACTCCAAGTGAAGCTAACCAAGGAGAAAGCCACCTTTCCTCATATGATATTGATTGATAATGCAAATGCTACTAACCCTTGTTGTGAGCATGTGCATCTTGTTGAGGAGAATGCTAAGTTGAAGAAGCAACTTGAAAAGGGCCTTGTCACATGCATTCAAGGTGAGAAGAACCTTAACGACCTTTTGAGTAATCAAAAGGAAGTTGTGGCCAAGGAGGGGATTGGGTTCGCGCCCAAGCCCAAGAGCAAGAAGAAGAATGACAAGACCAAGCAACCTCCCCTCTCAAGCAAACTTTTGTGAGGGAGGGAGAGGGTGCTTCAAGAAGAAGAAGAACCGTGCAAAGGGTGGCAATGTCAAGAAGGACAACGTCGTCCCCACGAACATAGCCATGACTTTAACCCCTCTTATGTGTTGTGCCGTGCTAGTGATGGGCATGTCTATGCTAAATTTGTTGGTTCTTCTTATGAGTACATTGAATGGTCTATTTGGGTTCCTAAGACCCTCGTTACTAACATCAAAGGACCCATTACCAAATGGGTACCTAAAACCAAGCATTGATCTCTTGTAGGGGTTTGCTTCCGGTGGGGGATCATGGTTGCTCGATAGTGGAGAAACAAATCATATGACCGGGAGCAAGGACATGGTGGTGGACGTGCAAGAGATTCCATCTATGCCCACCGATGTCGAGTGGGGTGATGCATCACATTCTAAGGTATTGGGTCTCGGCAAGGTTGTCATTTCTCATGATCTTATGATCGAGAAAGTCATGCTTGTTGAGTCCCTTGCATACAATTTGCTTTCCGTTCGTCAACTTGCAGTCATGGGTTATGCTACTTTCTTTGACATTGATACCGTGGCCCTATTGTGGAGCAAGACTCTTAATGAAGCCTTTGTTGGGCATGTCGAAAACGGTCTCTATGTGATTAACTTTTCGGAGCGACCCACTAAGACCGCGACATGCCTAATGGCTAAAGTTGACGTGGGATGGCTTTGGCATCGCCGTTTAGCCCATGTCAATATGAGATCTTTGCAAAGTCTTCTCAAGGGGACCATGTCCGTGGACTAACAAATGTTAGTTTTGCCAAAGACCGTGCTTGCGGTGCTTGTATTGAAGGAAAGCTTCATGAGAAGGCTCACCCTCCCACGACTATCATATACTCAAAGAGACCCTTGGAGCTCCTTCACATGGATCTCTTTGGGCCACCATCATTTGATAGTCTTGGAGGAAGAAAGTATTGCTTGGTGATCGTGGATGACTATTCGCGATACACTTGGGTATATTTCTTCAAGAGGAAGAGTGAGACCCAACAAACCGTCATCGACTTTGCAAATGAAGCTCAACGTCAACATAATGCAAAGATCTTGACTATAAGAAGTGACAACGGCACCGAGTTCAAGAACTACACTTTGGATGAGTTTCTTAGTGATGAGGGGATCAAGCATCAATATTCGGCACCATATACCCCTCAACAAAATGGTGTGGCGGAGAGAAAGAACCGGACGTTGATGGATGCGGCAAGGACCATGATGGCGGAGTTCAAGTCTCCATACAACTTTTGGGCGAAGCCATCAACACCGCTTGTCATGCATCCAATCGGCTTTATCTCCGCAAAGGCTTTAACAAGACTCCTTATGAGATACTCACCGCAACAAGCCCAACCTCAAGTACTTCCGGTGTTCGGGTGTAAGTGTTTCATTCTCAAGAAAGGTGTTCGTTTGTCTAAATTTGAAACTAGAGCTCATGAGGGCATATTTGTTGGTTATGCTACAAACTCTCATGCTTACCGTGTCCTCAATAAATCCACGGGACTTATTGAGGAGACGTGTAACGTGGAGTTTGATGAGAATAACGGCTCCCAAGTGGAGCAAAGTGGCACTTGTGATGTAGGTGATGAAATTCCTCCCCAAGCTATAAGAAGAATGGGGGTTGGATTTATCCTACCCATTGAGGAACCCCTTATGGCCGAAGGAGAAGGACAATGCTTCACTCAAGTGGAGCCATCACCAACCCAAAGCCCACACGCCTCCGAAGAACAAAGTGAAGGCCCTCAACCTCATGAACAAGACCAAGGGCAAGATCGTGCTCAAGATGATGATATCACCTTAAATGATGCCCAAGGTCGAGTTCCCTTCCCCGAGCATGCTCAAGATGAAGGTCATGCTCAAGACGGTGCTCAAGATGATCAAGTGACCTCTCCTCATCGCACTTCCGAGGAGGATTTAGAGCGTCGTGCCGCCAAGATTGCTTCCAAACTCACTACCAAAGGCCATCTCATGGAGAATGTGGTTGGAAGCCTAAGAAAAGGGGTAAGCACTCGTAGACAATTGGCAAACTAGTGTGAACATCACGTTTGTCTCTTGTGTTGAACCTCAAAAGGTCTATGAGGCTCTAGAAGACTCGGATTGGCTAAATGCCATGCATGAAGAACTCAACAACTTTGAGTACAACAAGGTGTGGAGATTGGTGCCAAGGCCATCGGAGAACCACAACGTCATTGGAACCAAGTGGATTTTCAAGAACAAGCAAGATGATCATGGGAACATAATTACGCAACAAGGCAAGATTGGTAGCACAAGGCTACTCCCAAGTCGAGGGTATCGACTACGGTGAAACCTTTGCTCCTGCTGTTCGTCTTGAATCCATTCGTTTGTTGATTGCTTATGCTTCCCATCACAACTTTAAGTTGCAACAAATGGATGTAAAAAGTGCTTTTCTTAATGGTCCCATTAATGAGTTGGTCTATGTCAAGCAACCCCCCGGGTTCGAGGACCCCTACTTCCCGGATCATGTATATCAACTCGATAAGGCACTCTATGGACTTAAACAAGCCCCTCGTGCTTGGTATGACCACCTTACCGAGTTGTTACAAGATCGTGATTTTGAAGTGGGGCAAATCGATCCCACTCTTTTTACTAAGAAGGTCAATGGGGAGTTGTTTGTATGCCAACTATATGTTGATGATATTATCTTTGGTTCTCCTAACAAAGCTTTCAATGAGGAATTTGCCGCTCTCATGACCTCCAAGTTCAAGATGTCTTCGATGGGAGAGTTGAAGTTCTTTCTTGGTTTCGATATCAAACAAAGAAGAGAAGGAACCTTCATCAACCAAGCCAAATACACTCAAGACATGCTCAAAAGATTCAATCTAAGTGATGTCAAGCCGGCTACTACACCAATGCCGACCAAGTGCCAACTTGACATTGATCCCAATGGTAAGCGGTGGATCAAAAGGTATATCGCTCCATGATTGGATCCTTGCTTTACCTTTGTGCATCTAGACCGGATATCATGTTGAGTGTGGGAATGTGTGCACGGTTTCAAGCCGCACCAAAGGAAAGTCATTTTGTGGCGGTCAAGCGAATCTTTCGATATTTGGCTCATACCCCAAACTTTGGCTTATGGTACCCAAGAGGAGCAAACTTCAAGCTTGAAGGATTTACGGATTCCGATTGGGCGGGAGACAAAGTGGATAGGAAGTCCACTTACGGAGGGTGCCAATTTCTTGGTTGCTCCTTGGTAAGTTGGTCTTCCAAGAATCAAAGTTGTGTGTCTCTCTCGTCCAATCAAGCGGAATATGTGGCGGCCGGTAGTTGTTGTGCTCAACTCCTATGGATGAGGCAAACTTTAAAGGAGTACGATGTCATTTGTGAAAAAGTGCCTCTTTGGTGTGATAATGAAAGTGCCATCAAGATTTCTCTCAACCCGGTGCAACACTTCAAGGCCGAAGCACATCGAGATTCGGTATCACTTCATCCGGGATCACATTAGGCGAGGAGAGACCGAGCTCAAGTATGTCAACACTCGGGATAACCTTGCGGATATATTCACGAAGCCCTTAGATGAAGCAAGATTTAGCGAGTTAAGGCATGAGCTAAATATCATTGATTTGAGCAATGTGACTTGAGCCGTGCACTCCCCACCACACTCAACTTGCTGTCTAGTTTAGGTGTAGGCATGGACATAGGGGGAGTATTGTTCTCTCAATGAACTATCCCTCCCCCCATTATGCGTAAATCGATCACCTCTTTCACATTAGCCATTTTTTATGGTACTTGTGTTCCAAAGACGAGTTTTGGTCATGGGCCCAAGGATAATTCTTCGCGGTGCCATACCATCCTACTCAAACATAGGTGGCTTCGGCCACCGGCCTCTCCCCTTGAGAAGCCTTGTCGTTTGGTGGTTTCTTGTTGTCCTTTGCCTTTAGTTTGCGGTTGAGTTTGTGGTTTCTTGTGTGTAATCAAAAATTTTTTTTTGCAAAGGCCTTTTTCGTTTTTTATCTTGCGGTGACTTGAGATTCACGGTACTACCGCGTCCAGCTGCGGTACTACCGCAGCCAGCCACGGTACTACCGCTTGTAGAACGCAGTACTACCGCAACCGCGACGGCAGTAATTTTTACTGCCGCCGGTCAGCGGTACTACCGCCTCGGTGCGGAACTTCCGCCCGGCGGTACTACCGCGATGAGATCAGCAGTACTACATGACGGTTCATGGGCGAGGATAAGGCCGGGCAGGGGGAGGTCCAACTCCCCCATACCCATTCGTTACCTTCTCCCCACATCGCCTCCTTCTCTCCCTCGCTCAAGAACGGAGCCGGCGTCTCTCGCCGGATCTCCTTCACCGGCTGCCTTCCCATGATTCCGACCGGTGGGATCGTTCTCCACCGCGTGCTCTTGCTATGGACCCAGGTTTTTCCCCAATTCCCTCTCCTTATTGTTGGTGTTTGGCGTTCCTAGGTTTTGGGGAGACTTGTGTGTTCTTGAGATTGATAGGCCTAATCTCTGCAAGAATAGGATGAAGGAGTGTAGTATTGCATAGGATTTATATGTGTATTGCTGTCATGCGCTAGATCTGATCACTGTAGCACCGCCATTGTTTCGCGGTTCTTTTCAGATTCAAATCGGTAGTTGGATCCGCTGCGGCGCGGTACTACCGCCCCTTAGGTGCGGTACTACCGCACGCACGGTACTACCGCCCCTCGGGTGCGGTACTACCGCGCGCACGGTACTACCGCCCCTCCTGTGCGGTACTACCGCGCCCTATGCGGCACTACAGCTTTACTTCCGCTCCAGCCACGGTACTACCGTGACCCCGCACGGTACTACCGCGTCTGGAGCAGTATTACTGCTTTAGTACCGCAGGCAGTGGCCGTCCTACCGTGCCTCACACCTATCGCATGCCAACTTTCTCATATGTCTCCTATGTTTTTCGTGTGCTTTTTCGTGGCCTTTGCATTGATCTTCTTGCGTTTTTGGTGCTTTGCGTGTGTGGTTCAGGTGGTGGCTTTCGCCGGTCCAATCCCAGCCGTGACACCGGCTCCAAGCGTTCAACCCCCGGTGACGCACTTGCAGGGCTCCTCTTCTGCCCCCAAAGCGCCATGTCAAGACAAGCGCCACAAAGGTCAAGGAGCCCTCCGGGAGCATGGATGAGATACCCCATTACGACTCGTCCGCCTCCGGAACATGGATCCGTACGTGACCCCTCGTTCCTCCATCAGGGGCTGTGAGCTGTTCTGGAACAAGCATCAAACCAACATCTATCTGGACATCATTAAGAACAAGCAGAATACCTATGTGGATGTGAAGTGGATTGACATGCATCACTTGAGGAAGGAGAAGTTCCGTGCCTACTTTGGCGAGGCTCTGGACTTGGTGGAGCAGTTTGGCATTGAGCATATTATCTCTTTTCACCTTGACTATGATCCTGAGCTCATTGGTCAGTTCTTTGCTTCTGTCTACTTTCACCCCAATGAGGAAAGGAGAATGACCTGGATGACAAATGGCCGCAAGCTGACTGCTACCTGGAAGGAGTTCATGGATCTGCTCCAAGTTCCTGATGACGGGCTTGACTCCCCCGTAGGTGTTCGTCCCCATGCCAACCCTGACTCTGCCAACAAGGACAGGCTTGCACCGTTCTATGTTGAGAAGACACTTCCAAGTGGCAAGATAGGTTTGGTGCTCAACTCCTTTTTGGATATCATGTACCGCATCTTCCGCAACTCCTTGTTCCCCCGCATTGGTGACAAGGACAAGGTTCATGCCTATATGGTGGATATGATGCTCATCTGCGAGGAGGCTCGTGTGTCTCAGACTCAGCCGCTTGATATCTCACACATCATGTGGATTGAGCTTCGGTTTGCCGTGTTCAACCGCAAGGTGCCTATATACGGTCCATATCTGTTTCTGCTGATCTCGAGGACTTGGGACAAGATGTTCCCTGGTGAGGAGTTCCTTGCCGATTTGGATTCGCCATGACCCCATCTGTCTGCGTGTCAAACCCAACTGGGCCAACACTACTACTCGTGCTGAGGCATCTGCAGCTAGGGCTGCTGTTGGAGAGGAGGATGCTGGCGCCGAGCATGTTGATGAAGGCCATGCTGCTAGGCCTCCCCCGAGCTCCTCTATGCCTTCTTGGGCCACGAAGCTGAAGGACAAGATGAAGACTCTTTTCTGCATGCAAGCCAAGGGGCAGTACAGGACTCATGTGGCATCCAAGGAGAGTCGTCGCCGGGACAAGAAGATCTTGAAGCTCTATGATGAGGATGTGTCTGGAGGATCTGAGGAGCACATCACCCCAGAGGCCGAGTGGATGGCGAAGCAAGGCTACAAGTGGACTGATTCTGAGGAGGACGTCGAGGAGTCCATCCCTGCTGCTGAGGAGTCTGACGACGAGGATTGGGACGAGTTCCCTGCTGCTTGAGCCACCGCTTGTGTGTAGGTGTCCTCTCTGCCTTTTTGGGCGCCTCGATGCCAAAGGGGAGAAGGCGTGAGATTCTTGAGGCTTGTGTCGTTCGCGTTCGTTTGGTGTGTTTATTGCGTTCTCGGTTGAATCTCGTTTGAACCTCGTTTTATTTGCTTTTCCTTCTTATGGTGTAAGACATATGCACTCTATCTATCTTAGCAAGCTTATGTTATTTCGTGCTATATGTTGTTTAGATGTTATTGTTCGGAATTTTGTCTCTAAATTTTTGGGGGAGTGGTGATCCTAGTTCGTGTGCTATGCAGTCCAAAGCATTCATCCGGAGGGCACACATCTAGGGGGAGCCCGTCTATATTTTGGAGAGGAGGGGTTTGCTTTTGCTCTATATTATTGTATCTTTGTGCAATTCCCGTATTGTCATCATTCCACCAAAAGGGGGAGATTGTAAGGGCATATTTATCCCGTAAGTGTTTTGGTGATTGATGGCGATACTTTTGCGGACTAATCGTATGCTTTGAGTTCCTCGGATGGTTCATCTCTAGGCTCGAGACGATTCGGTGCCCCTCGGAGACTATTGAAGACGGCGTCGTCCTCGTTTCTTTTGGTGGATTTGAGTCGTGGGAGAGCCGTACTATTAAGAGTGGGTCCGTCGGAAAGGTTAGGGCGGAATCAACACGTACACTTGTCCCTCCTTTCCCTGCACTTTGGAGCTTCCCTTCGTTATCTTGGTTGTGCGGAAATCTGACATTTGCCTCTGTACTTGCGGTAGTACCGCAGGTACACGCGGTAGTACCGCAGGTACAAGCGGTAGTACCGCGGGGCGCCACGGTAGTACCGCTCCCCAGGAGTGGTAGTACCGCGACTCCTAGGCGTAGTGCCGCTCCGGTGCGGTAGTAGGGCGGATGTAATTTTACATCCGCGCCCACCACGGTAGTACCGCTTCGTGCGAGCGGTAGTACCGCGGGGCGCCACGGTAGTACCGCTCCCCAGGAGCGGTAGTACCGCGGCTCCTAGCCTAGTGCCGCTCCGGTGCGGTAGTAGGGGCGGATGTAATTTTTTACATCCGCGCCCACCACGGTAGTACCGCTCCTGAGGAGCGGTAGTACCGCGTCGGATTTTCGCACTACCGCAGTTTCAGCGGAAGTTGGCACGGATGTAATTTATTTCGTCCGTGCCCTTCTCAGGTCGTGACTCCCCTGCCTTACGGTAGTACCGTGAGGGGGAGCGGTAGTACTGCGCGAGCGGTAGTACTGCCCCTGGTCAGGATAGTTCCGGCCTGTGCTGCTGCCGCGGTAGTACCGTGGTCCTTCACGGTAGTACCGTGCGTCCTCGCGGTAGTACCGCGCCCCTGGAGCGGTAGTACCGCGCTTCGTGAGCTGACTAAGTGGATAACGGTTGGTTTTTCCCACGTCTATATAAGGGGCTTCTTCAACCTCTAGTTGACTACCTCTTCCTCCTCTAAGCTCCATTGTTGCTCCAAGCTCCATTTTGGCCCGATCTCTCTCCCTAGCCAATCAAACTTGTTGATTTGCTCGGGATTGGGTGACAAGGGCCCGATCTACACTTCCACCACAAGATATTTGATTCCCCACTTATCCCTTGCGGATCTTGTTACTCTTGGGTGTTTGAGCATCCTAGACGGTTGAGGTCACCGTGGAGCCATATTCCATTGTGGTGAAGCTTCGTGGTGTTGTTGGGAGCCTCCAATTAAGTTGTGGAGATTGCCCCAACCTTGTTTGTAAAGGTTCGGTCGCCGCCTTCAAGGGCACCAATAGTGGAATCACGTCTCTTGCATTGTCTTGGCGTGAGGAGATTACGGTGGCCCTAGTGGCTTCTTGGGGAGCATCGTGCCTCCACACCGCTCTAACGGAGACGTACTTCCCTCAAAAGGAAGGAACTTGGTAACACATCCTCGTCTCCACCGGCTCCACTCTTGGTTATCTTATCCCTTTACTTGCAAGCTTATTTGTGTTCCTATCCTTGCTTGCTCGGTAATGCGTGTGTTGTTGCATCATATAGGTTGTCCACCTAGTTGCATATCTAGACAACCTTTATTAGTGCAAAGTTTAAATTGGTAAAGAAAAGCCTAAAATTGTTAGTTGCCTATTCACCCCCCCCCCTCTAGTCAACCATATCGATCCTTTCAGCAGCGCAGTTAGTTCTTCGACCGTGAGGGCTTCGGATAATGTGTCAAGGGCCAGTGCGGCGGTTTTATTTTCGATGCGGAGTGCTACGTCAGATCACTAGCTAGAGTGATGATTTCATTGGGCCCGGGCATCTTGAGCTTCATGTACCCGTAATGGGGTATAGCTTGGAAGCTCGTGACTGCATCCCGCCCTAAAAGGGCGTGGTATCCGCTACTGAATGGGGCCACTTGGAATGTGATTTCTTCGGACCTATAATTCTCCCGCGTGATGAATACCACATCTAGTGTGATTTTTCCTGCACATCGTACCTCCCGACTAGGGATGATTCCTCTGAAGGTCGTGCTGCTTTGCTCAATGCGCCTCTTGTCTATTTCCATTTTGTTAAGAGTTTCCTCGTAGATGAGGTTTAATCCGCTGCCACCGTCCATGAGCACTTTAGTAAGCCGGAAGCCGTCCACAATTGGACTAAGGACCAAAGCGGCTGGTGCTCGGACTGTTCGGAATTGAGGTTCGTCACTGGCATTGAAGGTTATGGCCGTGTCGTTCCATGGATTTATTGCTGCAACGTGGCAGACTTCGGCGAGGCTGCGGAGTGCTCGCTTGCGCCTATTATTTGAGGCGAAAGTCTCGAAGACTGTCAGTACTGTATTGTTATTTTCCGCGGGATGGTGCTCTGCGGTATTGTTGATGAGGAGATCCTCGCCGCTCTTGGCCACCTGCCGGAGTATCCAACATGCTCTAAGGCTGTGTGTTGGTATGGTATCTGGTGTAATGTGAATTTTGCATGGCCCATTGAGCCATCCCTCCACTAGTAGAAAAGGGGGCAAAGGTCCAGGCCGGGTCAGCCCATTAGTCCCGGTTCAGTCCAGAACCGGGACCCATGGGGGCATTGGACCCGGTTCGTGAGCCCCGGGGGCCGGCCGGGCCACATGGGCCATTGGTCCTGGTTCGTCTGGACCTTTTGGTCCCGGTTGGTGGGACGAACCGGGACCAACGGCCTCGCTCCTGGGCCACCTCCATTGGTCCCGGTTGGTGGCTTGAACCGGGACCAAAGGCTGCCCTTTAGTCCCCGTTCATGCCACCAACCCGGACCAAAGGAGGTGCCTAGATATACCCCTCGCCATGAGCGAGCACTTCACCGCCTCTGTTTTTCTGCCCGCCGTTGGAGAGCTTTGTGGTGCTCTAGCTCACCTCCTATGCACACGAGGTGTTCGATGGAATGCCCGAGCCACGCTACTTAACTTTCTCCTCTCCAAGCTTGACCTCCAAACTCCATTTTCCTCAATATTTGTTTAGGTTTAGCGGCCTGTCACGTCCCGTCTCCGTCTTCACCGCCGTCGATCGCCCGCGCCGATCTCATCGCCGACACCACCGTGGTGAGCCTCTTGTTCTTATCTTCTTTCTTAAAGGAAAAATATTCTTACTTGTATGTTTAGATAGATACTTGTATTATTTTCTTACTTTTATTATTGCATCTTATATAGTGCGATGGTTTTGGTATCCGCCCCCGTCGACCTCGTCACATCTATGATTCGGATGTGGTATATATTATCTTTTCATAACTATTGGTTCATTTGTTGTTTATGAAAATTATGCCGACCAACGTGACATAGAATTTATTTATCAAGGAGGTTGTTGAACCGGAAATTCCAACCGACCCTGTTGTCGAGAGGTTAAATTTAGTTGAAGAAAAAAACAATTTCTTGAAGGAAAAAATAAGAAAAATTGAGGAGGAGAAGATGATATTGGAGTTGCATGTTGTGGATGTCGTCGATGATCACAAGATCAAGATGGATGCAATGCGATTGAAGATTAGAAAGATTAGAAAATATGCCATTCATACCGAGGCTTGGTATCATTATGCCGTTGGATCAGTTGTTACCTTGGTTGCGATTATGGTCGCATTTGTTTTTGCATTGAAATGTTTTACGTAGTTTCAATGTATGATTTAATTAATTTAGATGCTCTGCAGAGCTTTATGTTGTTAGATGAGAACTATGTATGTACTTTGGTTTTAATGTGATGATGAACTTCTATTAATTTCGTCACTTAATTATCTATTCATGATGTTCTGTAATGATTTTTGACACACTTAATTATATATAATGCCTTGAGATGAACCGGCAATGGATGTCCACTTTGATGCAGCCACCGAGATTGGAAAGTACACATATTATGGTTACATATAGTGGACATATGGAAACAAAATAAATAATGCAGAAAACAAACAAAAAACTGGAAACAAAATAAAAATAGCAACAATAAGTATTTTGTTGTAAGTAGAAAGAAAATAAAATAATTAAAGCAAGAAAGAAAACAAAAAAAGTGTTTTCAAATTTGAAAACTAATGGCACTAACAGAAAGTTTATAATTTTTCTAAAACTAAAAGCAAAAAGAATTAAAAAATAAAGCAAAAAACAAAAGAAAATAAATAATGTAGAAAACAAAACAAAAAAACTGGAAAAAAAATAAAAATAGCAACAATAAGTATTTTGTAGTAAGTAGAAACAAAATAAAATAAATAAAGCAAGAAAGAAAACAAAAAAAATGTTTTCAAATTTGAAAACTAATGGGACAAACAGAAAGTTTATAATTTTTCTAAAACTAAAAGCAAAAAGAATTAAAAAATAAAGAAAAAACAAAAGAAAATAAATAATGCAAAAAACAAAACAAAAAACTGGAAAAAAAATAAAAATAGCAAAAATAAGTAAAGAAAACAAAAAAACAAAAAAATGCCTCCTACTGGGCCCCCATGGCCTGAATACGACTAGAAACCCAACAATGGGCCAAGATTCAGACCCGTAGTAAGCCCAATAGGCCCACATGCACATAGAGACAAATTAGGCCCGAAGCCTGCTTTAGAGGGGAGCTCGAGAGGGATGGTGCATCGCACCTTATAAACAGGTGCGTCTCTCTCTCAGCTAGCGAGGTGGGACTAAACTCTCACCACCACGCCGTTGTGCAAGGCCCATTGGTGCCGGTTGGTTCTACCAACCGGTACCAATGCTCCCTGATGAAGTCATGTACCTGGGGTAGGGTCATAGACCTGCCCAAAGGTACCCTCCACAAGGACACTCACAAGAGAAGCAGCCTTCCAGTCGACCTGGTAGGTTTCCACTCGACAGATTCAAAGACACTCGACTACGAAGATCCACTCGACCACCAGGAGTCCAAGAGCCACTCGGTACCCAAACGGTCTGTAGTTAAATAGTCTTTATGACCTTAATGACACTTTATGTAAGGCGTTACCAGTAACGCCTAGCTTTAATGCACCTTAAACCCTCTACTACGTGGGCTGGCTGGGGTCCTGGCGCACTCTATATAAGCCACCCCCCTCCACAAGTAGAGGGGTTCGCACCCCTGTAACACATACGCATATAATCCAGTCGACCGCCTCCAGGCTCCGAGACGTAGGGCTATTACTTCCTTCGAGAAGGGCCTTAACTCGTAAATCTCTTGCGTATACAACTACTCCATAGCTAGGATCTTGCCTCTCTATACCTACCCCCATTCTACTGTCAGACTTAGAACCACGACAGTTGGCGCCCACCGTGGGGCAGGTGTTCTAGCGATTTGTTGGAGAAGTTGGGATTCTTTCGATCTCCGGCGTCATGGTTTTAGGTGGAGTTCTGGTCGACGGCCACGAGATCCGTCTTGGTGCGCTCACGTTCGTCGCCGACGACTCCGCTTGGCTTCAGGAGGCTCCACTCGACGTGGACGCGCTCCCCGTCCATGGGCGGCGACTTTCGCTGCGTGTGTCCGCGGCGTCCTCCTGCGGCAACCGTCGACCCAGTATGGGTCGGCTCCTCTGTTATCTTCACTCCAAGTCTCTCACCGGCGCAAGCGTTCCGGTCGGTCGAGGCTTCAGCGGTGGGTGAGGCATGCGGTGGCCCGTCAGTCGGCCATCCCCCAAGTCGCGGCGATCGAGCCCGACGAATCTCTCTATGGCCTGTTCGACTGGCTCCATAGAGACGGCGTCCGAATGCGATAGCAGTGACCCGACGGCAGATGTTCTGATGGTCGATGGACCATGCAGTCCCCCTGGATTCACCCGCACCAACGAAGGTGGCGGTGGAGGCGATCCGGTGCAAGCCCATGAAGAGTACTTGCCCGAGCCCCTCACTCCGCTCCAGAGGGAGGAGCTTCGTCGTCGGAACATGGATGCACTTCACACTCCTTTCGTTGGAGAAACCCCCGAGGCTCGCGCCTTGGAGGATGCGTGCTTGGCCAACCTGGCTGAGCGGACTCGACTGGAGAATCTTCAGCGAGTACTCGACGAGTGTACGCGACCGAGGGTTCCAGAATCCAGTCGATTGCAGCTCTTTCAACCGCCAACTCAGGTATATCGAACTCCGATTCAGAATTTAGCAGCTGCCGCCCATATAGCAGAGTCAATTCAGCCTTTCCAGCCGGAGGCGGGTAGAGGTTTGCAGCAAATCAGGGATTTGCTCCGGGCGGCAGGAGATCAAAACTCAGTTGTATCCCAGTCGCGGAACAGGGTTCACAGCCGATCCGTCGCTGCGAATTCATTCCAGTCGGCCCATAGTCCAAGATCGCCCCGAGGCGTGAGGAACGTGGGGGCCGGCGTGATGATCAATACAAGGGCCGTGAGCAGTATGAGCACCGATTCGATCGCAACGATCGACGTCGAGTGCCCACTCCTCCCCCAAGGGGTGGATCATACGCTCCTCGGCAGCCGGATGACAGACGCCAAAACAGTGCTGGGCGAAGAGTTCCAGTCGACCCCAGGGAACCAGGCTTTGATGCGAGTTCTATTATCGTTCAAGGTTTGGTCGACAGGAATAGAGCTCACCGAGACGGCCATGATAGAGATGTTCCTTCCAGCAGCAGAGTTCATGTCTCGGGACGAGTGTTTCAAGAGAGCCATCAGACGCGGTGATTCCTCCCAACTTCAGGTTGGCGACTGGAGTCAGCAAGTTCACTCGAGAATCCAAGCCTGACACTTGGCTTGAAGATTACTGAGTGGCAGTTCAGATCGGCGGTGGCAACGATGAGGTAGCCATGAAGCATTTACCTCTTATGTTGGAGGGTTCAGCCAGGGCGTGGTTGAATCGATTAGCACCCGGCAGTATTTACACTTGGGAAGATCTTGCCCGAGTGTTTGTCGGACATTTGAAGGAACTTGCAAGCGACCAACAGGTTTGTGAGTTGCGATCGTGTGTACAAAAGTCGAGTGAAACTTTGAGAGATTATATCCAGAGGTGGATCACTTTGCACCACATAGTCGAGAATGTATCGATCACCGGCGATCTGTGCCTTCAAGGAAGGTGTCAAGAACGAGAATTGAGTTTGAAGTTTGGTCGAACCGGAGATATGACCCTGAGTCGGATGATGGAGATTGCCACCAAGTATGCAAATGGTGAAGAAGAGGATCGGCTCGGAGTGGTAAATATAAATCGGCCGCCAATGAGACGGCGGAGGAAATTCGATCGGAAGTAGAAGCGCAAAAGCTGAGCCAGTGACTCCGGAGAGGCCTTGGCGATGACCCGGGGAAAGTTCAAGGGAAACCCAAGGGTCCTTGGAACCCCAAGAAGGTGAAAGACCAGGATGGAAACGACGTGTTGGATTTGCCATGTCATATTCGTACAAAGAAAGATGAAGAGGGTAAACTCATTTACCCGAAACATACCACTCGACAGTGTCGCCTCTTGATTCAGCAGTTCCAAGGGAAACAACTTAAGGATAAGGATAAGGAGACAGACAAAGTTGAGGACAGAGATGACAGCGTGGTGGATATCCCCAGGTCAATTCCACCCACATGATTTTTGCTGACGTCGAAAGCAAAAGTCGATTAAAGGTTATCAATCAGGAAGTAAACTTGGTTGCTCCGGCGACTCCCAATTATATGAAATGGTCCCAGACCGCCATCACATTCGACCCGGTCGATCACCCGACGCACATTGCCACCCCTGGGAGGCAAGCATTGGTGGTCGACCCAGTTGTCGAAGGCACTCGACTGACCAAAGTCCTGATGGATGGTGGTAGTGGCTTCAACATATTATACGCGGAGATGTTGGAAGGGATGGGCATTCCGATGTCCAGACTCAGTACCAGTAACATGAGCTTCCACGGAGTCATTCCTGGAAAGAAGGCTGAGTCACTCGGCCAAATTGCTCTTGATGTAGTTTTTGGTGATTCAAAGCATTTCCGGAAAGAAAAGTTGACCTTTGAGGTCGTGGATTTCAGGCGCTTATCACGCTATTGCAGGGAGACCAGCTTATGCACGTTTCATGGCCCGACCATGTTACGTGTATCTTAAACTGAAGATGCACGGTCCCAAGGGCGTAATCAACATCACGGGCAATCGGAAGAAGGCGGAAGAGTGCTTCGGAAAGGCTCTAAGATCGCCGATGCTCAGTTGGCAGTGGTAGAGCTACAGGAGTATCAGAAAACTGCAGATCCGAGTGATTTGTTGCGAGCTAAGAAGCCCGCTACGGAATCAGCATTTCAGTCGACTGGCGAGACGAAATAGGTCCACATTCACCCGACTGATCCCAATGCTGCTCTGACCAACATCTCAACAACACTCGACTCAAAATAGGAAGAAGCGCTCATCCAGTTCCTCCGTGAGAACTGGGCATCTTTGCATGGAAGCCTGCTGACATGCCGGGTGTTCCCAGGGGGCTGGCTGAGCATCGCCTACGAGTCGACCCAAAATTCAAATCGGTTAAAGAGTATCTTCGGCGGTCCGCCGTCCAGAAGAGAAAGGCCATTGGCGAGGAGGTGGCTCGGCTCTTAGCAGCAGAGTTCATCCGAGAGATCTACCACTCCGAGTGGCTCGCCAACGTTGTCATGGTCCCCAAGAAGGACAAGTCGTTGCGCATGTGCATCGATTTCAAGCATATCAATCGGGCCTGCCCGAAAGATCATTCCCCTCTTCCTCGCATCGACCAAATAGTCGACTCAACTGCGGGATGTGAGAGGTTGTCTTTTTTAGACGCCTATTCCGGGTACCATCCGATCCGTCTGTTATGTCACCATGCCATTCGGTCTCAAGAATGCCGGAGCCACATTCATGAGGATGATTCAGAAGTGTTTGCTCACTCAAATCAGTCGGAATGTGGAAGCGTACATGGATGATATAGTGGTCAAGTCATGAAAGGGTTCCGACCTATTGACTAACCTTGTTGAAACATTTGCCAATCTCAGGAGGTAAGATATCAAGCTTAACCCATCAAAGTGTACATTTGGAGTTCCTGGTGGAAAGTTACTCGGTTTTCTCGTTTACGGCGAGGAATCGATGCTAACCGAAAAGGTTGGCACCATACTCGAATGAAGCGCCTGTGCGTGTGCATGATGTCTGAAACTTGCTGGATGCTTGGCCGCTTTAAGTCGATTCATCTCGCCTCGGTGAAAAGGCATTGCCTCTTTACCGACTGATGAAGAAGTCAGACAAGTTCGAGTGGACTCTAGAAGCTGATGCAGCGTTTGCAGTGCTCAAAGCTCTGCTCTCCACCCAGCCGGTGCTTGCTGCTCCAATCAGCAAAGAGCCATTGTTGCTTTACATAGCAGCCACTGGACAAGTCGTCAGTACCGTACTTACGGTCGAGCGGGAAGAAGAAGGAAAAGCCTTCAAAGTTCAACACCCAGTTTATTATCTTTACGAAGTCTTGACCCGTCAAAGCAAAGATACCCTCACTATCGAAGCTTGTTTATGGGATCTATATGACCACGAAGAAGGTTGCTCATTATTTCTCCGATCATTCCATTACGATCGTCGTGACGCCCCTTTGTCGGAAATTCTTCATAACAGAGATGCAGCTGGTCGAGTGGCAAAATGGGCGATTGAACTCCTTCCCCTTGATATCAAATTCGAGGCAAGAAAGCCATCAAGTCCCAAGCAATAGCAGATTTCCTCGCCGAGTAGACTGAACAGCAGCTTCCGAGCCAAGTTCACTCGGAACACTGGACTATGTTTTTCGATGGTTCCAAGATGCTGAACGGTTACAGTGCGGGGGTTGTATTGGTTTCCCCGAGGAGATAGGCTCAAGTATGTTCTCCAGATTCACTTTGATTCTTCCAACAACGAAGCAGAATATGAAGCACTCCTGTATGGGTTGCATGGCCATTTCACTTTCGGCGTCCGTCGCCTTATGGTCTATGGCGACTCGGATCTGGTTGTTAATCAAGTGATGAAGGAGTGGGATGTCGAAGCCCAGCTATGACAGGTTAATGTAATGAAGTGAGAAAGCTGGAGAAGAAATTCGAGGGGTTAGAGCTTCATCATATACCTCGACTGAAAAATCAAGCTGCGGATGATTTGGCGAAGATAGGGTCCAAGAGGGAAGCCATTCCCAGTGATGTATTTTTGGAACACATTCATGCTCCATCGGTGCAGGAGGATCCTTTCACAAAAGAAGCCTCGCAGCAAAAAAGTGCCAATGATCCGACTGAAGTTGAGGTTCCAGCCGTGGTCGAGCTGATTATGGAAATTGTGGTCATCACTCCCGACTGGACAGTGCCGTACATTGCATATATCCTAAGGAAAGAGCTCCCAGAGAATGAAGAAGAGGCTCGACAGATCGTTCGTCGATCCAAGGCCTTCTGATGATCAAGGGACAATTGTACAGAGAAAGCCTTGATCGAGTCGGCGGAAGTGTATCACGCCGAGAAGAAGGTCAGATAATTCTTCAAGATATCCACTCCGGGACCTGTGGCCATCATGCGTCCTCTCGGACCATTGTGGCTAAAGCAGACCGAGCGGGATTTTACTGGCCGAAAGCAAATGAAATGGCAAAAGAAATAGTCGACAAGTGTGAAGGATGTCAGTTCTATTCCAACATGTCGCACAAGCCAGCCTCAGCTTTGAAGACCATTCCACTCGTTTGGCCCTTCGTTGTTTGGGGATTGGACATGATTGGACCGTTGAGAACTGGCAGAAGCGGCTTCACTCATTTGCTAGTAGCAGTCGACAAGTTCACCTAGTGGATCGAAGCCAAGCCCATCAAGAACCTCGATGCATGCACTGCTATCAGTTTCATCAGAGAGTTGAGATTCAGATACGGAGTTCCGCATAGCATCATTACCGACAATGGGTCAAACTTCGATAATGACAAGTTCAAAGCCTTCTGCGCCTCTCAAGGCACGCGTGTCGACTATGCTTCAGTGGCTCATCCTCAGTCGAATGGACAAGCAGAGCGTGCAAACAGCCTCATTCTCAAAGGGCTGAAACCACGGCTGATGCGTGATCTCAAGCACGCAGCAGGAGCTTGGGTCGACGAACTTCCATCAGTTCTCTGGGGATTGAGGACCACTCCTAATCGGTCGACTGGGAGAACTCCATTCTTCCTGGTCTATGGAGCTGAGGCAGTTCTGCCGAGTGACCTGCTTCACAATGCGCCTTGAGTCGAGCTATACTCTGAAGAAGAAGCGGAACAAGCCTGGCAAGATGCAGTCGACCTCTTGGAAGAGGAGAGAGAGATGGCCTTGATCCGCTCGACTATCTATCAGCAAGACTTGCGTCGATTCCATGCCAGAAATGTGAAGAGTCGAACCTTCCAAGAGGGAGATTTGGTCCTCCGAGTGGATCAACAGAAACCACACAAGCTTGCTCCCACTTGGGAAGGTCCCTTCATCATCATGAGAGTCCTCCACAGCAGAGCATATCATCTCTACAATGTTGATCGCCAGATCGACGAGCCTCGAGCTTGGAACGCGGAGCTGCTCCGCCCCTTTTACACTTAAAAACTCACTCGGTTGAGATGTAATAAAAGTACTTTTGTAGTTTGTTCATCCAAGACTAGAATGTTATAATTTTCCTAGTGATTGTTATTACTTTTTGTTGAAATTTCCCCCAGTGGGTGGCTTAGCTGCGAATCCAATTCGCCTAAGTTTGTAAAAAAAATCCTTTCCGAGTGCGAGCCAGTCTCTCACTCGGGGGCTTAGCTGCAAATCCGCTTCACCTAAGTATTCAAAATCCTACCGAGTGGCGAGCCAGCCTCCCACTCGGAGGCTTAGCTGCAGTCCAAGTACTCGCCTAAGTATTCAAAATCCTCACCAGTTGGCGAGCCAGCCTCCCACTCGGAGGCTTAGCTGCAGTCCAAGTACTCGCCTAAGTATTCAAAATCCTACCGAGTGGCGAGCAGCCTCCCACTCGGATGCTTAGCTTCAGTCCAAGTACTCGCCTAAGTATTCAAATCCTACCGAGTTGTGAGCCAGCCTCCCACTCGGGGGCTTATAACAGCCCACGTATTAGCCTTAAACATCCAAATTAATAAAAATCCTACCGAGTGGAGAGCAAACCTCCCACTCGGGGCTTAGCTGCAGCCAGTGCTCGCCTAAGTGATAAAAATCCTACCGAGTGGTGAGCAAACCTCCCACTCGGGGCTTAGCTGCAGCCAGTGCTTGCCTAAGTATTAGAAATCCCACCGAGTGGTGAGCAAACCTCCCACTCGGGGCTTAGCTGCAGCCCAGTGCTCGCCTAAGTAATAGAAATCCTACCGAGTGGAGAGCAAACCTCACACTCGGGGGCTTAGCTGCAGCCCAGTGCTCGCCTAAGTAATAAAAATCCTACCGAGTGGAGAGCAAACCTCCAACTCGGGAGCTTAGCTGCAGCCCAGTGCTCGCCTAAGTAATAAAAATCCTACCGAGTGGAGAGCAAACCTCCCACTCGGGGGCTTAGCTGCAGCCCAGTGCTCGCCTAAGTAAGGAATTCATCCCAAACCGCAAGGACGACGAGGTGCAGGTCGACTACTACCTCCTCCTTCGGAGCTTCGCCACAAGTACAACGTGCGGTCCATCCCAATCCGCAAGGACGACGAGGTGTGGGTCGACTGCAACCTCCTCCTTCGGAGCTTCGCCACAAGCACAACGTGCGGTTCGTCCCGGTCTGTAAGGACGACAAGGTCAGTCACAGTCTGTGTTCCACCTCTACCTGTAGATAGATGAAGCACAAGTCGATTGGAATTTCAACGGAATATCTTCCGAATGAGGAATAGAGTTCTTTCGAAGGCAAACAAAGCATGTTAAAGGAAAAATCAATTTCGGATAAACGTCCTACGGATCCAAAGGTGCTCAGGCGTTAAGCCTGTTAAAGTTTATCGGTTACAGAAACCACTCGGCATTCGAGGCAAATTTAAAGTGGGACTTAGAAGTTTTTACTCCTCCGGCAGAGGACTGGAAGGTGCAACAAACTGGTCGAGGTCGATTCCGTCAGCAATACGGGTAGCAACAGCCATGAAAGTCTCCATGAAAGATCTGAAGTCGTGCTTCCTGGTATTGGCAACCTTGAGAGACACCAGCTTGTCCTCTGGTGCTTCTTTGCAGTGGACACGAACCAGAGATAGAGCAACATCAGCACCACACCTGGCAGATGACTTTTCCATTCCTGCACTCGACTTGGAATCTCATTCGGTCGAGTCATCAAAGATTCAAGATCATTACGGAGAGTGCATTACGGCGGAGAGTCGAGTCGATCCGCGACACTGCAACTTCGGTCGAGCAAGATAATCCACCACGCTAGCAACGCGAGACTCCAGTCGGAGCACATTCATAGCAGCTTCGTCCTTCACAGGACAGTTGATGGGGTCCAAGCTGGTTTCCACTCGACTGATTTCTTTTTCAAAGTTTTGGCAGAATTCTGAAAACACAGCTCAGACTCAAAATAAAGATCATGTGATGAGCCGGTGAGAGCAAGACAGTTGGATAAAAGAGATTACCTTCAAGCATGAGAAAGCGACTTCTTGGCGAGCCCTCCAAGATAAATCTCCAGTCGTTTCGCTTCCCGCGGTTAGCCAACCTTGTCGAACAGAACAATCTTGTCGTTCTTCAGTCGACTAACTTCCTTGTTAGCCGCGTCAAGAGAGGCTTTCAGCTTGGCATTTTCATCTTCGAGTTTGTCGATTGAGGCAAGCTTCTCTTCAGCGAGCTTTGTTTTCTCCAAAGCCGCCTTATACATTGCCTCTGCAAGGTCAAGGTCCTTCTTCTTCAAAGTCTCTTCGGTTTATACGCAAAGCAACAATGAGAACAGAGTTGAGAATGAGCAGAAAAACAAAGGCAGTCGTCAAAACTTCTCACCAGCCATACCTTTTGCTTCATCCTTTGCCTTCTGCAAATTCTCCTGAGCAAGCTTCAAATCAAGGTTGAGCTGGATCTGCTTTTTCTCTAACTTAGTATAGCGAGCCACAAGCTTCAAGAATTTCTACAAAGAGTCAACCAACGAAAGACATCAAAGGCAGATCACTTCCGGTGACTAAGGAAAACTAGTAGCATTTCTAAGACTACGGTCGAATCAAAACATTCGACGGTAGTCTCGGGACTACACCGGTGGTGCACTCAGCGATGCCCCTTTGGTTTACCAATTTGGTTCAACGATCGACCAAAAGAGGCAAAAAGGTTATGATTCTAAAACCATGGCTAATTGTCGTGATCGGCCGCGATAAAAAACAGTTCTTTAGACTATAGTCGACTGCACGCAGTCGACCATAGTCTCGGGGACTACACCCAGTGGGTGCACTTAGCGTGCCCCCACCGGTTTACGGTTCCATTCAACTTGGTCCGTCCAGGTCGAGTGAAGAAAATCACAGCATA
The DNA here is from genome assembly GCA_021605145.1 of Aegilops bicornis. Classification (NCBI taxonomy): domain Eukaryota; kingdom Viridiplantae; phylum Streptophyta; class Magnoliopsida; order Poales; family Poaceae; genus Aegilops; species Aegilops bicornis. The sequence continues at coordinate 802,896,650 of CM038675.1, forward strand.
AAGACTATAGCCGATTGCACGCAGTCGACCATAGTCTCGGGGACTACACCCAGTGGGTGCACTCAGCGTGCCCCCACAAAAGTTCAATCGACAAACACAAACCCAGTGGGTGTACAGATATGGAAATCTCTAGAAGGAAGCAGTTTCAGGTAGCATACCCTAACAAAGCAAGCAACGACCGACTTACTTGGACATTGCTCTGGAGAGCTGAACTAGCATCATATGCCGCCTGACTAGCCTCTCGGGCCGCTTTCACCTGCTCCATCATGATCCCTGCCTGGCGTATGGCCTCCTTAGCAACACTTACTTGGTCTTCCGGGACATGGTGTGTAGCAAAGAGAGATGGTGGATCAGCGATCGGCGAAGTGGGTCGGGCACTTGTCGTGATGCAATGAAAGATCTGAGAAGTCCGAGTGGGGTTGCCTCCCTTGGAAATCAGCGTCTCAGGAATCGCCACGACTTGAGCAGCCTTGCTAGCAAGCACTTTCTTGTTCCTCCTCTTCCTCAATGGCGCTTCCTCGTCATCATCGGGGAGATCAATGACGTCAGGCGGAACTACAAGAGAGATCCAGAAGTAAACATGGAAGTCCAATCGACTAAAAAGCTCCAGTCGACTAAAAGCGAAACCTCAGAGATCTTACCAAGGTTGGAAGTGGTCGCATCCTCCATTTCCTGATCTTCGTGCTTGGCTGAAGTCTCGGAGGTAGCGGCGCTGTAGATTTCAAGAGTCGGCTGATCAGTCATCAAGTCGACCAAAAGTTCACTCATGTTGAAAAAGGAAATACAAGGTTATGTTGGTTACCCGGAGATGGTGGGGATGACCATTCGCATCTTGGGCAGGGCCTTCGCCGGCTTTGACGACGTCGCTCGAGGTTGCTTGGCGGTTTCTCGATCGGCTGGGGAAGTTGTCCTAGGTAAACCGTCGACTGCCCGGTGGGCACAACAGCTTTACCGCGCCCGGCCGCCGGTTCGTGCGTCAACTTGGACCTTCCCTCCGAGCGAGGAGGATCGACGTCTTCCTCCTCGTCCTCCTCGTCCTCCTCATCATCAGATCCATCATCCTCCTCGCCGTTGGACTCCCATTCCTCCGGACTTTCACCTCCACTTCCTTCTTCTTCTTCGGCTGTTTCCTGCGCCCCGTTGGGCATCGAGTACATCTCGGTGGTGACCTAGAAGACAACAAAACAAGGTGAAAGTTAGTCGACGAATTTTATCAAAACAGAATGAATGCAGCAGAATCACAGTCGGAGATAAGTGGTGATACCTTGTCTGGTTGGTAACTCTGGTCGAGTGGTGGAATCCTCCTAGCTCCGCGAGGGTTGTCCTTGTTTCCTGTGATGGCAGTCATCCACTTCTCTAGTGTGGCGCCATCGACCTCCTCTGGATGGACCCGAGTGGTATCATCCGTACCAGAGTACATCCACATCGGATGACCTCGGTATTGGAGTGGCTGAATACGCCGTCGGAGAAAAACCTCCAGGAGATCCATGCCGGTCACCCCATCGCGAATAAGCTGGACTACACGCTCCATCATCAGCTTTACTTGGGCCTTCTCCTATGGTAACACCTTCAGGGAAGATGGCTTGTTCACTCGACTCATGGAGAAAGGAGGGAGCCCAATGACCGCCTCGGCCGGCTGGTCTTGGCGATAAAACTAGGTCGACTGCCACCCTCTAACCGAGTCGGGGAGAGTCATAGCTGGAAAGGCGCTCTTCCCCCTCATCTGGACCCCGAGTCCCCCACACATTTGGATTACTTGGGTCCTCTCGTCATTCGGGCTCGTTTTCTTCACCGTCTGAGAGCGACAGGTGAATATGTGCTTGAAGAGACCACAGTGTGGTCGATAACCCAAGAAATTCTCACAGAGCGAAACGAAAGCAGCAAGATAGACAATGGAGTTTGGAGTGAAATGGTGGAGTTGCGCTCCAAAAAAGTTCAAAAACCCCCAGAAAAAAGGATTTGGCGGAAGAGAAAACCCCCTATCTACGTGGGTGGCCAGGAGGACGCACTCACCCTCTTCAGGCTGCGGTTGCCACTCCGTGCCCGGAAGCCTCGCCGACCCATGGGGGATCAGACCTTCGTTGGCCAGATCGGTGAGATCCTTCTTGGTGATGGTCGAGCGGATCCAGTCTCCTTGGACCCAGCCCTGCGGCAGCTTGGACCGTGAAGAGGAGCCGCCCCGACTGGGCGCTCTCCCCTTGGCCTTCGCCGCCGCCTTCTTCACCCGTTCCAGGGCTGCGGTCTTGTCCTTCACCATGGTCGCGAGCGAGAAAGGAACCGAGCTTCGCGCTGGATGAAGAGCGCGGGCGAGAAGGTTTGGAGGCGGAGAGAGGAGAAGTCTGAGGTCGCACTGTTCAAAATGCCCTGACCAGCGCTTTATATGGGGCCGCTTCCGAGTGGCTGACTGGTAGGCCCAGGCAATCCCATCGCAATCCCGCAACAGGCGCGCGCACGATATGTTGCAAAAAAGGCAGCGCGAAGATCGATGCGTCATCATCTTATCCCATCCGAGTGCCGTGGTTTTCTCCGCTTCGCGCGCTTCCCAAAATTCGGATCCCGCAAAATCCGCTAACCGCAGAGCAACTCGTCAGATAACAGATTTTCCTCCGATCCGTCGCTCGGAAATCCTCAGGTTCACAAAGTTCACTCGAAAAACGTGAAGAATGGATCAAGGCGACTGAAAGAGAAGTTGATGTCATCACTAAAAAGTCGTTGATCCAGTGTAAGACGCTCTCACAACACGAAGAACAGGTCGGAAAGTTTATCATCTCCTTCCTCACTCAAACCTCGATCCATTCGGGGGCTAATGATGAAGTCATGTACCTGGGGTAGGGTCATAGACCTGCCCAAAGGTACCCTCCACAAGGACACTCACAAGAGAAGCTGCCTTCCAGTCGACCTGGTAGGTTTCCACTCGACAGATTCAAAGACACTCGACTACGAAGACCCACTCGACCACCAGGAGTCCAAGAGCCACTCGGTATACCCAAACGGTCTGTAGTTAAATAGTCTTTATGACCTTAATGACACTTTATGTAAGGCGTTACCAGTAACGCCTAGCTTTAACGCACCTTAAACCCCTACTACGTGGGCTGGCTGGGGTCCTGGCGCACTCTATATAAGCCACCCCTCCACGGTAGAGGGGTTCGCACCCTATAACACATACGCATATAATCCGATCGACCGCCTCCGGGCTCAGGGGCGTGGGGCTATTACTTCCTCCGAGAAGGGCCTGAACTCGTAAATCTCTTGCGTATACAACTACTCCATAGCTAGGATCTTGCCTCTCCATACCTACCCCCCATTCTACTGTCAGACTTAGAACCACGACACTCCGCCTTTAGTCCCGGTTGGTGCCACCAACCGGGACCAAAGGCCACCGCTTCCCGCCCTTTGGGCTGCCGAAAATTGGCCTTTGGTTCCGGTTGGTGCCACCAACCGGGACTAAAGGGGGCATTGGTTCCGCTTGGTGCGACGAACCGGGACTAAAGGCCTGGGTATATATGTAGCACTTAGGAAAATTTGACGAACTCATCGCCCGTTGCCCCCCGGCCCGCCCGACGACGCGGAGCTCATCGACGCCGCCAGGCTGCCCAGATCGACGCCGTCTGCTGCCCCGACGCCGCCCGCCGCCCCTGCCGTCTCCCCTGCCTTTCCGCGCGCCCCGACGCCGTCCCCTGCCCCGCACACCACCGCCTCTGCCTCAGGCCGGCCCCGACCTCGCCGTCGCGACGCCGCCCATAGTGAGCCGCCGCGCCCCTGCCCTGCCCCCAGCCGCAATATATATATATATATATATATGTATGTATGTATGTATGTATGTATGTATGTATGCTTTTTTTGCTAGGTAGGAAAGTATGTATGCTTTTTTTGTATGTATGTCTGTATGTATGCTTTTTTTTATGTATATATGTATGTATGTATACTTTTTTGTATGCATATATGTTGATGAAATATGAACAATGCATTAGGCAAAACCTTTACTTTTTTTTGAAATTTTCTATTTGAACATTAAAAAAACAAGCAATACTAAAAGAAATGAGAGGAAAAAGGAAAATAAGAAGAGGAAGAAAGGAGGAGAAGAGGAGAAATAAATAAGAAGAGAAAAAAGAAGAAAAAGAAGAGGAGAAGAAGAAAGGAATAGATGAGAAGAAGAAGAAAAATATATTCTATTTTTTCTTCTTCTCCTCTATTCCTTTCTTCTTCTCCTCTTTTTTTATTTTTTTTCTTCGATCTTCTCCTCTATTCCTTTTTTCTTCTCCTCTTTTTGTTTCTTCTTCGTTTTCTTATGTTTTATCGGATGCGTAAGTAAATGATAACTTCAACACGTGGGGAAATTCGATATACCCCTCCCGATAATATTATTTTCATGTACGTATGTCGTGTCGATATAAACTCCGATAACTTCAACACGTGCATTAATAGGAAGTCGATATACCCCTCCCGATAACTTCAACACGAGGGGGTCGATATACCCGCCCTCCCGATAACTTTAACTGCGATGGGGCGATATACCCTCCCCGATAATATTATTTTCCCATGTATGTATGTAAATGCGTTGTCGATATAAACCCCTCACGATAACTTCAACACGTGGGGGGTCGATATACCCCTCCCGATAACATTATTTTCCCGTGTATGTATCTAAACGTTGTCGATATTACCCCCTCCTTGAAGCGTTCTCGAGGCCACCCCAAACCCTAGCTAGAGAAGCAGTGTCGAGGCCACTAATTAATATGATTCCTTACTGTGATTAGCTAGCTAGTTCTACGTTTGCCACTAGCTAATATATCCATCTGTCATGTTTGAATAATAATTGCCATGTTGTAAATATTTGTAGAAAATATGGACACCCCCCGAGACGAAGCACAAGAAGCGTTGTTGGGGGACATAATCGCACAAGGAAGCGATGCCGTCTTCTCGTTTCTGAACGACACCGATGGTCTGGAAGGACAGGGTGAAGAAGCAGGCTATGATTATGATGGCTCTAGTGACCCAATGACGGTGCAAGAAGGAGACCGTGATGACGGCTCCGGTGACCGAACCGAGTCTGGCCAGGTATTTATATTAGTTAAGCTTGTGCTAACTAGCTAAATGATGCACTCATTGTTTTGGTATATGTACACATATTAATTAACTCTCGTCTTTCTTCTTTTTTTTCTAGCCCTCCGGATCGAGCACAACTTCGGTAAGGAGACGAGACCCAAAGAAAAAGTTGAGCTCGGATGAAAGGTTTGAGATCACAACAATCGCGCGCGACGGCGAACCGATTGAACCCATCCGGACAAAGAACGCATTTGCTGCTCAGTGCGGAGTTCTTGTTAGGGATAGGATCTCGATCAGCATCCACCAATGGTATAAGCCTAAGAACGAACACCCTGAGGTGTCTTATGTCAATGATATGCAGAAAGATGATCTTTGGACTGAGCTGAAGGCAAATTTCACCCTACCCGGAGGAGGATCCGGAGAAGCCAGTTATAGAGCAATTAATCAAGTCTTTTGCTCTTAAGAAGATGGCAGGCCTATTCAGGAGGTGGACGAAAGATCTAAAAAAGTTTGTCGACAAAGAAGAGACACCAGAATTCATCGGCAAATATGAGAAGATCAGAGATCACTGGCCCGCATTTGTGGCCCACAAGACATCGAAAAAGAGTAAGAAGATGTCGGCGAAAAACAAGCAAAATGCTGCGAATAAGAAGTTTCACCATTGCACGGGGTCAGGTGGCTACCTCAAAGCCTGACCTAAGTGGGCCAAGGCTGAGAATGATCTGCTTGATAAAGAGATCGAACCAGAGACAATGAACTGGCCAGACCGTTGCCGGACTTGGTTCTTCGGGGCTGGCGGAACCTTGGACCCTGTATCAGGGAAGTGCCGTTGGACGGACGAGCAACTGAAAATACCAGTCAAGAGGCTTCGACACTATATCAATGCAGCGCAGCAAGGGACGTTCGTTCCAGACAGGGAGAACGAGGAGCTCACAATGGCCTCGGGAATCCTGAGCACCCTGGACGGACACGAGGCACGCCAGGCTTCATTCCGTGGAAGGTTGGTTTTCGGGACGCAGGGGTTACAAAACCGGGAGAGGAGGAAGAAAGTGGAGCATAGCCAACTGCAGGCGCTGCACGCAAGGGTACAAGGGCTAGAGGAACGAGAAGAAGCAGATCGCAGCAAACGGCCTGCCGAAGCTTCCCCCGAAGCTACCCCGCCATCTCAGCAGAGAAGCAGCGTGGCTTCCACCCAGCTGCTTCAGCCGGAGCATGTCTTGACGGCTCCTGCTAGCTACCCCGTGGATTTTATCACGGAGTCTCAAAATTGCCACCTTATGGCGCAATGGCAGAACTTAAAAGTCAAGGCGGCTGTCGGCCAAGTTCAACCTTCTGAACCCGGTGGAACTTTTCACTGTCGTCCGATTCCAGAAGGATATGCTAGGGTGACGGTGGATGAAATAACGGATGGATTTGAGGACCTCCGGCTTGACCACCCTACCGGTGAAGGGGAGAATCGGCTAGGTTCTGCTCTGAAGACTCCATGCGTATGGCGGAAGGAGCTCATCAACCTTCCGAACTGGACGCCTCCTCCTCCTCCCCCGGCGAGTCAGGGCACTCTGCCTCCTCCACCACCTCCTCCTCCGGCAAGTGACGATCAGGGCAGTCGGCCTCCTTCTCCGGCGCGTGGCGGCACTCCGCCTCCTTCTCCGCCTGCGCCGGCGCGCCCGAGCAGCCAGCAGCCTCCTCCTTCTCCGGCTCGCCAGCAAGGGCGGAAGAGACCCACCGCTGCCCCGCCTTCTCCAGCGCGTCGTAGTCCTTCTCCTCCGACTCATAAGCAAGCACGAAAGAAGACAGTCGCAGCCGCTCCGTATGCTCCGGCGTCTAGCAGTACAGCCAGAGGCGGGAGGCAATACAGATACGGTCCACCTCTCAAGCCTCTAGAGAAGTTACCGTACGAGATGACCATGGAGGAAAACAAGAAGATCGTGCGGACCGAAATGAAGGACTTCTTTGAAGGATTGAAAGCGCAGAGACATCCACCTCCGGAGGAGAAGATAGATCCGGTGAAAGTGAAGTGTACTCTGGCTGCCCTGAGGAAACCACCAAAGTCTCCGTCGAAAGGCAACTATGAGCGCATCCTTGAAAAGTCATTTGTCCAAGCGAAGCGGTCTGGAAGTACTGTCACTGACCAAAGGTTAGCAGAACGACGAGTTGGGAAAAAAATTGGCCAGCTCGGCGAACAAGCGAACCAATTGCTCCCCCCGCTCCAGATGTCTGAAGATAGCATCGCTAATGATCCGGGCGGGATGGTGCCGGGTTATAACAATCCTGCAGATTACCTACCCGACGATGTACATTATGATTTCCTGGAGGCGGACGAACACAGATACGTGTACGGGAAGCCTATCGTCAAAGATGAAAGATCTCTAATAACGTTGATGTTCAGATTCCATAATTGGTACATGAAAACCTGCAGAGAGTCTCAGGGGAGGAATATTTTGACGCTGATAGTTTGAGAGGAGCATGACCTCGTTGGTATTGAACAGTTGAATGTTCCATTTGAGGAGTTCTTCACGTTTTTCAATCTAAAGGCCCTCTATAAATTAATGGTCACTTGCTACTGCCTGTAAGTAGTACTACTTCTGTCATTAATTAAGTCTCTATATATATAGGTCAGCTCTTTCATTGCATGTATTTTTAATTATCCTCACTATATTAATTATGCAGGTTGAAGATCGCCGAATTGAAGAAAAGACAAGTCAGTGATATTGGGTTCATTAACACAAATCTCATAGATGTATTTATGGTTAAATCTCATGCCAAAGATACCGAGGCCAAGCTGCTACAATCGTTTCTATTAAATCAAAACAAAGCTATAATACTCTTCCCTTACGAAGTCAAGTGAGTGTTACTGTCTTGTGCATCCCTTATTAGTCGAGGTTGTAGTAATGTAATTGATGAGTTATGCGTGCTTGCGTAGGTTCCACTATATTCTGCTAGAGATTAAGCTTGAGCAGGGACAAGTAACCGTCTTAGACTCGAGACGAAAAGATCCCACGGAGTATGCGGACTTGACTGAAATTATAGATAAGTAAGTTAAACCAATCATTATCGCACCATATCGTTAACTTTGTTCATTTCGTGATATCAAGTTATTGTTTTCTTTGTCTGGCAGGGTTTGAGAAAAATTCGCCTCAGAAACTCCGAGACTGCCGAAGAAGCTGCAATTTAGATACCCGAAAGTAAGTACTATAGTAGCATGTTCCACGCATCCCCTAGTGATTCAAGCGCTAGTTTCATCAATACCATTTAGCATGCTTGCTAATTATCAGTTTGATTGACCTCTATTCCTTGTAAAGTGGTTGTGGCAGGAACAAGGGAATGATTACTGTGGATACTACATTTGCGAGTCCATCCGCCACACGACCTGTGAGCGGGGCTACTCTGACAAACAATATGAAGTACGTAAATAATAATATTCACAATTTTATTTTATTATCATCGTTTGTTTTCAGTTTCATTTATTCATATATATGTATTGACCCCCTTCTTCAAATTAGATGTTTCGGATGCGGGAGGAACTACTACCACCAGATCGTATGCGAGCAATTCAAGAGGAATTGGCGGCATTCTTTCTTGACCACGTGATCGCTAAAGACGGAGAATACCATGTAGATCCTTAGTTTGTTTGGAATTAGGAGATTATATTGTAAGAGATAATTATATTGTATATATGTAGCCAGTAGCGTCGGATAGATATACGAGAACTTGTTGTTCGACCAATCTCTCAGAGAAGGAGAGGTGGTCGATATCACTTCTCTCTGTATGCATATACGTATATATATAGTACGCAACGTCGACCAAACACGGAGATAAGAGAGGACAACTCTCTCTATTAATTAGCTAGCTAACACAAACACCTAGATTAACCCCCAAAACCCCAAACCCCCCTTCAAAACAAAAACAAAAACACCAGCCACTGAAATGCTGACACGTGGAAGCCTTTTGGTCCCGGTTTATGTCACCAACCGGGACTAAAGGCCCCCCTGACTGGGCTGACCGCAGCGGCCACGTGGATGCCCATCTGTCCCGGTTCGTGTAAGAACCGGGACTAAAGGTGGGAGGCATTAGTAACGACCTTTTAGTCTCGGTTCAAGAACCGGGACTAAAGGCCCTTACGAACCGGAACAAATGCCCTGTTTTCTACTAGTGCTCCAATACGGTTCCACGCCGTATGGTGGGCTTTGGTTTCTTTGTAATTTGATCTGGTGACTTGCGAGAGTGCACCCTTTTAGTTCGGACGAGGGGTTTAGTGAGAGCCGGGGGATCCCAGAATTTTGTTTGGGTTTTCCAGGCACTTTCCATCGCACAGTACTTCTGTACTATGGCAGCCAAGTCAGCGAAGTGTGCTATGTCACGGCGACTTATGGCGTTGAGGATTTCCTTGTCCGTGCAATTTTTGCAAAAGAATGAAATTGCGTCTTCCTCGCGACAATCCTTGACCTTGCTCATTACAAGGAGGAATCTGGCCCAGAAGTGATGTACTGTCTCTTGGGGCTCTTGTCTAATGGGAAAGATCACTTGTGTCTGGGTGGGTGGGTAGATTTAGGTCCAAACCCTGACCCGATCTGAGACCCAGGGGCAGAGGAGCTTCCGAGCTTGGCAGTTCGGGCTCCGGGATGTTGCCCAATTTTTCTGGCCCGCTGTCCGATTCTAGGTTCGGAGCTTGGGCCATGTCCTCCCGTAGACGGGTATCCGGCTCGGAGAGCTCGGGAATCCAAACATAGTTCGTCCTCAAAATAGAGGAAGAATCGCTGCATTGCTCCTCCACCACCGCTATCTGATGGGTGACCGACGGAGAGTTAATCTCCCTTTGGTCGGGTTTAAGCCCGATCCGATCGTAGTCCGTAGCGACTCCCAGGGCAGCGATGCGACCCAAGAGCTCATTCAGGGAGGAGACCTCCATTGGATCCAACTGCTCGGTAAGTTCCAAGCTGATGTGGAGGCTGTTTTTGATGACCTGAGAAGTCATCGTCTGCGCGGCGGCTGAAAGGGCGGTCATGAAGAAGCCGCCTAGTCGGGGAGTTTGGCCTACAGCCAGGGTTCCCCCAGAGGTGATGTTGTCCTTGACAACAAGGCGAGCCATCAAGCCTTACCGTGACGACACAGTGGAACTCTCAATAAAAGCAACAATGTCGGTGTCAAAACCGGCGGATCTCGGGTAGGGGTCCCGAACTGTGCTTCTAAGGCTAATAGTAACAGGAGGCGGGGGACACGATGTTTACTCAGGTTCGGGCCCTCTCGATGGAGGTAATACCCTACTTCCTGCTTGATTGATCTTGATGATATGAGTATTAGAAGAGTTGATCTTCCACGAGATCGTAGAGGCAAAACCCTAGAAGCTAGCCTATGATTATGATTGTTGTTGTCCTACGGACTAAACCCTTCGGTTTATATAGACACCGGAGGGGGCTAGGGATACATAGAGTCGGTTACAGGGAAGGAGATCTACATATCCAAATTTCCAAACTTGCCTTCCATGCAAAGGAGAGTCCCACCCGGACACGGAACGAAGTCTTCAATCTTGTATCTTCATAGTCCAATAGCCCGGCTAAAGTATATAGTCCGGCTGCTCGAAGACCCCCTAATTCAGGACTCCCTCAACCGTGACCATCCATAGCATGTCCCACGATTTGTCTGTAGCTGAAGCGTTTGAAGATCCTGCCCGTTCCTCAAGCCAATCTTCGCATCTCTTCTTTGTGTGAACTATCATCTTATAGGCTGAACGGACTGTCAATCATCCATATTTTTCCAAATCCCACGACTAGAAGTCATGTAAATTACGAGTGCATATTGGGTTTTGCATAATAGATGAAGCATCAAAGGGAAGAAAAACTTCCTCAACCAATTCAGAGTTCCATCTAGGATTAGGAGCATCGCCGCTGCAGTATAGTCAGTTTGCGACAGTGTGCGGTTCAGTAAAATGCTACAAAAAAATTGTTTGCTGGGCCGTCCCAACAACTCTTCCCGGACACGAGCGGCGGCTAGGGGACTCTCATGTACGTGCTTCCACATGGTTTTTCTACACAATCAACAGCTTTCCTGTTCGCGGCTTGTCGCGTCGAATATGAAATTGCAACACATACTCACCCGTTTATATGAGCCGGCCCAACAAAAGCTAATATGTCTTCCTTCGCTTTTCTTTTCGTTTTTAGCTTCTTCTTGTTTCCCCAGATTTATTTTTTACCTTCTTGTTTCGTTTTCGTTTTAATATTATGGGTAAAAACGTGAATATTTTACAGTAATGTATATCTTGACATGTATGAACGACTCTTCTCTTATTTATGGACTCTTTTAAAATACATAAATCTTCATTTTCGCTAGGTGGAATTTCTTTATTATACGGGATTAAGATTTCATTCTAAATACATAAACATTTATACCCAAGTATATAAACATTTTTATTTTCCATGTATAAAACTTCAGAACTAAGAATCAGCAAAACCAGGATTTGTACCTACTACAATTTCTTTCTTCCAGAGCAGAACTAAAAAGAATGAACCAACATTCCAATATGATCTGGGTCTTTTTATTTTCAGTTCCTGCCGCTTCACCTTGGGATCATTATCATCGTTGCATATATAAACTCCATGCTGGTGGATTCACGCCATATTATTAGGAGCAGCCGAGCGCCATGATACATTGACGTGTACTGAAAGACTTAGGGCATCTCCAGCTGCTGGAGCCCCCCAGGACAATCGCCGGACCAAAAGTAGCATGTCCTTGAGGGCAAAACGCTTCCGCCGGCGCCTCCAAGAAGCCCTGTTCCCAGTCGTTGGCGTCCTCAGAAGAATCGCTCGGCAAAAAGTGATTGGGTGGCTCAAAAAAAAAAGAATTCACGCAGGAGTAGGATTGGCCATTGCTTCCGTCGGCGCCCCAGCGCTGGGTTTGGGCTGGGTTTGCCAGCGGTAGTATGGGTCTTGGGTGCGCTTGGGGGGGCATGGCTGGGCTGTTTTTTGTTTCTTTTATGGTGCCGGCGCAAAGAAAGTGGTCCTAGAGGTGGGCGGCTAGAGATGCTCTTAGAATAGTAAGGATCAATTCCCCGGGTATGCATAATCGAAGCTAGCCAAACTAATTAAAAGCTGCGGCAAACAGCCGCATTCCGCGAGTAGATAGCCTAGCCACGAGCAAGCCTATAGTAGTGGCCAACAGAATCAGTATCGGTCAGAGCAACCATCTCATAAACAATCCTGTGCTCATGTCTCATGCTTGGATTATACAGTACACACATCAGTATTATAACCCATTGGCCCCTCTTGCTTTGATCTTCTCTCGCTGCTTTGTGCAAAGATGTGTGTACGTATACATGATTGAGATGCTATCAACTTGGTGTAGGATCGATACGACCTTCATGCATTCAAGTAGCTATTATACTAGCTACTCCTACATGATTTTGTGATCTAGTTTATGGGCCTAACTAAGGCAGAATAAAATAAGATGCATTCTCGCCACTCACAGGGGCACAGAAGAACCATGTCCTAGTGGTCTAGTGGAGTTGATCCCAATTATTGCCGCTAAACTCAAGGCAATCAGGGCGGGTGAGACACATACAGTTGGGACAGATCGTTGGGGCTACCTGGCTAGCTAGCACGCCGCCTACTTGCGGCGATGAGAGAACCTTCTGCTCATTTAACAGTTTTTGCCACTAGCTCGCACCGCATGAGTTCCCCGTAGTCCAGTAGCCATAAAACTAGCAACTAGCAATCTTCTAAAGATAATAAAAGTACTAGTGGTATGGCCTATAATTCTATAGTGGTGTACAGAGGAGTAAATCGTGCCATGTACAAGAATCTGTCCTATTTGCGATTTGTTTTCACCCGACGGTTCTGATTCTGGTTTGAGTTGACAATGCACACGGCGCCTGCACTCCTTGACCATCTTGAATTTGTTTTATGAGTTCAGATAGGCACGTTAAGATTATATCCCGCTGCCGGTCGTTGCTCGATGATCGATCTCGCCCGGTCGCTCGTTCGTCGTGCAGATTTCAACTTCCACAACCACATCGACTGCTAGAATATTTTATCCCCGGCGATATCTAATGACAGAGAGCCTAATCATCATCAGAGTTGAGAGTAGTTAAGGGAGCAAGTGGATACGGGCGTCTCCTCGAAATGGGAAAACAAATGGTCTCGTTGCGATCTTGTTCGGTACATTAGGTGCATGCATGCATGTTTCGACCACATTCGCTGGCAATGATGGGTCAATGCGAGCGAGAAACGACGTACGTATACACAGATCTAAATACTCCATCGGCATGGATCGCCTCGATCGGGTCTTTCGGCCGGTTCCAACGACGGCCGACAGCAGAATTTTTTGGAGATCGCTCGACCCGACACCCCCGGCAGGCATGCAGATCTCGATGCCCAGTTTTTATAGGGCGCAGCGGATGGAATGAATAGTGCAAGAGTCGCGACGTCGTCACCGCAGGCAGGGCCGCAGCAACCCGAATTGAAGCGGGGCTCGTGCTCTCGTCGTCACGGGCAACGGTTGTTGGAGACTGGAATCCTTTTTCCAGAGCCGCAAGTGGCGTGGATGCGGCGTGCTGGCATGTGGGCGAACGAGGCGAGGTCGAGGAGGAGGCCCGATCCGTGCGTGGCGTTGTGTTTGGTGGCGAGGGGAGATGCACATCCAACGGGATGGCCGGCCCGCATGATCGGTCGAGCTGCAGCATGCGTTCCGCCGCCGCGCGCGCGCTGGCCGATCAGTGCCGCTCAGGGGGAGGCAGACAGGTATTTGGAGAGGAGGGTGCTGATTGGGGCGCCGCTATGCCTCGCTTCTTTTCGATTTTGATATTTTTGACTCTCGTTTATGCTTCAGAATGTTCGAAATAAACATATTACAAAAAAATAAATTAAATAGGACATTTGAAAAAAATATGCTAACCAAGCATTGAAAAATGTTAAATATGTATAGAGAAAATGTATCTCTTGTATACAGAAAATATGTGATCTGTGAAAAATTTGAAAATTTATTTTAAATTTGTTAATACAAGAATTTAAAAATGTTAAACTTGTATTTCAAAATTTAATCAAGTATTAAAAAATGTTCAACATGTATCGAAAAATGTTAAATTTGCATTTCGAAAATGTTGATCAAGAATTTTAAATATGTTAAATGTGCACAAAAAAATTGACTATGTATTAAAAAAGTAAATCTTGTATTTAAAAAATGTTAATCAAGCATTTGAACAATGTTAAATGTGTATAAAAATGTTAAACATGTATTAGAAAAGTTAATATCTTACTTTAAAATTGTTAAATTTGGATTAACAATGTATTAGATATATACCAAAATCTTTATAGAAAAATAGTCAAAATCCAGAGAAAATAAAAAATAATCTAAAAAGAGAAAGAAACAAACAAAGCCAAAGAAAAGAAAAGAAAGAAAAGAGCAAAATTAAACCAAAGGAAAACAAAGAAAAGGGTGGAAAAGAACAAAAACTAATGAAACCAGAGAAATAAACAAAACAAAACCCAATGAAAAGCAAACAAAATCTGAAAAAAAAAACAGTGAAAAAACTGTCTCTTTTACCTTAAGTTGGTCATGCGCTGCTATTTTACCATGTACCAGACACCGACTTGGTTGCTTGCAGCGCCACACAGCATCCAGGATACCTGATTCGATCACTGGCTCCTCCTATTTTTTTTTCTCTTTTTTCTTCAGCGTGCTCTAATGGGCCAGCCCATTACTGTGGATGCTTCAGGCAAGAGCTCCTTCTGTCTTGCTATAAGCGAGATATATAGCATGATTGGTTTGATGCCAATATTTGGCTTGCCAAATGTTGGCATTGCCAAATATTGCAATACCAAGACTTGCCAACTATTGGCAACATCAAGTGAGATAGTGTAAGGGCATTTTTATTCCCTAGTGGTTTTGGTGATTGATGACAATGCTTTTGCGGACTAATCGTGTGCGTTAAGTTCTTTCAGAAGATCATCCATTGGCACGAGACGATTTCCTCCTCTCGGTGTTCTTATTCAAGACGGTGTAGCTTCTGCGGTTCGTTGTTGGTGGACTAGTTTAAATGACGAGTCACCGTACTATTAAGAGGTGACCCGCTTTGGTAAGACTAGGGTGGAATCAACACTTACACATCCTTATCACCCGTCGTTTTCCTTTCGCATCTTTGGAGCTGCCCCTCTCTCTCGTTTGTTCCGGTTTCGCACTGTGCGGTAGTAGTACTGACTCTGGTGATAATACCGCCGAAGCCCCCAAGCGGTAGTACCGCTCGCATGAGCGGTAGTACCGCTCCCGGTAGTAATTCCCGCTCCCGGTAGTATACCGCTCAATGAGCGGTAGTACCGCTATGGCTTCGACTATACTACCTCGGTAGTACCGCGCCTACTACCGCCTCGATTCGAGACGATGTTTTCTCGTGTCGGGTTTTTGCGGCACTAGTTGCGGCGATGGGAGCGTAGTACCGCTTCTGGCGGTAGTACCGCTCTACTCCCATGATAGTACCGCTCTGTGGCGATGGCCTGCCTCTCTCTAAGCGGTAGTACCGCTAGGTAGGGAAGCGGTAGTACCGCCCTCGGTAGTACCGCCCTTCCTTAGCAGTAGTACCGCTCATCTTGAGGCTGTTTAGTGGGAGTAACAGTTGGATGTGTTCCCCACTATATAAAGGGTAAATCTTCTTCCTTGTTGACTTACCTCTTTCCCCCAAGCTCCATTGTTGCTCAAAGCTCCATTTTAGCCCGATCTCTCTCTAGCCAATCAAACTTGTTGATTTGCTCGGGATTGATTGAGAAGGCCCAGATCTACACTTCCACCAAGAGAAATTTGATTCCCCATTTATCCCTTGCGGATCTTGTTACTCTTGGGTGTTGAGCACCCTAGGCGGTTGAGGTCACCTCGAAGCCATACTCCATTGTGGTGAAGCTTCGTGGTGTTGTTGAGTTGGGAGCCTCCGGTTGTTGTGGAGTTTGCCCCAATCTTGCTTGTAAAGGTTCGGTCACCGCCTTCAAGGGCACCAATAGTGGAATCACGGCATCTCGCATTGTGTGAGGGCGTGAGGAGAATACGGTGGCCCTAGTGGCTTCTTGGGAGCATTGTGCCTCCACACCGCTCTAACGGAGACGTACTTCCCCTCAAAAGGAAGGAACGGTAACACATCCTCGTCTCCACCGGCTCCACTCTTGGTTATCTCATCCCTTTACTTGTGCAAGCTTATTTGTGTTCTTATCCTTTCTTGCTCGTGTGCTAGTGTTGTTGCATCATATAGGTTGTCCACCTAGTTGCACATCTAGACAACCTTTATTATTGCAAAGTTTAAATTGGTAAAGAAAAGCTTAAAAATTGTTAGTTGTCTATTCACCCCCCCTCTAGTCAACCATATCGATCCTTTCAATTGGTATCAGAGCCTCGTCTCTTTTTAAGGACTTTACCGTCCGAAGAGTATGTGTGACGTCGTAGATGATGAGGGGGAGCACTCCGGTGCGAATCCGACATCATCTACGGAAGATGGAGTACCTCGATCTCTCGTGAGGAATTCAATGTGGCATTGGACACATTGAAAACCTCTATAATGACGAGGTTAAGGACATGTTTAAGGATTTCCTAGAAGGGCTTAAACTTTCCACCGCACCCACGAAAGTGGGTGATCCCGCCAACACGGGAGCGGATGCTAACTCCGATAAGGGGGAAGCTACTAGTGAGAAAGCCCCCTCGTCTAGTGATAAGAATGGCACCGCATCTTTGCCCATGTGCAACCTCCGTTTATGGTGGACCGATTCCTTCCACTCATTTGAATCATGCCGGTCCACCACCTAAGATTGATAAAAGGAGGATTTTGATTCTTGGGTTTATCGTTTTAAGCGTCATTTAAATCATGTGAACACTAACCTTTGGAGAATCATTGAAGAAGGTTTCTATCCGCATGATCCGAGCAACTTTTCTCCAAGAGAGGTCGTGGACCATCAATTCAATGAGAATGCTCTCTTCATCATCCAAGAAGCAATCCTTCGAAGACCTCCCTCATCTCCGGCCTTACATCCGTGCCAAAGATGCTTGGCTCAAGGTGGTTTCCATGTATCGAGGAAGCGCAAGCATTCAACGTTCCAATTATGAAGTGGTCCAAGACGAAGCCGATGAGTTTGCAATGAAGGAAGAAGAAGAACCTCGTGAGCTCTATCGGAGAGTAACCAAGCTTGCCGTCTCCCTCCGAGATCATGGAAGTAAGGACACTGATGACAACTGGATTAAGCGCCAAATTTCTCAAGGCAATGATGCCATACCACAAAGCCATGTCCTCCGTCATCCGTCAACGATCGGACTTCCACACCTTGTCCTCAAGTGATGTGTTGGATGAGTTTGTGGCTATGAGCATATTGGACAAGACCGCCGACAATGCGGTGCTTCGCTCCCAAAGAGCAAAGAAGCCCAACCTCGCTTTGAAGGCCAAGATTTGTGTCGAAGAAGATGGAGAGGAGGAAGAAGAAGAGAGCAACCTCGAAGATACTAAGTATGATTATCATGAACACATGGCCCTTGCTTCAAGACAATTTTGGAGCAAGAAGAACTCAAGGCCCAACTTCAACAAGAGCAACTCAAGTGGCCCTAAAGGCAAGCAACGAGTAAGGACGTGTTTCATTTGTGGCAATGTGAGTCACTTTGTTGCGGAATGTCCATATGAGAAGAGGGAAGACAATGGTGGCAAGCTCATCCGTAAGGACAAGGCCAAGTCTTTCCCCAACAAGAGCAACTTTCCAAAGAAGACTCCTCACAAAGCCTTGGTGGTTCAAGAAGAGTACAATGAGGATGATGATGATGATGAGGATGGTGAACCGGTTGCCATGGCCTCCGTGGCTATTGCAATGACTCCTCGGTGTCTCTCTTGGTTCATCCAATGAAAACATCACCGCCAAGTGCCTCATGGCTAAAGCCACCAACAAGGTAACCCCCAACATCAAAACTACCATCATCAATCATTCTTCTTTGACGGATTGCATTGATGAACATGAGGGGACTAATGTAGAGGAAAATGAATTTGAGATCTTTATGAGTGAACTCAAGGGCAAATCCAAGAAGCACTTCGTTGCTCTCTTGGAACAACTTGGTGAAGCCAATGTCATGATCGAGACTCATGAAGAAACCATCCTTAAGATGGAAGGGCATAGTCGTGACTATGCCGATGAGATTTCAGATCTTTCCAATGCTCTTGAGGAAGAGCGTGGCCTTCGTTTGGCTCTTGAGGAGTCACTAGCGATGATCACGCTAAATTAAAGAAAGACCTTGATTATGCTCTTGTTGTGTCTCGTGTGCTTAGTTCCGAGAAGGCAAAGCTTGGAGTTGATCTTGCTAGACTCAACGAGGACTTTGACATTCTCGACAAGGCTCACAAGGTCTTGAAGGGTGCTCATGCTAGTCTCAAAGAGTCTATTGATCAACTCCAAGTGAAGCTAACCAGGGAGAAAGCCACCTTTCCTCATATGATATTGATTGATAATGCAAATGCTACTAACCCGTGTTGCGAGCATGTGCATCTTGTTGAGGAGAATGCCAAGTTGAAGGACCAACTTAAAAAGGGCCTTGCCACATGCATTCAAGGTGAGAAGAACCTTAACGACCTTTTGAGTAATCAAAAGGAAGTAGTGGCCAAGGAGGGATTGGGTTCGCCCAAGCCCAAGAACAAGAAGAAGAATGACAAGACCAAGCAACCTCCCCTCTCAAGCAAACTTTTGTGAGGGAGGGAGAGGGTGTTTCCAAGAAGAAGAAGAACCGTGCAAAGGGTGGCAATGTCAAGAAGGACAACGTCATCCCCACGAACATAGCCGGCGACTTTAACCCTTCTTATGTGTTGTGCCGTGCTAGTGATGGGCATGTTTATGCTAAATTTGTTGGTTCTCCTTATGAGTACATTGAATGGTCTATTTGGGTTCCTAAGACCCTCGTTACTAACATCAAAGGACCCATTACCAAATGGGTACCTAAAACCAAGCATTGATCTCTTGTAGGGGTTTGCTTCCGGTGGGGGATCATGGTTGCTTGATAGTGGAGCAACAAATCATATGACCGGAAGCAAGGACATGGTGGTGGACGTGCAAGAAATTCCATCTATGCCCACCGATGTCGAGTGGGGTGATGCATCACATTCTAAGGTATTGGGTCTCGGCAAGGTCGTCATTTCTCATGAACTTACGATCGAGAAAGTCATGCTTGTTGAGTCCCTTGCATACAATTTGCTTTCCGTTCGTCAACTTGCAGTCATGGGTCTACTTTCTTTGACATTGATACCGTGGCCCTCTTGTGGAGCAAGACTCTTAAAGTAGCCTTTGTTGGGCATGTCGGAAACGGTCTCTATGTGATTAACTTTTCGGAGCGACCCACTAAGACCGCGACATGCCTAATGGCTAAAGTTGATGTGGGATGGCTTTGGCATCGCCGTTTAGCCCATGTCAATATGAGATCTTTGCAAAGTCTTCTCAAGGGGATCATGTTCGTGGACTAACAAATGTTAGTTTTGCCAAAGACCGTGCTTGCGATTGCTTGTATTGAAGGAAAGCTTCATGAGAAGGCTCACCCTCCCACAACTATCATATACTCAAAGAGACCCTTGGAGCTCCTTCACATGGATCTCTTTGGGCCACCATCATTTGATAGTCTTGGAGGAAGAAAGTATTGCTTGGTGATCGTGGATGACTATTCAAGATACACTTGGGTATATTTCTTCAAGAGGAAGAGTGAGACCCAACAAACCGTCATCGACTTTGCAAATGAAGCTCAACGTCAAGATAATGCAAAGATCTTGACTATAAGAAGTGACAATGGCACCGAGTTCAAGAACTACACCTTGGATGAGTTTACGAGTGATGAGGGAATCAAGCATCAATATTCTGCACCATATACCCCCCCAACAAAATGGTGTGGCGGAGAGAAAGAACCGGACGTTGATGGATGCGGCGAGGACCATGATGGCGGAGTTCAAGTCTCCGTACAACTTTTGGGCCGAAGCCATCAACACCGCTTGTCATGCATCCAATCGGCTCTATCTCCGCAAAGGCTTGAACAAGACTCCTTATGAGATACTCACCGCAACAAGCCCAACCTCAAGTACTTCCGGTGTTCGGGTGTAAGTGTTTCATTCTCAAGAAAGGTGTTCGTTTGTCTAAATTTGAAGCTAGAGCTCATGAGGGCATATTTGTTGGTTATGCTACAAACTCTCATGCTTACCGTGTCCTCAATAAATCCACGGGACTTATTGAGGAGACGTGTAACGTGGAGTTTGATGAGAATAACGGCTCCCAAGTGGAGCAAAGTGGCACTTGTGATGTAGGTGATGAAATTCCTCCCCAAGCCATAAGAAGAATGGGAGTTGGCTTCATCCTACCCATTGAGGAACCCCTTGTGGCCGAAGGAGAAGGACAATGCTCCAGTCAAGTGGAGCCATCACCAACCCAATGCCCACACGCTTCCGAAGAACAAAGTGAAGGCCCTCAACCTCAAGAACAAGACCAAGGGCAAGATCATGCTCAAGATGAAGTTCATGCTCTAGACGGCGCTCAAGATGATCAAGTCACCCCTCCTCATCTCACCTCCGAGGAGGAATTAGAGTGTCGTGCCGCCAAGATTGCTTCCAAACTCACAACCAAAGGCCATCTCATGGAGAATGTGGTTGGAAGCCTAAGAAAAGGGGTAAGCACTCGTAGACAATTGGCAAACTATTGTGAACATCACGCGTTTGTCTCTTGTGTTGAACCTCAAAAGGTCTATGAGGCGCTTGAAGACTCGGATTGGCTCAATGCCATGCATGAAGAACTCAACAACTTTGAGTACAACAAGGTGTGGAGATTGGTGCCAAGGCCATCGGAGAACCACAACGTTATTGGAACCAAGTGGATTTTCAAGAACAAGCAAGATGCTCATGGGAACATCATTACGCAACAAGGCAAGATTGGTAGCACAAGGCTACTCCCAAGTCGAGGGTATCGACTACGGTGAAACCTTTGCTCCCGTTGCTCGCCTTGAATCCATTCGTTTGTTGATTGCTTATGCTTCCCATCACAACTTTAAGTTGCAACAAATGGATGTGAAAAGTGCCTTTCTTAATGGTCCCATTAATGAGTTGGTCTATGTCAAGCAACCCCCCGGGTTCGAGGACCCCTACTTTCCGGATCATGTGTATCAACTCGATAAGGCACTCTATGGCCTTAAACAAGCCCCACGTGCGTGGTATGACCACCTTACCGAGTTGCTACAAGATCGTGGCTTTGAAGTAGGGCAAATCGATCCCACTCTTTTTACTAAGAAGGTCAATGGGGAGTTGTTTGTATGCCAACTATATGTTGATGATATTATCTTTGGGTCTCCTAACAAAGCTTTCAATGAGGAGTTTGCCGCTCTCCTGACCTCCAAGTTCAAGATGTCTTCGATGGGAGAGTTGAAGTTCTTCCTTGGTTTCGACATCAAACAAAGAAGAGAAGGAACCTTCATCAACCAAGCCAAATACACTCAAGACATGCTCGAAAGATTCAAGCTAAGTGATGTCAAGCGGCTACTACTCCAATGCCTACCAAGTGCCAACTTGACATTGATCCCAATGGTAAAGCGGTGGATCAAAAGGTATATCGCTCCATGATTGGATCTTTGCTTTACCTTTGTGCATCTAGACCGGATATTATGTTGAGTGTGGGTATGTGTGCACGGTTTCAAGCCGCACCGAAGGAAAGTCACTATGTGGCGGTCAAGCGAATCTTTCGATATTTGGCTCATACCCCAAACTTTGGCTTATGGTACCCAAGAGGAGCAAACTTCAAGCTTGAAGGATTTACGGATTCCGATATGGCGGGAGACAAAGTGGATAGGAAGTCCACTTAGGAGGGTGCCAATTTCTTGGTTGCTCTTTGGTGAGTTGGTCTTCCAAAAAGCAAAGTTGTGTGTCTCTCTCGGCCCACCGAAGCGGAGTATGTGGCAGCGGGTAGTTGTTGTGCTCAACTCCTATGGATGAGGCAAACTTTAAAGGAGTACGGTGTCAATTGTGACAAAGTGCCTCTTTGGTGTGATAATGAAAGTGCCATTAAGATTTCTCTCAACCCGGTGCAACACTTCAAGACGAAGCACATTGAGATTCGGTATCAGTTCATCCGGGATCACATTAGGCGAGGGGAGATCGAGCTCAAGTATGTCAACACTCATGATAACCTTGCAGATATTTTCACGAAGCCCTTGGATGAACCAAGATTTCGCGAGTTAAGGCATGAGCTAAATATCATTGATTTGAGCAATGTGACTTGAACCCGTGCAACTCCCACCACACTCAATGTGATGTCTAGTCTATGTGTAGGCATGGACATAGGGGGAGTGTTGTTCTCTTAATGAACTCTCCTTCCCCTTTATGCATAAACGATCAACTCTTTCACTTTAGCCATTGTTGATGGCGCTTGTGCATCAAAGAGGAGTTTTGGTCATGGACCCAAGGATAATTCTTCGCGGTGCCATATCAATTGACTCAAACATAGGTGGCTCCGGCCACCGCCCTCTCTTGAGAGAGGCCTGAGCTTGCTCCTTTTGTGTTGTGTGCTTTGAAGGAGTGGGTTCCGGTTCGTGTTTCGTGTGTTTTGTTTGGCTGGTCTCTCTCTTGTCATTGCCTTCCTGTTTCTTTCGGTGTTTTTCGTCCTTTTTGTTTGCCCTGAGGCCTCTCTTTTGGTTGCTGGCGGTACTACCGCTGCTGGTAAGCGGTACTACCGCTCCAAGCGGTACTACCGCCCACCAGCGCGGTACTACCGCTGGAGGCGTGGGCGGGGGTTATTGAGGGGGCAGGGGGAGTTTCTTCTCCCCATACCCATTTGCTCGCCTCGCTTTGTCTCTCTCCAAAGAACCGGCGCGCAGAGGGCTCGGCGGATCTCCTCTCGGGCCGTCCCTTTCCACTCCCTTGGTGGAGTCGATCCCCACCTTGTCCTCTTGCCATGGATGCCGTGTGCCCTCGTTCTCTTGTTCTTTTGTCTAGGTGTTCAATCTAGCTTCTTAGGGGCATTAGCGGTTGCATCCTTAGATTTTGGCCAAATCTAGGCTTGAGTAGGATGGAGAAGGCTTCTAGGCAGTTTGGATTAGTGTTTGGTTGGAGTATTTTTGAATTTGGTAGGACGGAAGTACGGATCTGACCACGGTAGTAGGAAACGCCTGTTTCTCACTTCGAGCGGTACTACCGCTTCTGCCCGAAGCAGATTACTACTGCGAGCGGTACTACCGCTCTCTAGAGCGGTACTACCGCTTGGAGCGGTACTACCGCTCAGGGGTCACGGTACTACCGCCCTTTACCAAATCCCATCTTACTCCTCCCTCTTCGTGATCCTCTTTGTTCGTTTTTGTGGCTTATATTCGTCTCTTCTGGTTGTTTGCGTGTTTTGTGTGTGTGGTTCCAGGTGATGAGGTTCCTGAGCTTCAAGCTCGTCGTGTCAACCCGGTCGTACTACGTCCAAGCGCCAGCACCTCTGAGCCTGCCGGAGGATCTTCTAGTGCTCCACCTCCTCCCCAAATGCGTAAGAAGCCTGCGGCCAAGTCAAAGCCGGAAAAACTGTGCAGATGCCACCTAAGGAGTTACGGGCAAGGCGCCCGGCGCAACCCGTATGAGATTGAGCAAGATCCCACCTTGGTCAATCGTCCGTTCTGGAACAGGTTCCAGTTTGCCATCTTCTTTGATGTTCTCAAGGCCAAGAAGAATCTCTATGTCAACGTGCACTCCATCGACATCGAGCATATGAAGAGTGATCCTGACTACTTTGGTGAAGCTCTTGAGATGTGCACTCAGCTGAACATTCTCGGGATCATGCAATTCAACAAGGACTATGATGCTGATGTTGTGGCTCAGTTCTATGCCACGGTTCACCTTGGGACTGATGAGGAAAGGACTCTGACCTGGGTGACAAATGGGAAGTTGCTATCAGTCAAGTGGAAAGCTTTCATGCAGTTGATTGGGGTGCAAGATCTTGGACTTGAGTCTGCTGTCGGATTTCGCCCCCACCGTCGAAGTGGCCACTCACAAGCAAGCTCTGTGGCCCTACTGCACTCAAGATCAACCCCGAGACAAAGAAGGAGACTTATGAGCTGCCTGCCTATCTGGATATACTTCACCGTATCTTGAGAGAGACTCTTTTCCCCGCATCGGGAATCTGGACCAGGTTCACTCTTATCTTGTGGACATGCTTATCTTACATCGGCGGGAGAAGGGCAGAGCACCGGAGAGTCCTTGGATATCTCTCATGTTATGTGGTCTGAGCTAGTTTACTGCGATCTCCGAGCGCAAGTGCCTGATTTATGGTTCGTTCATTATGCTTCTCATTGAGAAGGCACGGGATCAGGTCTATCCCAAGGTGTACTTGGAGCTTGGAGACTTGGTTTCTCACGATGTCAAGCGCCCGAGGAAGAAGGATAACTGGGGCACTCAACCCCTAAGACTGGTGTTCCGTCATCTGCTGCTGCTATGGAGACTGACGAGGAGGCTGAGGCTGAGGATGAGGATGATGACTACGTACCCTCTGGGACAGAGCCATCTTGGGCCCAGAAGCTCAAGGCCAAGGTAAAGAAACTCTTCTGCATGGAGTCTCACGGTCAGTACATGGCTCACGTGGCTGAGAAGAAGGCTCGAGGTCGTCACAAGGAGCTCATGCGTCAGTTGGGCGCTTCTGATCCAGTGGATCGAGGACCAGCTCTTGAGGAGGAGGAGTGGATTCAATGACCTTGCCCATGGACCGATTCTCGAGAACGAGCACTTCGGTGGCAGACGGTGGTGCCGATGATTCTGCTGGGCTCGATGCGTGTGTCCCTCATTTGCTCTCACACAGGGCCGTGGCGCTCCCTCTCCTTTTGGTGTCTCGATGCCAAAGGGGAGAGAGCTTAGGATTCTGAAGTTGTGTCTCTTTCGTTCGTGTTTTTAGTGGTTTGTTTTGGTTGGTTTGTGCATGAGACTTAAGTTCGAGTCATATGGTGTGAGACATATGCTACCCTACCCCTTCAGTATCATTATCTATGTCTATCTAGCTCATGAGTTGCGTGCTTTTCTTGTTATTTCATCTATGCTGCTCTCATTCACCATGCTTAGATTTTTGGTCTCTAAAATGTAGGGGGAGCTTTGATCCGTGTATGTGTGCTGTGCAGTCCAAAGCACTTATCTAAATAGCACACATCGAGGGGGAGCCCAACTACATGTTAGGACCGTCGGGCTTGTATGCTTACTGTATATCGTGTTTATGCAAATCTTGTAAGGGCATTTTTATTCCCTAGTGGTTTTGGTGATTGATGACAATGCTTTTGCGGACTAATCGTGTGCGTTAAGTTCTTTCAGAAGATCATCCATTGGCACGAGACGATTTCCTCCTCTCGGTGTTCTTATTCAAGGCGGTGTAGCCTGCGGTTCGTTGTTGGTGGACTAGTTTCGTAGGAGTCACCGTACTATTAAGAGGATCCGCTTTGGTAAGACTAGGTGGAATCAACACGTACACATCCTTATCACCCGTCGTTTTCCTTTCGCATCTTTGAGCTGCCCTCTCTCGCTTTGTTCCGGTTTCGCTGTGCGGTAGTATCATGACTACTCGTAGTACCGCCGAAGCCCCAGCGGTAGTACCGCTCCCAGCGGTAGTACCGCTCCAATGAGCGGTAGTACCGCTCCAATGAGCGGTAGTACCGCTCGCGGGCTTCGACTATACTACCTCAGTAGTACCGCGCCTACTACCGCCTCGATTGGAGACGATGTTTTCTCGTGTCGGGTTTTGCGGCACTAGTTGCTTGGCGATAGGAAGCGGTAGTACCGCTTCTGAGCGGTAGTAATGCGCTCTACTCCCATGTAGTACCGCTCTGTGGCGATGGCCTGCCTCTCTCTAAGCGGTAGTACCGCTAGGTAGGGAGCGGTAGTACCGCCCTCAGCGGTAGTACCGCCCTTCCTTAGCGGCAGTACCACTCTGTGCGGGGCTGTTTAGTGGGGTAACAGTTGGATGTGTTCCCCCACTATATAAAGGGGTCGTTTTCTTCCTTGTTGACCTACCTCTTCCCCCCAAGCTCCATTGTTGCTCAAAGCTCCATTTTCCCCCGATCTCTCTCCCTAGCCAATCAAACTTGTTGATTTTCTCGGGATTGGTTGAGAAGGCCCAGATCTACACTTCCACCAAGAGAAATTTGATTCCCCCTATTTATCCCTTGCGGATCTTGTTACTCTTGGGTGTTGAGCACCCTAGACGGTTGAGGTCACCTCGAAGCCATACTCCATTGTGGTGAAGCTTCGTGGTGTTGTTGAGTTGGGAGCCTCCGGTTGTTGTGGAGTTTGCCCCAACCTTGCTTGTAAAGGTTCGGTCGCCGCCTTCAAGGGCACCAATAGTGGAATCACGGCATCTCGCATTGTGTGAGGGCGTGAGGAGAATATGGTGGCCCTAGTGGCTTCTTGGGGAGCATTGTGCCTCCACACCGCTCTAACGGAGACGTACTTCCCCTCAAAAGGAAGGAACTTCGGTAACACATCCTCGTCTCCACCGGCTCCACTCTTGGTTATCTCATCCCTTTACTTGTGCAAGCTTATTTGTGTTCTTATCCTTGCTTGCTCGTGTGCTAGTGTTGTTGCATCATATAGGTTGTCCACCTAGTTGCACATCTAGACAACCTTTATTATTGCAAAGTTTAAATTGGTAAAGAAAAGCTTAAAAATTGTTAGTTGCCTATTCACCCCCCCCCCCCCCTCTAGTCAACCATATCGATCCTTTCAGATAGGCATGACAACTCGGTAACCAACCAAGTAGTTGCCAATATTTGGCACAATGCCAAACATTGGCATGCCAGGGGAGATGCACATCCATGGGATGGCCGGCCGGTATGATCGGTCGAGCTGTAGCATGTTGATCTAGGCCGATCAATGCCGATCAGGGGGAGGCAGGTGGATTTGGAGAGGAGCGTGCTGATTATTGCCGGTGAGGCGGTGAGGCGAAAGGGCAGCAGTACCCCTATGCCTCACTTCTTTTCGTTTATTTTTATTTATGCTTCAAAATAAACATATTACAAAAAACAATTAAATAAAACATTTGGAAGAAAATGCTAATCAAGCATTTGAAAAATGTTAAATATGTATAGAGAAAATGTTTCTCATGTATACAAAGAATATATATGATCTGTGTGAAAAATTTGAAAATGTATATAAAAAAATGTTAAGAATTTGAAAATTTTGAACTTGTATTTGAACATTTAATCAATTATGAAATACTGTTCAACATGTATTGAAAAAAATTAGACCTTGCATTCAAAAAATGTTGATCAAACATTTTAAATATGTTAAATGTGTATAAAAATGTTGACGAGTATTAAAAACTGAACATTGTATTAAAAATGTAATCAAGCATTTTAACAATGTTAAATGTGTATAGTAAAAGTTGACCATGTATTAAAAAAATTAATAATTTATTTTAAATTTTTTATACTTGTATTAAAATGTATTGGATATATACCAATAATCTTTATAAAAAATAGTGAAAATCAAGAGAAAACAAAAAAACTATGAAAAAAAGAGAAAGAAAGCAACAAAGCCGAAGAAAAAAGAATAAAATTAAACCAAAGAAAAGGGAAGGAAAGAACAAAAACAGTGAAACCAGAGAAAAAAATGAAAAAAAAAAACAAGTGAAAAACATTTTTTTTTGAAAAAACCAGTGAAAAACCCGGCTCTTTTACCTTAAGTTTTTCATGCTCTATTATTTTACCACGAACCAGATACCGACTTGGTGGCTTGCAGCGCAACACAGCACCCAAGATACCTGATTCGATCACTGGCTTCTCCTATTTTTCTCTTCTTTTTTCAGTGTGCGCTAATGGGCTAGCCCATTACTGTGGATGCTTCAGGCAAGAGCTCCTTCCGTCTCACTGTAAGCGAGATATAGCTCTCGCGGAAATAGAGGAACAAAAATAGAAAAGAGAGATGGGCGACAAAGTCCGGAGGTGGCGGCGGCAGTGGTGGTCGAGAGGGTAAGTGAAAAAGATGGGCGAATCAGAATAAATGACTTAGATTTATTGACTGGGGGAGGTAGATAGAAGATGGAGTAGTGTTGTCGTGGGCCTAATTGGCAACACCATAACAAAGTGTAGCCAACAAAAAAAAAGCTCAGCAAATATCTATGGTGTGATAAGAAAAATACAATGCCAGCACTAATGTCATAGCAGTGGCGTACCAATATGCTAACGCCAACACTATTTGAAAAAAATGGTGGCGTTGATTGGAAATGGCGCGCCATCAACTAAAGTTGTGGCTAGCCATTTCTCTACTAGTGTCCCGGCCTGGAGGGTCTGGCTGTAGACCCCCTAGGTCGCTGCTTTCTTGGGCCCCTTCCGGCGACCCATGGTGGATTTCAGGGAGATTCCAGGAGACTTGGAGTCGACACAGAGATACTGGAGCCCTGAAGGACTTTGATTCTACTAACGTAGCCGAGTTACTTGTGTAACCTAGGACCCTCGAAATATTGTATAAGCTTGGGTCTGGGATCGTAGATAGACACATTACAATCCCTTGGTAGTTTGTACTCTGCATACACTCCACCGCAATAAATGAAGAACACGACGGAGGTTATTATCTCCTTCATGAGAGCCCGAACTTGGGTAAAATCCTTGTCCATCGTGCCAAGTTTCCTAATTAGGATAACCTAACGAGGGATCTACTGGATTTAGGTCTGACAAAAGGATTATTACTATATGAGTTAGAACACTTGAAAATCAGCAAGACAAAGAAACAAAAAGGAAGATGCGGGATTATTTTACATTGAAGTATCAATGCTCTAGTTTTTTCCCCTACGCTCCACGCTAGGGTTTCCTTCCTCTCGGGCGATCTAGGTCGCCCGTGAGTCTCTCCCGTCTCTCCCGTGAGTCTCTCCCGGCGAGCGAGGAACCAGGCGTTCCGCTAATCGATCTGGATGGCGTCCCCCTCGGACGCCCAGTCTGGCACGAACGGCGGCGGCGGCGACAGAGGTCGCGGTGCGTCGGCCTCCAGGACCGATCTGGAGGGATTCTTTGATCAGCTTGATCTCAATGAAGAGGAATTCGAGGATGTTGTGATTGATGAGGATGATCCAGAACTTTAGGAGAGTACTCATTGGCTTGCCCTAGCTAGGGTTCATACCGGGAAAACCTTCAGTCGATCGGCTTTTTACAAGGACATGAGAGCTGCGTGGAATCCAGCGTAGAGGGTTAGGTTCCGGTGAGTCGGGCCTAATCGCTTTGTTGTGCAGGCTTCCTGCTTGGGGGATTGGGAGCGCATTATGCAACAAGGACCATGGCTGTTTCGTATCTGGGCAGTGCTGCTATGCCCATATGATGGGTTCACTAAAACGGAGGAGGTGAGCATTGTTCATATGCCTATTTGGCTGCAAATCCATAAGCTTCCAGATGTTTACTGCAAGAAGAACATAGTGGAAAAGCTTCTGAAGGGTGCATGGGAGATTATGGAGATGCGTTTGGAGGGTAACATCAGGGAAGACTACGTAAGAATCAGGGTTAAACATGATATCACTACCCCCCTGACGAAATATGTGAGTATTGTTCGAGGTGGTGCGCGTTAGGTGTACCTTGTTCGTTATGAGAAGTTGGCAAAATTCTGCAGCATGTGCGGCTTGGTAGGCCATGAATTCAAAGAGTGCGGGAGTGGTATACATGAGGAGAAGGATATGAAGTTTGGCGTTTGGCTGTATGCGGACGCTCCCAACAAGCCTAGAGTGGACTCCCACGCAACTAAGGAGTACACAGCTGATTGTTCGAAAAATGTGGATGTGAAAGCTCAGGCTATGAAGGCACCAGCGGGGCAGGGAAAAAAGGGGTAGATCCTGACCTTATGGACACGGCCTCAAGCCCCATGAAAACCCCAGGGTGCAGTTTGGAGCAAGATAAGATTCCTCGGAAGAGATTAAATATGGATGAAGCAGATGGTCGCAAGGCGATCGCTGGCACCAAGCTACCCTTGTCGACTATCACGGGTGGTTCTGGCGAGGACCTAAAAGAGGATAAATCTGTTGGAAATATGCCCTAGAGGCAATAATAAATTAGTTATTATTATTATATTTCCTTGTTCATGATAATCGTTATTATCCATGCTATAATTGTATTGATAGGAAACTCAGATACATGTGTGGATACATAGACAACACCATGTCCCTAGTAAGCCTCTAGTTGACTAGCTCGTTGATCAATAGATGGTTACGATTTCCTGACCATGGACATTGGATGTCATTGATAACGGGATCACATCATTAGGAGAATGATGTGATGGACAAGACCCAATCCTAAGCCTAGCACAAAGATCGTAGTTCGTATGCTAAAGCTTTTCTAATGTCAAGTATCTTTTCCTTATACCATGAGATTGTGCAACTCCGGATACCGTAGGAATGCTTTGGGTGTATCAAACGTCACAACGTAACTGGGTGACTATAAAGGTGCACTACAGGTATCTCCAAAAGTGTCTGCATTGGGTTGGCACGAATCGAGACTGGATTTGTCACTCCGTGTGACGGAGAGGTATCTCTGGGCCCACTTTCGGTAGGACATCATCATAATGTGCACAGTGTGATTAAGGAGTTGATCACGGGATGATGTGTTACGGAACGAGTAAAGAGACTTGCCGGAAGCGAGATTGAACAAGGTATCGGGATACCGACGATCGAATCTCGGGCAAGTACAATACCGCTAGACAAAGGGAATTGTATACGGGATTGACTGAGTCCTTGACATCGTGGTTCATCCGATGAGATCATCGTGGAACATGTGGGAGCCAACATGGGTATCCAGATCCCGCTGTTGGTTATTGACCGGAGAACGTCTCGGTCATGTCTGCTTGTCTCCGAACCCGTAGGGTCTACACTTAAGGTTCGATGACGCTTAGGGTTATATAGGAAGCTTGTATGTGGTTACCGAATGTTGTTCGGAGTCCCGGATGAGATCCTGGACATCACGAGGAGTTCCGGAATGGTCCGGAGGTAAAGAATTATATATAGGAAGTGCTGTTTCGGCCATCGGGACAAGTTTCGGTGATATCGGTATTGTCTGGGACCACCGGAGGGGTCCCGGGCCCACCGGTGGGGCCACCTGCCCTGGGGCCACATGGGCCCTAGGTGGTGCGCTTAGGCCTGCATGGGCCAAGGGGAACCAGCCCCAAGAGGCCCATGCGCATGAAACACTTGGAGAGGAAGAGTCCATAGAGGGAAGGCACCTCCGAGGTGCCTTGGGAGGATGGACTCCTTCCCCTCTTGGCCGCACCCCTCCCTTGGAGGAGGGGGCAAGGCTCGCCCTCCCCTCCTTGGCACCTATATAAAGGGGGAGGGAGGGGGCAGCAGCACCTGAGCCTGGCGCCTCTCTCTCCCTCTCCAACACCTCCTTCTCCTCCGTAGTGCTTGGCGAAGCCTGCAGGATTGCCACGCTCCTCCACCACCACCACGTGGTTGTGGTGCTGTTGGATGGAGTCTTCCTCTACCTCTCCCTCTCTCCTCGGTGGTTCTAGGCGTGGGAGTCGTCAGCGGGCTGTACGTGTGTTGATCGCGGAGGTGCCGTCCGTTCGGCACTAGGATCATCGTTGATCTGAATCACGGCGAGTAGGACTCCATCTACCCCTTTCTCTTGAACGATTCCGCTTAGTGTTCTTCTTGGTTATGTAGATGCACTCTCCTTCCCCTCGTTGCTAGTCTCTCCATAGATAGATCTTGGTGATACGTAGGAAAATTTTGAATTTCTGCTCCGTTCCCCAACAGTGGCATCATGAGCTAGGTCTATTGCGTAGATTCTTTGCACGAGTAGAACACAAAGTAGTTGTGGGCGTTGATTTTGTTCAATATGCTTGCCGTTACTAGTCTTATCTTGATTCGACGGTATTGTGGGATGAAGCGGCCCGGACCAACCTTACACGTGCGCTTACGTGAGACCGGTTCCACCGGTGACATGCACTAGTTGCATAAGGTGGCTGGCGGGTGTCTGTCTCTCCCACTTTAGTCGGAACGGATTCGATGAAAAGGGTCCTTATGAAGGGTAAATAGCAATTGGCATATCACGTTGTGGTTTTGCGTAGGTAAGAAACGTTCTTGCTAGAAACCCAAGGCAGCCACGTAAAACATGCAAACAACAATTAGAGGACGTCTAACTTGTTTTTGCAGGGTATGCTATGTGATGTGATATGGCCAAGAAGAATGTGATGAATGATATGTGATGTATGAGATTGATCATGTTCTTGTAATAGGATTCACGACTTGCATGTCGATGAATATGACAACGGCAGGAGCCATAGGAGTTGTCTTTATTTATTGTATGACCTGCGTGTCATTAAACAACGCCATGTAATTACTTTACTTTATTGCTATCCGGTAGCCATAGTAGTAGAAGTAATAAGTTGGCGAGACAACTTCATGGAGACACGATGATGGAGATCATGATGATGGAGATCATGGTGTCATGCCGGTGACAATGATGATCATGGAGCCCCGAAGATGGAGATCAAAAGGAGCAATATGATATTGGCCATATCATGTCACTACTATATATAATTGCATGTGATGTTTATTATGTTTATGCATCTTGTTTACTTAGAACGACGGTAGTAAATAAGATGATCCCTTACACAAATTTCAAGAAGTGTTCTCCTCGACGTGCACCGTTGCTACAGTTCGTCGCTTCTAAGCACCACGTGATGATCGGGTGTGATGGATTCTTACGTTCACATACAACGGGTGTAAGACAGATTTACACAGCAAAAACACTTGGGGTTAACTTGACGAGCCTAGCATGTGCAGACATGGCCTCGGAACACGAGAGACCGAAAGGTCGAGCATGAGTCGTATAGTAGATACGATCAACATGAAGATGTTCACCGATGATGACTAGTCCGTCTCACGTGATGATCGGACACGGCCTAGTTGACTCGGATCATGTAATCACTTAGATGACCAGAGGGATGTCTATCTGAGTGGGAGTTCATAAGATGAACTTAATTATCCTGAACATAGTCAAAAGATCTTTGCAAATTATGTCGTAAGCTCGCGCTTTAGTTCCACTGTTTAGATATGTTCCTAGAGAAAATATAGTTGAAAGTTGACAAGATGGCGATTATGCGGACAGAAGAAAGCTTATGTCCTTAATGCACCGCTCAGTATGCTCAACCCCAAACGTCGTCTGTGGATGTTGCGAACATCGGACATACACGTTTTTGATAACTACATGATAGTTCAGTTAAATGGTTTAAGTAGAGGCACCAAAGACGTTTTGAAGCGTCGCGGAACATATGAGATGTTTGAGGGCTGAAATTGGGATTTCAGGCTCGTGCCCACGCCAAGAGGTATAAGACCTCCGACGATTTTCTTAGCCTACAAACTAAGGGAGAAAAGCTCAATCGTTGAGCTTGTGCTCAGATTGTACGAGTACAACAATCACTTGAATCGAGTGGGAGTTGATCTTCCAGATGAGATAGTGATGTTTCTCCAAAGTCATTGCCACCAAGCTACTAGAGCTTCGTGATGAACTATAACATATCAGGGATAGATATGATGATCCTTGAAGTGTTCGCGATGTTTGACAATGAAAGTAGAAATCAAGAAGGAGCATCAATTGTTGATGGTTGGTGAAACCACTAGTTTCAAGAAGGGCAAGGGCAAGAAGGGACACTTCATGAAGCGGCAAATAAGTTGCTGCTCCAGTGAAGAAACCCAAGGTCGAACCCAAACCCGAGACTAAGTGCTTACGTAATAAGGGGAACAACCACTTTGGAACAGAATTACCCTAGATACTTGGTAGATAAGAAGGCTGGCAAGGTCGATAGAAGTATATTGGATATACATTATGTTAATGTGTACTTTACTAGTACTCCTAGTAGCACCAGGGTATTAGATACCGGTTCGGTTGCTAAAGTGTTAGTAACTCGAAATAAAAGCTACGGAATAAGCGGAGACTAGCTAAAGGTGAG
The DNA here is from genome assembly GCA_021605145.1 of Aegilops bicornis. Classification (NCBI taxonomy): domain Eukaryota; kingdom Viridiplantae; phylum Streptophyta; class Magnoliopsida; order Poales; family Poaceae; genus Aegilops; species Aegilops bicornis. The sequence continues at coordinate 802,930,581 of CM038675.1, forward strand.
CTGACGATATGTGTTGGAAGTGTTTCCAAGGTTGATGTAATCAAGCATCGCACGCTCCCTCTACCATCGAGATTGATGTTAAACCTAAATAATTGTTATTTGGTGTTTCGTTGAGCATAGACATGATTGGATCATGTCTATCGCATATCTGATTATTCATTTAAGGAGAATAATGGTTACTCTATTTATTTGAATAATACCTTCAATGGTCTTGCACCTAAATGAATGGTCTATTGAATCTCGATCGTAGTGATACGCATTTTCATGCCAAAAGATATAAGATAGTAATGATAGTACCACTTACTTGTGGCACTGCCATGTAAGTCATAAAAGCATGAAGAAGCTCCATGTTGATGGATCTTTGGACTCACTCGTTTTTGAAAAGTTTGAGACATGCGAACCATGTCTATTGGTGTATACGCATGAAGAAGCTCCATGTTGATGGATCTTTGGACTCACTCGTTTTTGAAAAGTTTGAGACATGCGAACCATGTCTATTGGTGTATACGCATGAAGAAACTCCATGCAGATGGATCGTTTGCACTTGCATGATTTTGAATCACTTGAGATATGCAAATCATACCACATGGGCAAGATGACTGAAAAGCCTCGGTTTGATGAAGATGGAACAAGATAGCAACTTGTTGGAGGTAACACATTTTGATGTGTGCAGTCCAATGAGTCTTTGAGGCATGCTGATGAATATCGTTATGTTCTTACTTCACAGATGATTTGAGTAGATGTTGAGTATATTTACTTGATGAAACACAAGTCTGAATTATTGAAAGGTTCAAGTAATTTCAGAGTGAAGTTGAAGATCTTCGTGACAAGAGGATAAAATGTGCGTGATGTGATCATAGAGATGAATATCTGAGTTATGAGTTTGGTACACAATTAAGACATTGTGCAAATTGTTTCACAATTAATACACTTTGGAACACCATAGTGTGATGGTGTGTCCGAACATCATAGTTGCACCCTATTGGATATGGTGCGTACCATGATGTCTCTTATCGAATTACCACTATCGTTCATGGGTTAGGCATTAGAGACAACCGCACTCACTTTAATAGGGTACCACGTAATTCCGTTGAGATGACACCGTAAGAACTATGGTTTAGAGAAACCTAAGCTGTCATTTCTTAAAAATTTGGGGCTGCGGCGCTTATGTGGAAAAGTTTCAGGTTGATAAGCTCGAACCCAAAGCGGATAAGATACATCTTCATAGGACACCCAAAACAGTTGGGTAAACCTCCTAATTCAGATCCGAAAGCAATAGGGATTGTTTCTTGAATCGGGTCCTTTCTCGAGGAAAAGTTTGTCTCGAAAAGTTGAGTGGGAGGATGGTGGAGACTTGATGAGGTTATTGAACCGTCACTTCAACTAGTGTGTAGCAGGGCACAGGAAGTTGTTCCCGTGGCACCTACACCAATTGAAGTAGAAGCTTATGACAGTAATCATGAAGTTTCGGATCAAGTCACTACCGAACCTCGTGGGGCGACACAAGAACGCATCTTGCATCGAGTGGTACGGTGATCCTGTCTTGAAGGTCATGTTGCTAGACAACAATGAACCTACGAGCTATGGAGAAGCGATGGTGGGCCCAAATTCCGACAAATGGTTAGAAGCCATGAAATCCGAGATAGGATCCATGTATCATAACAAAGCATGGACTTTGATGGACTTGCCCGATGATCGGCAAGCCATTGAGATAAATGGATCTTTAAGAAGAAGACGGACATGGACGGTAATGTCACCGTCTATGAAGCTCGACTTGTGGCGAAGAGTTTTTCACAAGTTCAAGGAGTTGACTACGATGAGATTTTCTCATCCGTAGCGATGCTTGAGTCTGTCGGAATCATGTTAGCATAAGCTGCATTTATGAAATCTGGCAGATGGATGTCAAAATGAGTTTCCTTACCAGTTTTCGTAAGGAAAGGTTGTATGTGATACAATCAGAAAGTTTTGTCGATCCTAAGGATGCTAAAAGTAATGCTGGCTCCAACGATCCTTTCTAAGGACTGGAGTAAGCATCTCGGAGTTGGAATGTGCGCTTTGATGAGATGATCAAAGATTTTGGGTTTATACAAAGTTTATGAGAAACTTGTATTTCCAAAGAAGTAAGTGGGAGCACTATAGAATTTACGATGAGTATATGTTGTTGACATATTGATGATCAGAAATGACGTAGAATTTTCTGTAAAGCATATAGGGTTATTTGAAAGGTGTTTTTCAAATAGAAAACCTGGATTAGGCTACTTGAACAATAAGCATCAAGATCTATAAGATAGATCAAAATGTTTAATAATACTTTCAAATGAGCATGTACCTTGACATGATCTTGAAGGTGTTCAAGATGGATCGATCAAAGAAGGAGTTCTTAGCTGAATTGTAAGGTATGAAGTTAAGACTTAAAAGCTCGACCACGGCGTAACAGAGAGAAAGGGCGAAGATTGTCCCTATGCCTTAGACATAGGCTCTACGGTATGCTATCTTGTGTACCGCACGGAAGTGTGCCATGCCATGAGTCGATCAAGGGTACAAGAATGATCCAGGAATGGATCATTGGACAGCGGTCAAAATTGTCCTTGGAGTAAATAAGGACATGTTTCTCGATTATGGAGGTGATAAAGAGTTCGGCATAAGAGTTACATCGATGCAAGCTTTAAACACCTATCCGAGTGACTCGAGTAGCAAACCGGATACGTATAGTGGAGCAACCATTTGGAATAGTTTCAAATGGAGCATTTATAATATGACCTAAAAATTTGCAAAGCACACACGAATCTGAAAGGTTCAGACCCGTTGACTAAAACCCGTTGACTAAAACCTCTCTACTTAAGCAAAACATGATCAAACCTCAGAACTCATTGAGTCTAAATCGCATGATGATGTGAACTAGTTTACTGAGACACTAGTAAACTCTTTGGGTGTTGGTCACATGGCGATGTGACCTATCGATGTTAATCACATGGCGATGTGAACTAGATTATTGACTCTAGTGCAAGTGGGAGACTGTTGGAAATATGCCCTAGAGGCAATAATAAATTAGTTATTATTATTATATTTCCTTGTTCATGATAATCGTTTATTATCCATGCTATAATTGTATTGATAGGAAACTCAGATACATGTGTGGATACATAGACAACACCATGTCCCTAGTAAGCCTCTAGTTGACTAGCTCGTTGATCAATAGATGGTTACGATTTCCTGACCATGGACATTGGATGTCATTGATAACGGGATCACATCATTAGGAGAATGATGTGATGGACAAGACCCAATCCTAAGCCTAGCACAAAGATCGTAGTTCGTATGCTAAAGCTTTTCTAATGTCAAGTATCTTTTCCTTATACCATGAGATTGTGCAACTCCCGGATACCGTAGGAATGCTTTGGGTGTATCAAACGTCACAACGTAACTGGGTGACTATAAAGGTGCACTACTGGTATCTCCAAAAGTGTACATTGGGTTGTACGAATCGAGACTGGATTTGTCACTCCGTGTGACGGAGAGGTATCTCTGGGCCCACTCGGTAGGACATCATCATAATGTGCACAGTGTGATTAAGGAGTTGATCACGGGATGATGTGTTACGGGCGAGTAAAGAGACTTGCCGGAAACGAGATTGAACAAGGTATCGGGATACCGACGATCGAATCTCGGGCAAGTACAATACCGCTAGACAAAGGGAATTGTATACGGGATTGACTGAGTCCTTGACATCGTGGTTCATCCGATGAGATCATCGTGGAACATGTGGGAGCCAACATGGGTATCCAGATCCGCTGTTGGTTATTGACCGGAGAACGTCTCGGTCATGTCTCGCTTGTCTCCCGAACCCGTAGGGTCTACACATAAGGTTCGATGACGCTAGGGTTATATAGGAAGCTTGTATGTGGTTACCGAATGTTGTTCGGAGTCCCGGATGAGATCCTGGACATCACGAGGAGTTCCGGAATGGTCCGGAGGTAAAGAATTATATATAGGAAGTGCTGTTTCGGCCATCGGGACAAGTTTCGGTGATATCGGTATTGTACCGGGACCACCGGAGGGGTCCCGGGGGCCCACCGGGTGGGGCCACCTGCCCCGGGGGCCACATGGGCCCTAGGTGGTGCGCCTAGGCCTGCATGGGCCAAGGGAACCAGCCCCAAGAGGCCCATGCGCATGAAACACTTGGAGAGGAAGAGTCCATAGAGGGAAGGCACCTCCGAGGTGCCTTGGGGAGGATGGACTCCTTCCCCCTCTTGGCCGCACCCTCCCTTGGAGGAGGGGGCAGGCTGCCCTCCCCTCCTTGGCACCTATATAAAGGGGGGAGGGAGGGGCAGCAGCACCTGAGCCCTGGGCGCCTCTCTCCTTCTCCAACACCTCCTTCTCCTCCGTAGTGCTTGGCGAAGCCCTGCAGGATTGCCACGCTCCTCCACCACCACCACGCCGTTGTGCTGCTGTTGGATGGAGTCTTCCTCAACCTCTCCCTCTCTCCTCGCTGGATCAAGGCGTGGGAGACGTCACCGGGCTGTACGTGTGTTGAACGCGGAGGTGCCGTCTGTTCGCACTAGGATCATCGGTGATCTGAATCACGGCGAGTACGACTCCATCAAACCCGTTCACTTGAACGCTTCCGCTTAGCGATCTACAAGGGTATGTAGATGCACTCTCCTTCCCCTCGTTGCTAGTCTCTCCATAGATAGATCTTGGTGATACGTAGGAAAATTTTGAATTTCTGCTACGTTCCCCAACAAAATCCCCTACAAGTAGCTCAAGTAGCAAGAGGGCAAGCGTTTCATTGGATGGTGAGAATCCACAAGAGTTGGCGGCCTCCCTAGAGGAGGGCCGCCCATCCCAATGAATGTCTTACCATGGAACTACCGGGGGGTGGGGAACCGCCGGACAGTTCGTGAGGTGTTGGCCCTCTCAAAAGCCAACGACCCCAAGCTAGTCTTTCTTAATGAGACTGGACAAGAGGCATTGAAGGTTGAAAAAATGAGAAGGAGACTTGGTCGGAAGGGTTTCCATGGCGTGAGCAGCGATGGCAGAAGTGGTGGATTGGCACCTTTTTGGGACGAGTCTTTATCAGTTACAGTGCTAGAATCCTGCAACCGGTTCATTGATGTTCGAGTTGTGGATGGTGGTTCCGGAATATCATGGCGGGGAACCTTTGTTTACGGCGAACCGAGAGTTGAAAACAGACAATGTATGTGGGATCAGTTATGCAGGCTTCGTGCGGTCTCACAGGAGCCTTGGTTTGTTTGTGGGGATTTCAGCGAAGCAATATGGCAGCATGAACATCTCTCTAGGACCATGCGTTTTGAATCTCAGATGTCTGCGTTCAAAGATTGTTTATTACTATGTGAGCTCGAGGACCTTGGGTTCAGTGGGCTTCCGTATACATACAATAATGGCCAAGACGGTGATCGGAACAACCAGGTGCGGTTGGACCGGGCGTGCGCAGATGAAGTGCGGCGTGATATTTTCCCAACGGCGAGGGTTCTTCACTTGGCCTGTCATGCTCGGACCATAGCCCCCTCATGATCCACCTCGAGGGCGTTCAGGAGCATCGGCGTAGAGCATCTATGCCGCGCTATGAGATAATGTGGGAAGGGGACCTAGCTCTCCCTGAGGTGATTGCCAAGGCATGGACAAAGCATAGACCAATAGGAAGTCTAGGCTCGGTTGCTACCTCACCGAGGAAAGTGATGAAGGAGCTGAAACTATGGAGTAATGCAAAATTTGGTAATGTGATTAAGGAGATCGAGACTCTTCGTACACAGTTGGTTGAGCTATAGCTGGTGGGTTCGGAACGCTCACAGATACGATCGAAGATGAACCAGCTCGACGAGTTGTTGTATAGGGAGGAGATGTTGTGGCTCCAAAGGTCACGTATTTTATGGTTGAAAGAAGGTGAACGCAATACCAAATATCTGCACCGGCGAGCTGTTTGGCGGGCTCGTAGGAACCATATTCAACGTTTGTTGAGGGAGGACGGTACCTGGTGCAAGGTAACAACTTATATGGAAAGGATGGCTCACTCCTACTTTAAGGAGATTTTTGCTAAGGATCCGACTCTAGCTCCAGATGAGGTTCTTGATTGCATCGCACCTAGAGTCACAACCGAGATGAATGAGGCTTTGTGCAAACCATACACTGAGGAGGAAATTTCTAATGCCCTCTTTCAGATTGGCCCCTTGAAGGCCCCTAGTGGTGACGGTTTCCCTGCCCGTTTTTATCAACGTAACTGGACAGTGCTTAAAGCAGAGATTATTACTGCAGTTCAGGAATTTTTTGTCACAGGGACTATGCCGGATGGAGTTAATGATATGGTGATAGTTCTGATTCCAAAAGTTCCACATCCAAAGGAACTAAAGGATTTTCGTCCAATAAGCTTGTGTAACGTGGTGTATAAAATTGTGTCCAAGTGTATGGTCAATAGGCTACGGCCCCTCCTCAATGAGCTTATCTCTGACAATCAGAGTGCCTTCATCCCAGGGAAGCTTACCTCTGATAATTCTATTATAGCTTTCGAGTGTATTCACCATATTCAACCTTTGAAGGATAATTCTCCGCTTTATGTGCTTATAAGCTTGACTTATCTAAAGCCTACGATCGTGTTGACTGGATTTTCTTGGAGAGGGCACTATCAAAGTGGGGCTTCTCTCAACACTAGATTTCTTGAGTGATGGCATGCGTCTCATCTGTCAAATACTCGGTGAAGTTTAATGGCAAATTGTTGGAGTTTCTCGCCCCGTCCGGAGGGCTCCGTCAAGGTGACCCGTTATCCCCTTTCTCTTTCTATTTGTAGCTGATGCTCTTTCGTCTTTGATCAACAAGGCTATGCGGGAAGAGGGCCTGCAAGGAGTTAAAATCTGCAGAGGTGCTCCTGAGATTTCTCACATTCTTTTTGCGGATGATTCACTTCTATTCTTCCAAGCTTCAGAACAGCAAGCGGTCTTGGTTAAAGGTTTGTTTAACACTTATGCGATGGCGACTGGACAACTAATTAACCCGTCGAAGTGCTCCATCCTTTTCTCAGATCAGTGTGCACAACATGTTGTCCAGGAGGTTAAAAGTGTACTGGGAATTACACATGAAGTGTTTTAACCTAAATATCTGGGTCTCCCGGTTCCTGAAGGTAGGATGCATAAAGGAAATTTTAAAACAAATCAGGAACGTTTGAGGAAGCGTCTCATTGATTGGAGTGAGCAGTATATGTCGTCAGGTAACAAGGAGATTCTAATTAAATCGGCTGACCAGGCTATCCCTTCTTATGTTATGAGTGTGTTTAGGCTCTCTGCTTCTGTTTGCGATGAGCTAATACGGTTGATGAGGCAATATTGGTGGGGTGTCGAGAATGGGAAAAATAAGATGGCCTGGATGAGCTGGGACAGAATGATGCTACCAAAGTTTATGGGAGGCATGGGTTTTTGGAACATGCGAGCTTTCAACCAGGCCTTGTTGGCCAAACAAGCCTGGCGCTTGCTGGACTCGCCAGGAAGTCTATGTGCATGATTACTGAAGGCTAAATATTACCCTTCAGGTCATATTCTGGACACTGTTTTTTCAGGCAATGGCTCCGCGGTGTGGAAAGGCATATTGCATGGTTTTGAGCTATTGAAAAAGGGTGTTATTTGGCGGGTGGGGAACGGAACTGCAATACGTACATGGCGAGACCCATGGATACCGTGCCCCTCTTCATTCTGGCCAATTTCTCCTAAAGGTACTTGTCGTCTAAATCGTGTTTCTGGTTTCCTACATGTCAATGGTGCATGGAGAGTTGACCATCTGAGACAATTTTTTTGGCCGATGGACGTTCAACATATTTTGAAAATCAGAACATCCCCCCGTCAGCGAACGGACTTTCTCTCTTGGTTTCCGGAGAAAAGTGGAGTTTTCATAGTGAAAAGTGCTTATAAACTAGCCATGTACGAGCACAATATCCAGTTCGCAGATGGTGCTTCGAGCACTAGCCCCGATGGCAACCGGGGCTTATGGAACTGTGTTTGGAAATCTAACGTACCTCAAAAAATGAAGATCACAGCATGGAGGGCTGTGACAGGAACTCTACCCACACAGCAATGCAAGAAATACAGACATGTTTCTACTCGCTCGACCTGCCCTTTGTGCGGTGTGGAGGAGGAAGGCACATTCCATGCATTGGCTGCCTGTTCGCACGCTAGAAGTCTCTGGGAACATATGCGGAACAGATGGCCCCTTCCAGGTGATGATTTTCTCCTTGACAATGGGAAGGAATGGTTGCTGCAGTTGCTTACCAGGTGCTCTGATGATGTCCGGGACATGTTAATAATGTTGATATGGCGGATTCGGCAATTACGCAATGACATGTCACATGGTAAGGATCCAACCCCGATTCTTGAGCTACATCAGTGTGGCTGGGCTCGATTCCACCTTGTATCGAGGACTTGTGGCCACTTGACTGTAACTTTATGAATTTGCAATAAAACTCCCTTTTACCCCGCAAAAAAAAAACAAAAAGGAAATATTTTTTTGCGAGGTAAAAGGGAATTTATTCCAGATTGATAGGGTACAATCCACATGTAGTAATTGCTCTACACAAGGAGATCCTTGACGAAACCATACAGTTGTGGCCCGCTCATCACGACTATAAAATGCCAAACTATCTGCTACCCTATTTTTCTCTCTCGTAAGCTTCTGGAAACAAACACCCAGACAAGCATATGTTATTTTATCTCTACAAGTAAGTGCCCATGCGTCGACCTGCTTAGTCTAGAATCAGAAAGACTTGACAATGCTTCACAAGAATTGGACTGAACAACTATAGTACACTCTGAATTGCCAAAGCCATGCCCTGCTTCAGTGCGTGAATCTTCACCTCCAAAGCATCATTGCATATAAAAAATATTACAGGGTGGTCGTTACTCTACTGACATCAAATGACCCATTTTTTTGCTCCGGCGGCAACCCAAATCTAAGCCTCAAATCTAGCATGAACGCAATATGTAAATCATAGCAAAATTGGACCCTAGCACCGCAAAAGTATTGCAGCCATTTCCAATATATACTCTGTAATGAACATAATATGTAAAGGTTTCCTCCCATGAGGGAATAGACACAAACATTCTCAAACAATCTACACTGTCTAATATCTACTCTACTCTAGTTTGCTATGAAGGCATAGCTAACAACACACAGCGCAACGCCAACTGCAGATCTGGCACCCCAACCCCCAGAAGATGCTTCCATGGTGGTATCCCTGGCCGTCTCCTGCCAAACGCCGCTTGGGACACGCCGAAGACATGCCCCGTGGCAACCCCCACAACCACCCAATCTGATTCACATGAGGGAGAAGAAGAGGAATGGAGGGGTACGGGGCGTTATAACCCATACTTGTTTTGGCCGCCATTGGTCGGGGCGACCTGAACTCCCTCCCGGTGCTGTGCTCATGATCTCCGCCGTCGCCCTTGTAGTCGCCGAAGCCGCCGCCCCCTTTCGTGTCTCCCCGTCTGTCCAGAATGGACAAGCATAGCTACAACAAATCGCACAACCCGCGGTGCCTGGTTGTAGTACGTAGTGGTAGGTTTTGAGTGACGTGGTGCAATTAGGATCAATAGATCGCGCCCGATCCGACGTGCCTGAGGCTCGGCTGGCCATCCAGACAAGAACGTTTACCATTAGAAATTGGATGTCCTCAGAACCTGAAATGCATTATGCTCTTGCGAGTGTATAATAACAGTGAATGATTTTCGATTTGCCACTGGCCACATTCACCCTAACTCCCCTCTCTGCCTTGTCCATTCCACCTTTCTCCCCCACCAGGCCACCACGAACAACTAACCCTAATCTTTTGCCATGCCATTCTTCCATCATCTCCTTTTTTTGCGGATACTTCCACCATCGTCTCCAGCTGGCATCAAAGCGTGTCGCCGCCTTGCCACTGTAGGACATGAAGAAGAAAGACAAGAAAATTGCTATAATTAATTTTTGGTGAGGAAATTTGACTGGTCACGAATTAGAAACCAAGAAAAGAGCCGTGAGTGGACGAGGGGTAAAAATGAAGAGATGTGCCCTCCCCCCACAAAACGTAGAAGAGCATAATGGTCATATGAAAGAAACCTATACCCACCTCCCTATCGTACTGTATAAGCCGACGCATGCAAAAAAAGGCGGGCGCGCGTGTACGGGAAAAAAGGCGTCTACATGATCTTCTCGCCCGCCCGGCGATCACGCTCGCCACGTTCCATTTTTCCAACTGTCCGATCGCCGCCGCCTCAACTCCATCCGCCGCCACATCTGAACGTCATCGTGTGATGGCGCCTCTGCTGTGACTGACCGCGTTGTCGTCCCCTGCCACGGATCCTGCCCGTGCCTGAAGGCACGTCGACCTACGCCGGCGATGTCTATACCGCTGCCCTCATCTTGCACGTCGCCGCCATCTTGCATCTCACCCTCGTCTTTCAAGTTGCCGCCGGCTAGACCCCTGCCTGAAGGCCCGTCGTCCTACGCCGGCGACGTCTAAACTGCGGCCCAAGGTTTACCATCTAATCTCGTCATCTAAACCTAGCATGCTAGACGATGGAAGTGATGAGTTCATGTAGTGATCAAGGGTTTAGGGTTCATGTAAACATGCTGCGCAGCGCCGCCTCCACGGACGACCGCATGATGTAGAGAGCTAGTGTTGCACTTGGGCATGATCCACTGTATGAAACTTAACTAATGATAAATTTACAATGTTGTGCGGTTTTGTGAGTTAGGCGTGTTGCCATGGACGAAGAAACCACATTCACGTGGGATGAGAATGGTACTGATAAGGTGACTCGGAGTGATAACGATATTTTAACTAAGATGATGACAACAACGACAATGATTCCGTCTCGTCATATGATATCTTACCTCCGGAGGATTTTGATAATAATGAACATGGCGCAAATAGTAAAAACGTAAGTGGCATATATTTTGATTCATTTTTGAATTTGCAAAGTATGGCATGGCTAACTATTTATCTATGAATACAAATTTGCAGGAAGATGTGGATGTTGACAATGTGCAAAATAGTTTGCAGGAATCATTCGCAGATAACCGTTGATAGATGTTGTGCATCGATCAATAGTATGAATTAAATGATAGTAATTGACATATATATTTTCATATGAATTTTGTAGGAGGAGTCAAATGGTCCTAGCGGTGATCACGATGAGGGAGAGATCGACATTGAGGAGGCTCGGAGGCAGCAGCACATGCTGGAGACACATTGGAAGGTCATGGCTATGACCTTTCGATCGCAAGGGGATGCATACATATTCTACAACAATCACACCAAAGAGCACGGGTTTAACATCAGGAAACAGAAGTTCAAACAAGATGCTTCAGGAATGATACGGTACCGGCAGTTTCTTTGCTCCAGGGCAGGGAGAAGGCAGATCAAGTTCATAACCATGGAGGGCCTCAAGCGCAGGCTTAGACCGGAGACTCGTTGTGACTGCGGTGCACATATGGTGGTGAAGCTGGACAAAGAAGGTGGCGTTTGGTTCATCGCGTCATTCGTGGATGATAACAACCACGCGATGGCTCGGCCGGACGAGGTTTGTATTTTGTGGTCACACAGACGAATTGGAGATGGCAAGAGGGCAAAGATATTGGTGATGGAAGCGGCCGGGATATGAAAGCATATAATAATGGAAAACTTCATCAACAGGTACGGTTTGTATGATAAGTGCGGGCTTATCAGGCGGGACATTTACAGTCTATGCTGCTGAGGGAAGATGAAGCTCATTGCAAAGGGTGATGCTGAGATGACAGTTGGCATTATGAGGAGCAGGAAGGAGAAGGACCCTGAGTTTTTTTGGAGTATGTGCTTGATAAGGAAGGGCGACTGAAGAGTATGTTCTGGTGCGATGCATAGTCGCGGAGGGACTATCAGGACTACGGAGATGTGGTCGTGTTTGACAACACCTATAAGATGAATAGATATGGTATGCCCTTTATCCCCTTTGTCGGACTTAACAACCACCGTTGCACCACAGTGTTTGGTTGTGCCACTGTTTCTGACGAGACCGAAGGGACATATGTGTGGCTGCTGCAGACATTTATGAAGGGAAACTGTCAGGTGAAGCCGAAGTCAATAATCACAGATGGTGACGTTACAATTATTTGGGCTATTCAGACTGCCCTTTCAGATGTGTTCCATCATCTTTGCTCGTGGAATATCGAGAAAAATATGCAGAGGCACCTGCATTACAAGTCACTGGATGAGTTCATATCGCTCTTGTACTATGCCACCTCTCAAGCCAACTTTGGGCAGAGATGGACCGCTTTCTATAATAAGTGGAAGACTGATAGAACTGAAGAGTGGCTTAACAGGATGTACAGGAAGATGAGTCTTTGGGCAGCTTCATATCTTTCTGATGGTTTTTTCCATGGTATGCGAAGTAACCAGAGGAGCAAACGCCTCAACTCCTGCCTTCACCTTCACCTGGACTATGATATGACAATAGTTGATTTGGTAGTGCATTATGAGAACTCTATAGTTCGCCTCTGTGAGAACGAGACGTATGATGACTGCGAGGCACACCAGAAAGAACCACCATCGGTTACTGAATATAAGGCCCTTGAAGAGCATGCTGCCAAAGTATTCACACCTGCTAATTTCTACATCGTGCAAGATGATTTGCATAAGATGGGTTAGTTGGAGATATTTGATACGCTTGTGGGAATTGAGCGTCAGACATTTATGGTGACATGGAAGGATAACCACAAGTTCAGGTACAATGTTTTTTATGAACCATGTAACTCAGAAGAAACTATGACATGCAATGGTCTTAGGATGGTTCGGAAAGGGCTGCCATGCAAACACATTCTCTTTGTTCTCCATCATCTAAGCATAACTGAAATACCAAAGTGTTGTGTCCTTCATTGATTGTCCAAAAATGCAAGAGATGGGGTGCATGTGCAGTGGAAGAGTGATATGTTTGGATGGGGTTGGTCAGGGCCATTAGAGAGAACGGTATAGTCAAATAACCATAAAAACCACAGAAGTTGCTCATGTTGCAGCAAATGGTCCCTTCTTGTTCGACGAGTTGATGTAGTGTTTGGACAACACAATAGTGCAGAAAAAGATTTCGGAGGAGGAACTTATAGCAAGTAGAAGGTATGCTATGCTTATGAAGGAGGCAAGTCAGGCGCAACAAGTTGAACCTGGTATTGGTGATCCTGAGAAAGTTTCGACGAATGGTGCACCTAAGAAGGGGCGGTCAAAGGGGGGCCTGACGTTACGAAGAATGGTAGGCCAAAAGATTTTAGAGAGAAGAAAAGTTGTCCTTTGTGAAGTCTTTGTAGTCTGCCAGGTCATAACAAGGCTACATGTCGTGTGAACGAGAAGTGAGATGCTACCTTCTTATTTTTGTTATGTTGCTAATTTGATTTCACCACTATATTTTCTCACTCATTTCTTTATATTTTCTTCAGGAATCGGGCGTAGAGAAGCAACTTGGTCTGTTGGAAGAAGAAGAGTGGTCGCACGAGTCATGTCTGAATAACATATGTTGTTTTTTATTCGTACATGTGTACCAGAAAACTTAATAAGTGATTTGTTAATGTTTGATGACAATATTTTTGTGAACATATATGATATGACACATCATATTTGTTGAATGAATTGCCATGTTTTTTGTACTGCTATGTGAAAGAGTTCACATTTTTAAATACTGTTCATTTTGCCTGACCGGCGTTAATGGTCATTGCTGTACATATGTTTTCCCCGCTTGACCGTCATTGTGGGAAAAAAATGCCCGACCGGCTGCTGCTGGACCGGACTTATTTTCCACCCAAATCAAGCCTATGCAGGCGACTCGGGAGGTCCATAGGGCCCAGCAAAGGCCCAACAGCTGGGTCCAACAGGGTGGCAAGGTCAGGCAGTAGTAGAAGAGGAGTTTGACCTTAATACCACGCGGGGCTATTTAAGCCGGTCGTCGACCCTGCCCGCTTCCGAGGTGGGACTAAAGAGATGCGCCGGTGCGCCGCGCCCGAGGGGAGGGTGAGTGGGCCGGGGGAGGGGATGATTAAGTGGCTTTCGTATTGGGCCGAACTGGGCCATCTAGCCACGGTCGATAAATCGAACGTACTAAGGTTTGGTCGACCGCATGGAGTGGCGGCGATTATTTAGTCCCACCTCGCCAATGGAAGGGCGCGCTGGCCGGCTTAAATAGCCGCGTTGACGTATGCTTCCGAGCTCCTCTGTTACCAGTGCCTTGTCAGCCCCGTTGGGCTGATACATCTCCAACATATCTATAATTTTTGATTGTTCCATGCTATTATATTACCCCTTTTGGATGTTTATGGGCTTTATTTTACACATTTATATCATTTTTGGGACTAACCTACTAACCGGAGGCCCAACCCGTATTGCTGTTTTTCTTTTCCTATTTCAGTATTTCGAAGAAAAGGAATATCAAACGGAGTCCAAACGGAATGAAAGCTTCGGGAACGTGATTTTTGGAACGAACGTGATCCAGAGGACTTGGAGTGCAAGTCAAGAAGCAGCCGAGGACTCCACGAGATAGGAGGGCGCCCCCCCCCTATAGGGTGCGCCCCTTATCTCGTGGGCCCCTCGGGCGTCCACCGACGTACTTCTTCCTCCTATTTAAGCCTACGTACCCCAAAAACATCCAGGGAGCCAACGAAACACAATTTCCACCACCGTAACCTTCTGTATCCGCGAGATGTCATCTTGGAGCCTTCGTCGGCACTCTGCCGGAGGGGGAATCGACCACGGAGGGCTTCTACATTAACATCCTTGTCCCTACGATGAGTTGTGAGTAGTTTACAACCGACCTATGGGTCTATAGTTATTAGCTAGATGACTTCTTCTCTCTTTTTGTATCTCAATACAATGTTCTCCCCCTCTCTTATGGAGATCTATTCGATGTAAACTCTTTTTGCGGTGTGTTTATCGAGATCCGATGAATTGTGGGTTTATGATCAAGTTTATCTATGAATAATATTTGAATCCTCTCTGAATTCTTTTATGTATGATTGAGTTATCTTTGCAAGTCTCTTCGAATTATCAGTTTGGTTTGGCCTACTAGATTGATCTTTCTTGCCATGGGAGAAGTGCTTAGCTTTGGGTTCAATCTTGCGGTGTCCTTACCCAGTGACAGAAAGGGTTGAAAGGCACGTATTGTATTGTTGCCATCCAGGATAACAAGATGGGGTTTATATCATATTGCTTGAGTTTATCCCTCTACATCATGTCATCTTGCTTAATGCGTTACTCTGTTCTTATGAACTTAATACTCTAGATGCAGGCAGGAGTCTGTCGATGTGTGGAGTAATAGTAGTAGATGCAGGCAGGAGTCGGTCTACTTGTCACGGATGTGATGCCTATATACATGGTCATGCCTAGATAATCTCATAATTATTCGCTTTTCTATCAATTGCTCGACAGTAATTTTTTCACCCACCGTAATACTTATGCTATCTTGAGAGAAGCCACTAGTGAAACCTATGGCCCCCGGGCCTATCTCTTATCATATTTTCTTCCAATCTACTTTTATTTGCATCTTTACTTTTTGCATCTATATTACAAAATACCAAAAATATATTTATCTTATCTTACTATATTTATCAGATCTCACTTTCGCAAGTGGTCGTGAAGGGATTGACAACCCCTTTATTGCATTGGTTGTGAGTTCTTTGTGTGTTTGTGTAGGTGCGTGGGACTTTTGAGGTGCCTCCTACTGGATTGATACCTTGGTTCTCAAAAACCGAGGGAAATACTTACGCTACTATTGCTGCATCACCCTTTCCTCTTCAAGGAAAACCAACGCAAGCTAGGATGTTTTAGACCTTCCTCTAGGGTTTCCTAGAGTCCTCATCTTCCTTCGGCGGCGACGCCGAAGTCTACGGTTCCACGTCAGATCACCGGCGATTGCTACCATGCGTTTGCGATCGACGGCCTACGAAGCTGAGCCTACATGGAGATGTCGGGGGGTGCGAAGGGAGGAGCAGGGTCGAACGGCTCTGTACGGGAGGAAGGGGTGCGGAGGGCGGATGACTTGGGGGCTGAAGGTGCACAATACCCGGCTGCGGCGGCCGATGCGGAGGGAGAGGGAGAGGAAAAAAACACGGAGGCGGATCTGGAGGACGAGGATCAGGGTTACTGGGATCATCATGGCCCGGATCTGAACCTGGAGGACACGTTTGAAGGACTCAATCTGCATGGTGAAGAAGAGGAGGACCTGGACTTGTCAGGGGAGGTGGATGAATTGGTCAAAGATGTTCGATGGCTAGCATTGTTTAGGGTTCATACCATGCGCCCGTTTAGTCATGCTGCCCTCCTGAACTCGATGCGCAATGCTTGGGCCTGTGCACAGGGGGTAACGTTCAACATCAAGGGGCCTAACCTATTCTTGGCTCAGTGCCATTGTTTGGGCGATTGGAAGCGCGTGATGGAAGGGGGGCTGTCGGTGTCAAAACCGGCGGATCTGGGGTAGGGGGTCCCGAACTGTGCGTCTAGGCGGATGGTAACAGGAGACAAGGGACACGATGTTTTTACCCAGGTTCGGGCCCTCTCGATGGAGGTAATACCCTACTCCTGCTTGATTAATATTGATGATATGGGTAGTACAAGAGTAGATCTACCACGAGATCAAGGAGGCTAAACCCTAGAAGCTAGCCTATGGTATGATTGTTGTTAGATCCCACGGACTAAAACCCTCCGGTTTATATAGACACCGGATAGGTTAGGGTTACACAGTCGGTTACAATGGTAGGAGATCTACATATCCGTATCGCCAAGCTTGCCTTCCACGCCAAGGAAAGTCCCATCCGGACACGGGACGAAGTCTTCAATCTTGTATCTTCATAGTCTTGGAGTCCGGCCGTGGCGATAGTTCGGCTATCCGGACACCCCTAGTCCGGAACTCCCTCAGTAGCCCCTGAACCAGGCTTCAATGACGACGAGTCCGGCGCGTTGATTGTCTTCGGCATTGCGAGGCGGGTTCCTCCTCCGAATACTTCATAGAAGGTTTTGAACACAAGGATAGTGTCCGGTCCTGCAAAACAAGTTCCACACACCACCTTAGAGAGAATAACTTTTTTCACAGATCTGCTGACGTATTCCGCGGCGTGACATCGCACCACGGCCAGGCCTTTATGTGAATCGTTTTTTACCGTTCCACCTTAGCGCGTTTGGCGAGGCGGCTTCCTTGGAACGTCTTATCAAAGCATAGATCGTGCCCCCCTTATTCCGGGATTCTCATTAATACGGACGTGGGTAACCCAACCGTGCCCATTGGCACGCCTCCTCTATCGAAGGCGAGTCCTAATCGACCACGGGGTGGGCTCTTGCTATTCAACCTCTTTATAATGAGACTAAGGCCCTCTTCTTTTTACACCCTCCATCGAGTTCGCCTCGCGCTTCGAGTTCCAACACCCAAAGCTTCAGATTCAGGCGCTTCGGACTTTCGACGATGTCCGGCTCCGACCAGCACGGCCGATGGATGTCTTCCTCCGGCATGGAAGAATATGTGCTAAAGCTGCGAGACGCCAGGTATCTAACCGGCGAGATCTCGCATAGGCTGCCTGCTCCAGGGCAGGTCATTCCCACTCCTGAGCCCGGCGAGAACGTGGTGTTCGTGTCTCACTTCCTTCGGGGTTTAGGCTTCCCGACGGATCCCTTTGTGCGGGGGCTCATGTTTTATTATGGGCTTGATTTCCATGACTTGAATCCGGAGTCCATCCTCCATATCTCGTCATTTATTGTCGTATGTGAGGCCTTCCTCCATATTACCCCCCACTTTGGATTGTGACTCAAGACCTTCAAGGTGGAGCCAAAGATGATCGTGGGGCAACAAGCAGAGTGCGGAGGGACGGTCATAAGCAAATGTGCTGATGCTCCGTGGCCTGAGGGCTCTTTTCAAGAGGAGCTTGGTTTGTGGCAACGGGAGTGGTTTTATATCACCGCTCCCAGGGGCACCAAATGGGTGGCGCTCCCCGCCTTCCGCTCAGGTCCACCACAGCGGCTGGTGTCATGGGTCAACAAGGGGCTCGACTGGGGGCCGTCCAAGGACATTCCCTTGCTGCAGGGCCGTATTCGAGACCTCCAGGAAAGAGAGATTAATCTGGTTGCAGTGGCGCAGGTTATGGTGATCCGGCGTCTTCTGCCCTGCAAGCGTCACCCCCTCCGCCTGTGGGAATTTAATCCGGAGGGACCACGAGCTCTCCATAATTTTATGGGCACGACGCCCGTGGAGATGTATAAACTGTTCTTCGGATCACTAGAGAAGTGTCCGGACCTGACTGAGGATGCAGGACTAAGCTGCAATCGCCCAGATACTCAAGTAAGTAGTCCTGTAACCGGACAAGCTGTTCATTCATTCATCATATATATATGCCCTTTAAAGGAGCCG
Organism: Aegilops bicornis; assembly: GCA_021605145.1. Lineage (NCBI taxonomy): Eukaryota > Viridiplantae > Streptophyta > Magnoliopsida > Poales > Poaceae > Aegilops > Aegilops bicornis. The sequence goes on from CM038675.1 coordinate 802,948,964, forward strand.
TTTCTTGAACAGGAGTGGATAGCCAAGGCAAAGTTAATAAGGTGTCCGGCTCCCCTCCCGGAGACCACGCCGGATCCCATGCTGACCAAGATGTTGAAGGTTGCGCCTTTTGAAGAAGGCGAAGGGGGGAGCGGGGAAGCAACTGCCTCTACGAAGGAGGCTATCAAGGAAGGAGGGATTAAAAGTCCCGTCTTTCGAGGAGAGAAGAGGACTGCTTCGGAAGATCCGGAGGTTAAGGCCTCAAAGAGGGGAAGGGAATCTTCATTGGAGAGTCCGGCGTTGGGAAGTAACCCAGCCGCACTATTTCCCCAAGGGGATCAGCCCTCCAGCGAGACGTAAGTAAAAAGGAGGGGTCTTGTAAATAAGGAACATCCCTGTATTTATTTATGAAGATAACCGAAATTGTACCTTGTAGTTTGGACCTCAGCCCTTCTCAGCAGAGCTCGTCTTCGGGGGATCTTCTTTCGGAGATGATGGAGAGCGAAACGCCACCACCTATCGCACCCTCATGTGAAGCGGACGACCCGGAGGTGTCGTTGCGGAGGGTTCCCCCAAGTCCGGCGGGGCCGGAAGGTCCGGCGCCAAGTGGTGTGCGGTCGGAGGAGCTGAAGGATCTTCTCGGGCGAGCGGCTATCTCAGAAGATCACCGTGCTCTAATGGGTACGGTGATTGAAAGAATTGCATCCGCGGAGAGCGGATTGCATGAAGCCGTCAGAAGCTTACTGACGGGGTTTGAGGTACGCAAAAATGTGTACCTTCTGATAGTTATGCATATAAAATGCGCCCTGTATAGATAGTAGCCCCTGAGACTCGGTATGTTGTTTAAATTGACAACGTGCCCAGGATCAAATTCTCAGTTATAACATATCGCCGCTCCTAAACAGGTGGCGGGGTGTCCGGTGGCCAGCCGGACTGATGAATATGCCGAACTAAAGCGGCAACTTGACGAGGCGGATGCGGACATCGCGCTGGTCAATAAACGGTTTGACGAGTCACAAGGTATGCGACTTCTATGCAGACACCTGGTAAGGGAGCTTGACGCCCATGTCTCACTATTTGTATGCTTAATGCAGATGGTGCCGCTGCTGTGGAGGAGCTGCGGGCGGAGCTCTTGAGCGAAAGAGCAAGCCAGAAATAGTAATGCGGCGCTTTAAAGGCGGCCAAGAGCTAGAAGTTTAACGGGCTGCTCACTGCCGAAGCAAAGAGGAAATGGCTGATATGGCCAGAAAGTTGAGGAATACTACCGATCGCTGCGAGGTTCTTGAAAAAGAACATCAAGCGGAACAAGAGGGCCTGAAAAAGGCCGCCGCCGAATCCAAGAATGCCCAGTCGGCTTTGAGAGCTGCCAAGGAGGAGCTGAGTCAGGCCGGGGCAATTGCGGCTGGAAAACCGTTTCTGCTGCGGAGGAAATATACGGATCCAAAGTATGCCCAGTTGGATAAGTTGTGGAGTTCGGAGGATGCTTATCTGGACTTGGCGGCGAGCGCTGCGGACGCGGTTGAGCACTTCCGGGGCCAGAAGGGGCACAGAAGGGAAGAGCTATATTGGTCGCAATTCCATAGTCCGGAGCGTCCTCTGCCGCTGACCGATCGGTTGGCCGAATGGGCCGAGCTGAATCGGTTGTCCGGATTTGCCATGAAGCATGTCCTGACTCACTTGTGGCCGGGCGGCACCAATCCGAAGAGCTATTTTGGTTTAGTGCAGCAGTTCCTTGGTGCGGTACCGCGTATCGACGCAATGAAGCGATCGACGTGTATTGAGGGAGCGCGGATGGCTCTGGCCCGTGTCAAGACATACTGGGCAGAGATGAAGGCCACCGACGTTGCATCCCAAGATTCGGACAGAATCCGAGTACCTGCCGAGCACTACTTTGAAGAAGTCCTGCCGGGCGCTCGTTTAATAGAGACGCAGTGCTCGAAGGATATTATGTTTAAATGACATGTATGATTTGTGAAAACAATGTTTCAATATAATATAAGAGCTTTTTATACTTGTGCGTTCAAGTAGTAAACTACTCCCTGTGCGACCGTTTATGTATATGTATATATAACCTGAAAGATGGCAGTCCTTGGCTTCAGCCCCCACGCACATAGTGCGGGGGTGTTTGCAAAGAAAGCGCTTTTTCACACTTAATCCAACGTCTTGGTCCTGTTAAGGAGGTGATAGCGTAGCAAACCAGGCAACCGGACTATAATGCTTTATCACTTTCACTTAGCCATAGGAGTTCGAGGGTGGGGCTACTATATAGCCACTGGGGGCACCGCACTCTCCCGAATTCGGGTGCTTATGTGCTGACTGAAAACCGGTCCTTCGTTAATGCGGAGGAATCCTAAACATTCCAGTGAGTCATCGAGTGGTTGACCAGTCTCGCTATATCATGATCAGTTTTCGGCTTTCTCTCTTGAGGTGCTCGCCGGCCGAACCGGGGCACAATCGCAGTAGTTCTCCTGGTGCCGCGTTAGCCGATAAATCGGAACGTAAGGCAGCAAAACACAAGAGCCGGGCAAACCCAACATTTGACCAAAGACATGATTCGGAGCTGATGCATATAAGGCCTAACTCGAGACGCCGAACACTCCCTAAGGTATTCGGTCTTTATAAAGACGGGCAGAATAATGCCCTAAGCCCCTGGTGTCCAGGTACGTGCGAAAATTCTGGTGCGGCCAATGCCAAAACGCCAGCTTCCTCCTCGGTTATAGTAAGAAACCGGGGGATGTATATCAACAAGAGACAGTAAAAAAGGTTTACGCAGGGTCTTAATCTGAAAAGAGTCCTTGCAACGGGTCCCTACTGCACGTCTGCGCCTGTGTCTCCATTGTGCCGTATCCTGGACGGGTGTAGCACGTTGTTCATCTGTAAAAGAGAGGAACTTAGTTTAAAAGAAAAAGGATTGTGCGAAAGATGAACTTAATATTAAATAAACAGAGTATGGTTCGAAAAAGTGAATAAAATTGTGCTTTATTATCTCTTGTTATACATGCATGCAGCCCCTCGTATGGGAGTATGCCGCTAGTAGGCGCCGGACTCGTCTAGCCGTGTCCGGGGTTTGAATGATCAATTCAGGGTTTTTTTTTGACTAGCAGAGCCGGATAGGTGTGAGGCTGTCAAGGTAGTCTCCCGTTCTTCCGTGCTAGAGTAACACTTAATAATTCCTCTTAATGAGATGATGCCGCGTGGACCGGGCATTTTAAGTGTTAGAGATGCATAATGCGGTATTGCGTTAAAGCGGGCGAAAGCTTCGCGTCCCAATAGTGATTGATGGCTACTTTTAAACGGTGCGACATGGAAGATTAACCATTCACGACAGAAGTTGTCGGATGAACCGAACACAACTTCTAGCAGTATGGAGCCCGTACAATGGGCATATGGTCCTGTCATTACTCCTTTAAAGGAGGTGCTGCTACGGCGAATTTTGGTTGGGTTTATCCCCATCCTGCGGATTGTGTCCTGATATATCAGGTTTATGTCACTGCCGCCATCCATGAGGACTTGTGTAAATTGGAATCCGTCGATTATAGGATCAAATATCAAGGCAGTCCATCCTGCGTTCCGGATATTTTCGGAATAGTCCTGATGGTCGAAGGTGATTGGTTTTGACAACCAGTGTGCGGCGCGCCTTTTAGTGGGCGCCGCTCTGTTTTTCCCTTTGATCACGTGTAGTGAGTTTACTGTTTTAACCTCTTGTGCGAAATTCTTTTGTTTTCCGGGGCTCTGCTTGTGGTGCTCGTCGTCATCTTCACTTGGTGTGTCGAGCCCCTTGTGTTCGGCTTCCAGTCTGCCAGACTGTTTGAAGACCCAACAATTTCTGTGGGTATGGTTAGCAGGCCTCCCAGGAGTACTGTGGATTTGACATATCTTGTCCAAGATTTTGTTGAAGTTGGATAGCTCATCGCTATTGTCCTTAAGGGGCAGTTTTTTGTTGTTCTGTCGTGAGGTTTTGAATCTGGCGTTGACCGCCGCGCTCTTTGGACCGTTCCCTTTAAACCGGCGTTGGTCCTTGTTGCGCCGTGGTTTCCCGTTTCCATCCCTGACTTCGGATGTACTTGGGTCGCTGGTACTGCATCTTGCTAGCCAGCTGTCCTCTCCCGCGCAAAAAGCGGGTCATGAGGCTTGTTAATGCGGCCATTGTTCTTGGCTTTTCTTGGCCGAGGTGTCTGGCGAGCCATTCGTCTCGGACGTTGTGTTTGAAAGCTGCTAAGGCTTCGGCGTCCGGACAGTCGACTATTTGGTTCTTTTTAGTGAGGAACCTGTTCCAGAATTTCCGGGCTGACTCTCCGGGCTGTTGAGTTATGTGACTTAGATCATCTGCATCCGGAGGGCGGACATAGGTCCCGTGAAAATTTGCCCGAAACGCATCCTCGAGCTCCTCCCAGCTTGAATGGTATTTTCGGGAGGCTTTTAAGCCAATGCCGAGCTGGCCCTTTGAGTTTAAGGGTAAGTATTTTATGGCGTGGAGATCATCTCCTCTAGCCATGTATATGTGGAGGATGTAATCCTCGATCCGAACTCCAGTGGTCTGTTGTTACATCGTATGTCTCTATGTTTACGGGTTTGAATCACCTGGAAATTCAAGATCCAGCACCTCATCGGTGAAACATAGGGGGTGTGCGGCGCCCCTATATTTGGGTGTGCCGTGATCTTCGGAATTTTGGCGTGTCGCATTGCTTTGACGAGCTTGCTTTCTTGGCCCATAGATGGACCTAACCGGGCCATTCGCCGCTCTCTTTTTGCCGTGGGGTCGTCCATCCGATCGGGTGGCCTTCTTACTTTTTAATTGTGGGGGCTCTAAGGCCTCCTCGTCGAATTCGGGCAGTAGCTTTCTTTTCGGGTAGCTCTTTGTTCAGCGATCGTCGCCAGATTTGTCTGCGGTGCGAATACTTTGCTCCATCTGATCCCGAGTGCATCTTCCGCTGTTTTGAGCTTCCATACTGCTTTTTCAGGCTACGCCAGCGATGGCGACGAGCCTTTTCTGGAGGTCATTTTGCTCCAATAGTTTGTCCGTCGTGAGATTGTCCGGACTGTTGTCTTCGCCAGGGACAGATTGTTTATCCAAGTTGTCTTGTTCGGACGATTGCTCGACAGCGTGTTCGTCGTCAACCGGTTCGCCCTGCTCTATGGCTGGGTCTCTGTTGAGGCGGGACTTGGTTCAGCGTTTACGTTGCCGTTTTGACTGCTTTTCGAGGGATTTATCCTTCGTAGCGTCCCGTTGTTCCTCGTCTTCATTTCCTTTAGGTGTATCCACCATGTATACATCATGAGATGAGGTGGTTGTCCAGCATCCTATAGGTGCTGGTTCATTGTTGTCTCCTACATCGTCGTCCATACCGTCGATGTCTTCGGAGTCGAAATCGAGCACGTCGTGTAAGCTTTCGACGGTGGATACAAAGTGGGTGGTGGGTGGGCGTTGAATTTCTTCGTCGTCCATATCCCAACCTTCCTGACCGTAGTCCGTCCAGGGCTCTCCGGATAAAGAGAGAGACTTTAGTGAATTCAGGATGTCGCCAAAGGGCGAGTGCTGAAAGATGTTCGCGGCTGTGAAATCCATGACAGGCGCCCAATCGGATTCGATTGGCAGGGGCGCGGAGGGTTCAGAGTCCGGAAGGGAGTCCGGCACCCTAGAGTCAAGGTCTTCGCAGCGACAGGGATGGAGTCCGACTCAATCGCCGTAGAGATTGTAGCCCCCGAGGCGGTGTCCAACCACTCGTCCTCGATCGGGGAATCCGGCTCCGGATTAAAGGTCGGAGCGGATGCTGGTGCGGCCTCTAGGGCACTGTTCGGCTGCAGAGCTAGATCATGCCCATCGAGACAGTGCGGCGCGCTCGGCTGCGGCTCGAACCCGTCGAAGATCAAGTATCCGCGGATATCGGCCGTATAGTTCAAACTTCCAAATCTGACCTGATGGCGGGGGCGAGCTTTCGATCCGCTCCAGGATAGCTGCTTAATTGGCCCGCAGATGCAAAGCCGCCGAACACGAAGATTTGTGCAGGAGAAAAGTCTCACCCTGGACCGCGTCGTTGTTGATGATCGAAGGAGCCATCGGGCCTATCGGTGACGCATACGGAGGAACTCTCAACGAAAGCACCAATGTCGGTGTCAAAACGGCGGATCTCGGGTAGGGGGTCCCGAACTGTGTGTCTAGGCGGATGGTAACAGGAGACAAGGGACACGATGTTTTTACCTGTGTTCGGGCCCTCTCGATGGAGGTAATAGCCTACTCCTGCTTGATTAATATTGATGATATGGGTAGTACAAGAGTAGATCTACCACGAGATCAAGGAGGCTAAACCCTAGAAGCTAGCCTATGGTATGATTGTTGTTCCTCCTACGGGCTAAAACCCTCCGGTTTATATAGACACCGGATAGGTTAGGGTTACACAGAGTCGGTTACAATGGTAGGAGATCTACATATCCGTATCGCCAAGCTTGCCTTCCACCCCAAGGAAAGTCCCATCCGGACACGGGAAGGAGTCTTCAATCTTGTATCTTCATAGTCTTGGAGTCCGGCCGTGACGATAGTCCGGCTATCCGGACACCCCCTAGTCCAGGACTCCCTCAGGGGCCATGGCAGTTTCGGAGAGATCCGGTGGTTTTGGTAGAATACGATGGATTCACCAACGCTTCATACTATGCGCTTGATATGTTTCCTTTGTGGGCAAGAATCAAAGGTTTACCTGATGGGCTAACTAGGAAGAAGGAGTTGGCAGAGAGGGTAGCGAAGAAGGTTGGGGATCCACCGTTTACAGTAGTAGTAAATGAAGGAAAGATTAATCCGGCGAGCTGCCTGAGGGTTTGAGTCTTTGTGAATGTTACAAAGCCTCTTGTGAGATTCGTCCCAATCACTTTGAAGGAGAGGAAAAAATATCCAGTGTTCTATGAGAAGCTGCCGGACTTTTGTTTCTTTTGTGGTCGTATGGGGCATGTTGTGGAGGAATGCGGGGACGGAACGCATGACCTGAGCTTATGTGAATGGGGGGACTGGCTCCACTTGTCGGGAGAACCGGTCAGTGGTAATACTATGGGGGGAGAGGGGGTTGGACGGACACAGGCAGGGGTGGTGGAGGTGATAGGGCTGGAAGCCGAGGAGGAGGTAGAAGTGGGAGAGGAGGATGTGATAGAGGAGGATGCGATAGAGGAGGACGGGCAGCCAGTACAGGAGGACGGGGTGGGGTGGAAGTGCAAGTAGACGGAGTTGTGGGTATGGATCTCGTCCGATATAAAACGATGCTTCGTGAACAGGACCGATCAACTAGGAAAAGGCTGGTAAGTGACGATGGCACTATAAATGTTCGAGGCCAACCAGTCCCTAATCTGGCCGGGAAAGTGGCAGATACTGTTCTTATGATTGAGGGAGGAGCGGTACCGGAGGTGTCAGCTGCAGTTGTGAATCCAAATTCCACACCAGGGAAAGTGTCGATCGTGAAGCGGAGAAGACATGGGGAAGGAGAGGATGGAGAGGTAGAGCAAACTGACATGTATACTTCATGTGAGGTGGCCTCCGCGACGGAGGACCGCCGGTCCCAATGAATTGCCTAAGTTGGAACTACCGGGGAGGGGGGAACTCCCGGACAGTTCGAGAATTAGCGACGGTATGTCAGGCGCGTTCCCCCATGTTTGTGTTCTTATGTGAGACTAGGCAAAGGAAGCTAAGATGAGGAGGATACGTAACCATTTGGGATTAAAAGGATTCTGTGGCGTTGACAATGATGGATTGAGTTGAGGGCTGGCTGTTTATTGGCATGAGAATTGTGTTGTTGAGATAGTTGACAAAGATGAGCATCATATTGATGCTCTCGTTCGGCTCCAGGAAGGTGCAAGTCAATGGCGTATAACTTTCGTCTATGGTGAACCCTGTGTCGAGAACAGGCACCTAATGTGGGCAAAGCTTCAGAATCTGAAAATTGTAAGTGACTTGCCTTGGCTTGTAATCAGCGATTTCAATGAAGCGATGTGGGACTTCGAGCATCTGTCGGCCACTCTTAGGGTGGCGGCTCAGATGCTAGCTTTTCGAGATGTACTTGAAACTTGCGAGCTGGTGGACCTTGGTTTCTCTGGAGTTCCGTTCGTGTACGATAACAGGCGAAGTGGTATGGGTAATGTGAGTTGGATCGGGCTGTTGCTACAAGCTCGTGGAGAAATATGTTTGCTTATGCTTCTGTTGAGCACGTTGTTTCACCATGCTCAGATCATGTTATGTTACTTCTAAAGGGTGAGGTTGATCCAGGACCTGCAAGTGCAAAGAGTAGAAGGTATGAAGTTTTTTGGGAAACAGATTCTGCACTACCTGAAGTCATAAAAGATGCATGGGCTGCAGTAGGTGTGGTGCAGAATTTGGGACAGTTGAGAGACGCTCTATCAAAAACCATGATATGCCTCGGTTCATGGAGCAGAAAATTTGGCAACATTAAGAGGGAGGTTGCCAAGTCTCGAACTTAGCAAGAGGAGCTTATGAATATGAATGCGGACAGACAAGATATAAGAACTGTCACGGATAAGATGAACGATCTATTGTACCGGGAAGAGATGATGTGGCTCCAAAGGTCAAGAATATCTTGGCTTAAGGAGGGCAACCAGTACACAAAGTTTTTTCAGAGCAAGGCCATCTGGCAGGCAAGAAAGAATAAGATTCGAGAATTGACAGACAGTATTGGGGTAGTACACTCCGACTTTGCTGCCATGGGGAAGCTTACAACGGATTATTTTTGTAAATTGTTTTCGGGAAAAACATCACTAGATGCAGCCCCTGTGATTGACTTAGTACAACCCTTGGTGGCGGAAGAGGATAATATTAAGCTTTGTGCCCCGTTTTCCTATAAGGAAATTTCAGACGCTATGTTCCAAATTGGGCCCTTGAAGGCACCGGGACCAGACGGGTTCCCCGCCAGATTTTTCCAGAGGAATTGGAGCACCATGAAAGATAGCGTGATTGCAGCAGTAAAAGATTTCTTTTGTACGGGTATCATGCTGGAGGGAGTAAACTCTACCTCCATTGTTCTTATCCCAAAAATTGCTAACCGTACAAAGTTATCTGAATACAGGTGTCGGTGTCAAAACCGGCGGATCTCGGGTAGGGGGTCCCGAACTGTGCGTCTAGGCGGATGGTAACAGGAGACAAGGGACACAATGTTTTTACCCAGGTTCAGGCCCTCTCGATGGAGGTAATACCCTACTCCTGCTTGATTAATATTGATGATATGGGTAGTACAAGAGTAGATCTACCACGAGATCAAGGAGGCTAAACCCTAGAAGCTAGCCTATGGTATGATTGTTGTTCCTCCCACGGACTAAAACCCTCCGGTTTATATAGACACCGGATAGGTTAGGGTTACACAGTCGGTTACAATGGTAGGAGATCTACATATCCGTATCGCCAAGCTTGCCTTCCACGCCAAGGAAAGTCCCATCCGGACACGGGACGAAGTCTTCAATCTTGTATCTTCATAGTCTTGGAGTCCGCCGTGACGATAGTCCGGCTATCCGGACACCCCTAGTCCGAGACTCCTCAAGAGCCCTGAACCAGGCTTCAATGACGACGGCGTCCGTAGCGTTGATTGTCTTCGGCATTGCGAGGCGGGTTCCTCCTCCGAATACTTCATAGAAGGTTTTGAACACAAGGATAGTGTCCGGTCCTGCAAAACGAAGTTCCACACACCACCTTAGAGAGAATAACTTTTTTCACAGATCTGCTGACGTATTCCGCGGCGTGACATCACACCACGGCCAGGCCTTTATGTGAATCGTTTTTTACCGTTCCACCTTAGCGCGTTTGGCGAGGCGGCTTCCTTGGCACGTCTTATCAAAGCATAGATCGTGCCCCCCTTATTCCGGGATTCTCATTAATACGGACGTGGGTAACCCAACCGCGTTCGCTGCCGTGCCTCCTATATCGAAGGCGAGTCCTAATCGACCACGGGTGGGCTCTTGGTATTCAACCTCTTTATAATGAGACCAAGGCCCTCTTCTTTTACACCCTCCATCGAAGTTCGCCTCACGCTTGAGTTCCAACACCCAAAGCTTCAGATTCAGCGCCGGACTTTCGACGATGTCCGGCTCCGACCAAAGACGGCCGATGGATGTCTTCCTCCGTCACGAAGAAGATGTGCTAAAGCTGCGAGACGCGGTATCTAACCGGCTAGATCTCGCATAGGCTGCCTGCTCGAGGTCTGGTGAGTCCGACTCCTGAGCCCAGCGAGATCGTTGTGTTCGTGTCTCACTTCCTTCGGTGTTTAGGCTTCGCGACGGATCCCTTTGTTCGGGGGCTCATGTTTTATTATGGGCTTGATTTCCATGACTTGAATCCGGAGTCCATCCTCCATATCTCGTCATTCATTGTCGTATGTGAGGCCTTCCTCCATATTACCCCCACTTTGGATTGTGGCTCAAGACCTTCAAGGTGGAGCCAAAGATGATCGAGGGCAACAAGCAGAAAAGTGACGGGCGGTCATAAGAAAATGTGCTGATGCTCCGTGGCCCGAGGGCTCTTTTCAAGAGGAGCTTGGTTTGTGGCAACGGGAGTGGTTTTATATCACCGCTCCCAGGGGCACCAAATGGGTGGCGCTTCCCGCCTTCCGCTCAGGTCCACCACATGGCCGGGCGCCATGGGTCAACAAGGGGCTCGACTGGGGGCCATCCAAGGACGTTCCCTTGCTGCAGGGCCGTATTCGAGACCTCCAGGAAAGAGAGATCAATCTGGTTGCAGTGGCGCAGGTTATGGTGATCCGACGTCTTCTGCCCTGCAAGTGTCACCCCTCCGCCTGTGGGAATTTAATCCGGAGGGACCACGAGCTCTCCAAAATTTTATGGGCACGGCACCCGTGGAGATGTATAAACTGTTCTTCGGATCACAAGGGAAGTGTCCGGACCTGACTGAGGATGCAGGACTAAGCTGCAATCGCCCAGATACTCAAGTAAGTAGTCCTGTAATCGGACAAGCTGTTCATTCATTCATCATATATATATGCCCTTTAAAGGAGTTGTTTCTTGAACAGGAGTGGATAGCCAAGGCAAAGTTAATAAGGTGTCCGGCTCCCCTCCCGGAGACCACGCCGGATCCCATGCTGAACAAGATGTTGAAGGTCGCGCCTTTTGAAGAAGGCGAAGGGGGAAGCAACTGCCTCTACGAAGGAGGCTATCAAGGAAGGAGGGATTAAAAGTCCCGTCTTTCGAGGAGAGAAGAGGACTGCTTCGGAAGATCCGGAGGTTAAGGCCTCAAAGAGGGGAAGGGAATCTTCGTCGGAGAGTCCGGCGCTGGGAAGTAACCCAGCCGCACTATTTCCCCAAGGGGATCAGCCCTCCAGCGAGCCGTAAGTAAAAAGAAGGGGTCTTGTAAATAAGGAACATCCTGTATTTATTTATGAAGATAACCGAAATTGTACCTTGTAGTTCGGACCTCAGCCCTTCTTAGCAGAGCTCGTCTTCGGGGGATCTTCTTCCGGAGATGATGGAGAGCGAAACGCCTCCACCTGTCGCACTGATAGAAGCGGACGACCCGGAGGTGTCGCCGCGAGGGTTCCCCAAGTCCGGCGGGGCGGAAGGTCCGCGCTAAGTGGTGTGCTTGGTCGGAGGAGCTGAAGGATCTGCTTTCGGGCGAAGCGGTTATCTCGAGAAGATCACCGTGCTCTAATGGGTACGGTGATTGAAAGAATTGCATCCGCGGAGAGCGGATTGCATGAAGCCGTCGAAGCTTATCGACGGGGTTTGAGGTACGCAAAAATGATGTACCTTCGACAGCTTATGCATATAAAATGCGCCTGTATAGATAGTGGCCTCGAGACTCGGTATGTTGTCAAAATTGACAACGCGTCGAGGATCAAATTCTCAGTTATAACATATCGCCGCTCCTAAATAGGTGGCGGGGCGTCCGGTGGCCAGCCGGACTGATGAATATGCCGAACTAAAGCGGCAACTTGACGAGGCGGATGCGGACATCCCGCTGGTCGATAAACGGTTTGACGAGTCACAAGGTATGCGACTTCTATGCGGACACCTGGTAAGGGAGCTTGACGCCCATGTCTCACTATTTGTATGCTTAATGCAGATGGTGCCGCTGCTGTGGAGGAGCTGCGGGCGGAGCTCGCCCGAGCGAAAGAGCAAGCCAGAAATAGTAATGCGGTCGCTTTAAAGGCGGCCGAAGAGCTAGAAGCCGAACGGGCTGCTCACTGCCGAAGCAAAGAGGAAATGGCCGATATGGCCAAAAAGTTGAGGAATACTACCGATCGCTGCGAGGTTCTTGAAAAAGAACGTCAAGCGGAACAAGAGGGCCTGAAAAAGGCCGCCGCCGAATCCAAGAATGCCCAGTCGGCTTTGAGAGCTGCCAAGGAGGAGCTGAGTCAGGCCGGGGCAATTGCGGCTGGAAAACCGTTTCTGTTGCGGAGGAAATATACGGATCCAAAGTATGCCCAGTTGGATAAGTTTTGGAGTTCGGAGGATGCTTATCTGGACTTGGGGGCAAGCGCTGCGGACGCGGTTGAGCACTTCCAGGGCCAGAAGGGGCACATAAGGGAAGAGCTATATTGGCGCAATTCCATAGTCCGGAGCGTCCTCTGCCGCTGACCGATCGGTTGGCCGAATGGGCCGAGCTGAATCGATTGTCCGGATTTGCCATGAAGCATGTCTTGACTCACTTGTGGCCGGGCGGACCCCAGCCAAAGAGCTATTTCGGTTTAGTGCAGCAGTTCCTTGGTGCGGTACCGCGTATCGACGCAATGAAGCCATCGGCGTGTATTGAGGGAGCGCGGATGGCTCTGGCCCGTGTCAAGACATATTGGGAAGAGATGAAGGCCACCGACGTTGCATCCCAAGATTCGGACAGAAGCCGAGTACCTGCCTAGCACTACTTTGAAGAAGTCCTGCCGGGCGCTCATTTAATAGAGACACAGTGCTCGAAGGATATTATGTTTAAATGACATGTATGATTTGTGAAAACAATGTTTCAATATAATATAAGAGCTTTTTATACTTGTGCGTTCAAGTAGTAGACTACTCCATGTGCGGCCGTTTATGTATATGTATATATAACCTGAAAGATGGCAGTCCTTGGTTTCAGCCCCCACGCACATAGTGCGGGGTGTTTGCAAAGAAAGCGCTTTTTCACACTTAATCCAACGTCTTGGTCCTGTTAAGGAGGTGATAGCGTAGCAAACCAGGCAACCAGACTATAATGCTTTATCACTTTCACTTAGCCATAGGAGTTCAAGGGTGGGGCTACTATATAGCCCCTGGGGGCACCGCACTCTCCCGAATTCGGGGTGCGTATGTGCCTGACCGAAAACCGGTCCTTCGTTAATGCGGAGGAATCCTAAACATTCGAGTGAGTCATCAAGTGGTTGACCAGTCTCTCGCTATATCATGACAGTCAGTTTTCGGCTTTCTCTACTGAGGTGCTCGCCCGGCCGAACCGGGGCTCAATCGCAGTAGTTCTGGTGCCGTGTTAGCCGATAAAGCGGAACGTAAGGCAGCAAAACACAAGAGCCGGGCAAACCCAATATTTGACCAAAGACATGATTCGGAGCTGATGCATATAAGGCCAAACTCGAGACGCCGAACACTCCCTAAGGTATTCGGTCTTTATAAAAATGGGCAGAATAATGCCCTAAGCCCCTGGTGTCCAGGTACGTGCAAAATTCTGGTGCGGCCAATGCCAAAAACGCCAGCCTCCTCCTCGGTTATAGTAAGAAACCGGGGGACGTATATCAACAAGAGACAGTAAAAAAGGTTTACGCAGGGTCTTAATCTGAAAAGAATCCTTGCATCGGAAGTCCCTCGCACATCTGCGCCTGTGTCTCCGTTGTGCCGTATCCTGGACGGGTGTAGCACGTTGTTCATCTGTAAAAGAGAGGAACTTAGTTTAAAACAAAAGGGATTGTGCGAAAGATGTACTTAATATTAAATAAACAGAGTACGGTTCGACGAAGTGAATAAAATTGAGCTTTATTGTCTCTTGTTATACATGCATGCAGCCCCTTGTATGGGGGTATGCCGCTAGTAGGCGCCGGACTCGTCTAGCCGTGTCCGGGGTATGAATGATCAATTCAAGTTTTTTGACTAGCAGAGCCGGATAGGTGTGGGGCTGTCAAGGCAGTCTCCCGTTCTTCCGTGCTAGAGTAACACTTAATACTTCCTCTTAACGAGATGATGCCGCGTGGACCGGGCATTTTAAGTGTTAGAGATGCATAATGCGGTATTGCGTTAAAGCGGGTGAAAGCTTCGCGTCCCAATAGTGCTTGATGGCTACTTTTAAACGGGGCGACATGGAAGATTAACCTTTCGCGACGGAAGTTGTCGGATGAACCAAACACAACTTCTAGTAGTATGGAGCCCGTACAATGGGCATATGGGCCTGGCATTACTCCTTTAAAGGAGGTGCTGCTACGGCGAATTTTGGTTGGGTTTATCCCCATCCTGCAGATATTGTCCTGATATATCAGGTTTATGTCACTGCCGCCATCCATGAGGACTTGTGTAAATTGGAATCCGTCGATTATGGGATCCAATATCAAGGCAGTCCATCCTGCGTTCCGGATATTTTCGGAATAGTCCCGATGGTCGAAGGTGATTGGTTTTGACAACCAGCAGCGGCGCGCTTTTAGTGGGCGCCGCTCTGTTTTTCCCTCTGATCACGTGAAGTGAGTTTACTGTTTTAACCTCTTGCGGGAAATTCTTTTGTTTTTCGGGGCTCTACTTGTGGTGCTCGTCGTCATCTTCACTTGGTGTGTCGAGCCCCTTGTGTTCGGCGTTCAGTCTGCCGGACTGTTTGAAGACCCAACAATTTCTGTGGGTATGGTTAGCAGGCCTCCCAGGAGTACTGTGGATTTGACATATCTTGTCCAAGATTTTGTTGAAGTTGGATAGCTCATTGCTATTGTCCTTAAGGGGCAGTTTTTTGTTGTTCTGTCGTGAGCTTTTGAATCCGGCGTTGATCGCCGCGCTCTTTGGACCGTTCCCTTTAATATGGCGTTGGTCCTTGTTGCGCCGTGGTTTCCCGTTTCCATCCCTGACTTCGGATGTACTTGGGTCGCTGGTACTGCATCTTGCTAGCCAGCTGTCCTCTCCCGCGCAAAAGCGGGTCATGAGGCTTGTTAATGCGGCCATTGTTCTTGGTTTTTCTTGGCCGAGGTGTCTGGCGAGCCATTCGTCTCGGACGTTGTGTTTGAAAGCTGCTAAGGCTTCGGCGTCCGGACAGTCGACTATTTGGTTCTTTTTAGTGAGGAACCTGTTCCAGAATTTCCGGGCTGACTCTCCGGCTGTTGAGTTATGTGACTTAGATCGTTTCCATCCGGAGGGTGGACATAGGTCCCCTGAAAATTTGCCCGAAACGCATCCTCGAGCTCTTCCCAGCTTCGAATGGTATTTTCGGGGAGGCTTTTAAGCCAATGCCGAGCTGGCCCTTTGAGTTTAAGGGGTAAGTATTTTATGGCGTGGAGATCATCTCCTCTAGCCATGTATATGTGGAGGATGTAATCCTCGATCCAGACTCCAGGGTCTGTTGTTCTGTCGTATGTCTCTATGTTTACGGGTTTGAATCCCGCTGGAAATTCAAGATCCAGCACCTCATCGGTGAAACATAGGGGGTGTGCGGCGCCCCTATATTTGGGTGTGCCGTGATCTTCGGAATTTTGGCGTGTTGCATTGCTTTGACGAGCCTGCTTTCTTGGCCCATAGATGGACCTAACCGGGCCATTCGCTGCTCTCTTTTTGCCGTGGGGTCGTCCATCCGACCGGGTGGCCTTCTAACTTTTTAATTGTGGGGGCTCTAAGGCCTCCTCGTCGAATTCGGGCAGTAGCTTTCTTTTCGGGTAGCTCTTTGTTCGCCGATCGTCGCCAGATTTGTTCAAGGTGCTGAATACTTTGCTCCATCTGATCCTGAGTGCATCTTCCGCTGTTTTGAGCTTCCGCTTCTGCTTTTTCAGGCTACGCGCAGTGGCGGCGAGCCTTTTCTGGAGGTCATTTTGCTCCAATAGTTTGTCTGTCGTGAGATTGTCCGGACTGTTGTCTTCGCCGGGGACAGATTGTTTATCCAAGTTGTCTTGTTCGGACGATTGCTCGACAGCGTGTTCGTCGTCCACCGGTTCGCCCTGCTCTATGGCTGGGTCTTTGTTGAGGCGGGACTTGGTTCGGCGTTTACGTTGCCGTTTTGACTGCTTTTCGAGGGATTTATCCTTCGTAGCGTCCCGTTGTTCCTCGTCTTCATTTTCTTTAGGTGTATCCACCATGTATACATCATGAGGTGAGGTGGTTGTCCAGCATCCTATAGGTGCTGGTTCATTGTTGTGCCCTACATCTTCGTCCATACCGTCGATGTCTTCGGAGTCGAAATCGAGCACGTCGTGTAAGCTTTCGACGGTGGCTACAAAGTGGGTGGTGGGTGGGCGTTGAATTTCTTCGTCGTCTGTATCCCAACCTTCCTGACCGTAGTCCGGCCAGGGCTCTCCGGATAAACAGAGAGACTTTAGTGAATTCAGGATGTCGCCAAAGGGCGAGTGCTGAAAGATGTCCGCGGCAGTGAACTCCATAATGGGCGCCCAATCGGATTCGATTGGTAGGGGCGCGGAGGGTTCGGAGTCCGGAGAGGAGTCCGGCACCCTAGAGTCAAGGTCTTCGCAAAGGACAGGGATAGAGTTCGGCTCAATCGCCAGAGATCGTAGATCGTAGCCCGAGGCGGTGTCCAACCACTCGCCCTCGATCGGGGAATCTGGCTCCGGATTAAGGGTCGGAGCGGATGTCGGTGCGGCCTGTGGCAATCGCTTTGGCTGCAGAGCTAGATCATGCCCATCGAGACAGTGCGGCGATTTCGGCTGCGGCTCGAACCCGTCAAGATCAAGTCTCCGCGGATATCGGCCGTATAGTTCAAACTTCCAAATCTGACCTGATGGCCAGGGTGTAGCTTCGATCTGCTCTAGATGGCTGCTTAATTGGCCCAGATGCAAAGCCGCCGAACACGAAGATTTGTCCGGGAGAAAAGTCTCACCTGGACCGCGTCGTTGTTGATGATCGAAGGAGCCATCGGGCCTATCGGTGACGACTACGGAGGAACTCTCAATGAAAGCACCAATGTCGGTGTCAAAACCGCGGATCTCGGGTAGGGGGTCCCGAATCGTATGCCTAGGCGGATGGTAACATGAGACAAGGGACACGATGTTTTTACCCAGGTTCGGGCCCTCTCGATGGAGGTAATACCCTACTCCTGCTTGATTAATATTGATGATATGGGTAGTACAAGGGTAGATCTACCACGAGATCAAGGAGGCTAGACCCTAGAAGCTTGCCTATAGTATGATTGTTGTTCGTCCTACGGACTAAAACCCTCCGGTTTATATAGACACCGGATAGGTTAGGGTTACACAGAGTCATTTACAATGGTAGGAGATCTACATATCCGTATCGCCAAGCTTGCCTTCCACGCAAAGGAAAGTCCCATCCAGACACGGGACGAAGTCTTCAATCTTGTACCTTAATAGTCTTGGAGTCCGGCCGTGACGATAGTCCGGCTATCCGGATACCCCCTAGTCCGGGACTCCCTCAACAGGCCTATCAGCTTATGCACCATGATTTACAAGGTCATCTCAAAGTGCCTGGTGAACCGTTTGCTTCCACTCCTAGATGATTTAATATTAGTGGAACAGAGTGCGTTCATCCCTGGGAGGATGATAACTGATAACGCTTTGGTGGTCTTCGAATGCCTCCACTACATTAAGCAAGAGGAGGATCCTACGAAAAGCTTTTGCGCCTACAAGCTCGATCTATCTAAAGCTTTTGATAGGGTGGACTGGGTTTACTTGAAGCAGGTGATGCAAAAGTTGGGTTTCTCTCACCGATGGATTAACTGGATAATGACGTGTGTCACATCGGTGAGGTATTCTGTCAAACTTAATGGAACTTTCTTGGATTCATTTGCACCGTCTCAAGGGCTTTGGCAGGGGGACCCTCTTTCACCGTATCTATTTTTGTTTGTGGCTGATGGACTCTCGGCAATTTTGAGAAATAAAGTGCAAGCCGGAGCTCTCTCACCAGTTCGAGTTTGCAGAAGGGCGCCAGGTATATCCCACTTGTTATTTGCTGATGACACCATGCTGTTTTTTGAGGCATCTAGAGACCAAGCTGAGAGTGTAAAAGGGGCACTAGATATGTATGGTTCAGCCACAGGTCAAAGCCTTAATTATAACAAATGTTCAATATTCTTTGGTGAGGCTTGTCCAGCGGCAGTTCAGGAGGAAGTCAGAGCTGCGCTGAATGTTACCAGCTTGGTCTTTGAGGAAAAATACCTTGGCCTCCCCACACCGGAGGGCCGCATGTCCAAAGGAAAGTTTCAGAATCTTCAAACTAGTTTGACTAAAAGACTCGTTCAGTGGGGTGATGGACACCTTGCCCAGCCAGGAAGAGAAGTTCTGATAAAGTCAGTAGCCCAGTCGCTACCAACGTACATTATGGGCGTGTTCAAGCTGCCATACTCGGTGTGTGACGATCTCACAAGGATGGTAAGGAATTTCTATTGGGGATCGGAAAAAGGTAAAAGGAAAGTTCATTGGAAGGGTTGGGATCATTTGCTGCAACCCAAGGATAGAGGTGGTTTGGGTTTTCGGGATTTCCGTTTGTTCAATCAAGCACTATTGGCTCGCCAAGCATGGCGCTTAATATCCAGACCAGAAAGCCTATGTGCACAAGTTCTCAAAGCAAGATACTACCCACACGGCAAGCTTGAGGATACTGTTTTCACGGGTAACGCCTCCTCCTCATGGCAAGCAATCAGTCATGGTCTAGACTTACTAAAGAAAGGGTTAATATGGCGTGTTGGAAACGGCAGAAGCATAAGAGTGTGGCGAGACAACTGGATCCCTCGGCCCTTCTCTTTCAGACCCATCTCACGGCAAGGCGTGTGCCGTACGCGTTTTGTCTCTGACTTGTTAAATGTTAATGGATCTTGGAGGGTTGATCTGCTCACTAGCTTTTTCGTTGCTACTGATGTTGAAGATATTATGAAGATCAGGGCTTCTCCGAGACTAGATGATGATTTCCTTGCATGGGCACTTGAGAAGCATGGAGTCTTCACAGTTAGAAGCGCCTACCGCCTGGCGTTCGAGGAGCTGCACCCCAGGTCTGTGCCCTCATCTAGCTCAGCGCCGACGGGAGCCAGGGAATGCTGGAAGTTCATTTGGAGTTGCGACGCTACACCTTCGATTGCAAATTTTGCATGGCGATTGGCAACGGACAGTCTACCAACCTGGAAAAATAAGTGCAGAATCGGCCTTGAGACTACTAGTACATGCCCAGTTTGTGGAGTCGCAACAGAGGACTACTTTCATCCTTTCATGATGTGTCAGTATGGCCGGGATCTGTACAAGTCAATGGCAAAAATTTGGAGACTGCCCAATATAGAGACTTTCCTTCCTACGGGCAAGGAATGGCTTATGCATGTCCTCGCTAGTATGAGTGAGCAGGAACGTTGCAGTTGTTGATGATCCTATGGAGAAGCTGGTACGTAAGAAATGAGCTAGTACACTCTAAGCCTGCTCCGCCAATGGACGTATCTATCAGGTTCTTGCAAAGCTATATGGAGTCCCTGTTGAAAGTAAAGTCAAATGCACATTGTGACCCTACTAAAGGGAAGATGGTGATCGTTATGGATAGTGCCACTAAGAATACAAGTGCAGCAGCGATTGCTCTGCCGACGTGGTTTAGGCCGGTGAATGGATGGGTAAGACTTAATACAGATGGGTCTTTTGTCTCGAGTGAACAAGCCGGAGCAGGGATGATTCTAAGAGACTCGGATGGCAAAATCATCTTCTCGGCGTGCAGGGCTCTATTCTCCTGTAGAGGTGCTTTGGAGGCTGAACTATGTGCCTGTATGGAGGGCGTCTCCTATGCTTTGCAGCGGTCAGATTTGCCTATTGCAGTCGAATTGGACTCTCTTGTGGCGGTTTCTATGATCACATGTGATGGTTGTGATCGGTCTGCTTATGCTTTTCTGCTAAAGGAGATTAGATATCTTCTTACTCTTCGTCAATCTTGTATTACTCATGTCTCGCGGTCGTAAAATAAGGCCAGCGATAGTCTAGCTGCTTTTGGTAGAGCTCAAGGTAGAACCATGACTTGGATTGGTTCGGCTCCTCCGGATGTGGTAGATTTGGTTGCGATGGATTGTACTGATACTATCTGAGTAATACAAGTTTTGAACCCGCAAAAAAGAAACCAACGCAAGCTCAAGACGTAGCATGGGCCCATTTGCGGGACGAATCGACCACCCGAGCCGCCTTCGGGCTTGATTTGGGTTGGTGGTATAGTCTTCTATGGGCCCATGAGCGAAGGTCGGGCATTTTTTTCTAACGCAACTATTTTTTCTCATTCAAGCGGGTGGCCACCTCCATTTACATGCGTGTCTAAGAGCCAACAGACGGTGGATTCATCATCACATAATCATACAACATATACAATCTCAATAAATTAATTTAAAAAATCATCACAGAATCATCACCCATAATGATGCAAATATTGTAGCTAGTACCAACCACGACACGTTTATTTAGTTGCGAAACATGCAAAATCATGCCGCATTACATAAAGAAATGTCTTAGTACCGACCACGACACGTTTATTTAGTTGCGATAATATGAAAAATAATGTCCTAGTAGCCAAAACCCCATCATCAGACTCGTTTCTTATCCATGATCTTGAAAATCTTCTCTTTGACAGTTTCCATCGTGTTGCATTCTGAAAAAAGTATTTCAGCTAGAATGCGTCCCCTTGAAGAATTAACCTCAGCCGGATCAAAGTCAAATATCCAATCATCTCCGTCCCAGTTTTCAACGCATCTCACCACAAAAAGACCACAAGAGACTCTGTCAGAAACCGTGAGTCAAGCATTGATGGATCAGAGAAGTACATACAAATTCAACATTTGAACATACCTGTCCTCTTGTAACGGCATATCGTACTCCCTTGTTGGCCAGGAAGACACGTCAGGATGTTCCGATTGTATAATGGAGTTCACCTCTGTCGTATCTTTAGCTATTTCTGCCCTCTAAAATAAGAAGTACGTATCAAATTACTTCTATATCTTGCTTTATGTAAAGTTGTAAGCTTACCGGCTTAGTAATCTTTGAAAGAACTCTGTTGCTACTTTTACCAGTAGAATTTAAAACTTGAAACTCTTTTTTCTTGTTGTGATGCATCAAAATAAACAAACAACACAAAGAAAACAGAACAGTCTGTAGTAATCTGTATCAAACGTATACTTCTGGAACTCCAAAAATCCTACCAAATTAGGAAGTCCTAAGCAATTTGTGTACCAATCCAGAGCAAAAAGAATCAGATCAAGAGCACGTTTCTGTGAATTAACAAAACTATTTTACTGGGTGAAAAAGTTTCTGATTTTCAGCAGGATTAACACAACTATCACCGTAAGCTATCCTAAAGGTCTTACTTGGCACTTTATTGAAACAAAACCTATAAAACATGATTACTACAGTAGCATAATCATGTGGACACACAAAAACATTAAGGATAAATATTGGGTTGTCTCCCAACAAGCGCTTTTCTTTAATGCCTTTCTAGCTAGGCATGATGATGACAATGATGCTCACATAAAAGATAAGAATTGAAACATAACGGGGGCATCATGAAGCATATGACTAGCACATTTAAGCCTAACCCACTTCCTATGCATAGGGATTTTGTGAGCAAACAACTTGTGGGAACAATAATCAACAAGCATAGGAAGGTAAAACAAGCATAAGTTCAAAACTTTAAGCACATAGAGAGGAAACTTGATATTATTGCAATTCCTACAAGCATATGTTCCTCCCTCATAATAATTTTCAGTAGCATCATGAATGAATTAAACAATATAACCAGCACCTAAATCATTCTTGTCATGATCTACTAGCATAGAAAATTTACTACTCTCCACATAAACAAAATTCTTCTCATGAATACTAGTGGGAGAAAACTCAACAAAATAATTATCATGTGAGGCATAATCCAATTGAAAACTAAAATCATGAAGACAAGTTTCATGGTTATCATTATTCTTAATAGCATACAAGTCATCACAATAATCTTCATAGATAGCAACTTTGTTCTCATAATCAATTGGAACCTCTTCCGAAATAGTGGAATCATCACTAAATAAAGTTGACACTCTTCCAAATCCACTTTCATGTTCATCACAATAAGATTCAACATCCTCCAAAATAGTGGGATCACTACTTCCTAAAGTTTACACTCTTCCAAACCCACTTTCATCAATATAATAATCATAAATAGGGGCATGCTTTGATCATAATAAATATTCTCATCAAAACTTGGGGGACTAAAAATATCATATTCATCGAACATAGCTTCCCCAAGCTTGTGGCTTTGCATATCATTAGCATCATGGATATTCAAGGAGTTCATACTAACAACATTGCAATCATGCTCATCATTCAAAGATTTAGTATCAAACATTCTATAGATTTCTTCTTCTAGCATTTGAGCACAATTTTCCTTTTCATCATACTCACGAAAGATATTAAAAAGACGAAGCATATGAGACAAACTCAAATCCATTTTTTTAGTTTTCTTTTATAAACTAAACTAGTGATAAAACAAGAAAGAAAAACATTCGATTGCAAGATCTAAATATATACCTTCAAGCACTCACCTCCCCGGCAACGGCGCCAGAAAAGAGCTTGATGTCTACTACACAACCTTCTTCTTGTAGACGTTGTTGGGCCTGCAAGTGCACAGGTTTGTAGGACAGTAGAAAATTTCCTCAAATGGATGACCTAAGGTTTATCAATCCGTGGGAGGCGAGGGATGAAGATGGTCTCTCTCAAACAACCCGCAACCAAATAACAAAGAGTCTATTATGCCCCCAACATACCCAATACAATGGCAAATTGTATAGGTGCACTAGTTCGGCGAAGAGATGGTGATACAAGTGCAATATGGATAGTAGATAAAGGTTTTTGTAATCTGAAATAATAAAAACAGCAAGGTAACTAATGATAAAAGTGAGCGTAAACGGTATTGCAATGATAGGAAACAAGGCCTAAGGTTCATACATTCACTAGTGCAAGTTCTCTCAATAATAATAACATAGCTTTATCATATAAAAATCCCTCAACATGCAACAAAGAGTCACTCCAAAGCCACTAATAGCGGAGAACAAACGTAGAGATTATGGTAGGGTATGAAACCACCTCAAAGTTATCCTTTCTGTTCTATCTATTCAAGAGTTCGTAGTAAAATAACATAAAGCTATTCTTTCCGCTCAATCCATCATAGAGTTCATACTAGAATAATACCTTAAGACACAAATCAACCAAAACCCTAATGTCACCTAGATACTCCATTGTCACCTCAAGTATCCGTGGGCATGATTATACGATATGCATCACACAATCTCAAGTTCATCCAACCAACACAAAGTACTTCAAAGAGTGCCCCAAAGTTTCTACCGGAGAGTCAAGAAAACGTGTGCCAACCCCTATGCATAGGTTCATGGGCGGAACCCGCAAGTTTGTCACCAAAACATACATAAAATGGCACGTGATATCCCATTGTCACCACAGATAAACACGACAAGACATACATCAAGTGTTCTCAAATAAAGACTCAATCTGATAAGATAACTTCAATAGGGAAACTCAATTCATCACAAGAAAGTAGAGTGGGAGAAACACTATAAGATCCAACTACAATAGCAAAGCTCGCGATACATCAAGATCATGCCATAGAGAGAACACGAGAGAGAGAGAGAGAGAGAGAGAGATCAAACACATAGCTACTGGTACATACCCTCAGCCCCGAGGGTGAACTACTCCCTCCTCGTCACGGAGAGCGCCGGGATGATGAAGATGGCCACCGGTGATGGGTTCCCCCTCCGGCAGGGTGCCGGAATAGGCTCCCGAGAGGTTTTTGGTGGCTACAGAGGCTTGCGGCGGCGGAACTCCCGATCTATCTTCTCCGTGGATGTTTTTAGGGTACGTGGGACTATATAGGCGAAAGAAGTCGGTCGGGAGGTGCTCGAGGGGCCCAGGAGACAGGGGCACGCCCAGCAGGGAGGGGGGGCGCCTCCCTATCTCGTGGCCTCCTCGAGGATCTTCTGACGTGAACTCCAAGTCTCCATGATGATATTCTTCCAAAAAATCATGCTGCCGAAGGTTTCATTCCGTTTGGACTCCGTTTGATATTCCTTTTCCTCGAAATACTGAAAAGGCAAGAAAACAACAATATGGGTCGGGCCTCCGGTTAATAGGTTTGTCCCAAAAATGATATAAATGTGTAAAATAAAGCCCATAAACATCCAAAAAAGGTAATATAATAGCATGGAACAATCAAAAATTATAGATACGTTGGAGACGTATCAGGCCTACAATGGGCATGCACACACACTCGCAAAATTTCGTTTCGTTTGATGCATGCGATCACCTATCCCTAGTGCAACCAGCACTGTTCGGGTGTGCCGGTACGGCTACTCTCAAAGACGTTTTTTCCACCTCCACCTAATGACACCAAACTTTTTCCACGCGCTCCATGCACCATGGGGAGCACGCAGAACAATTTTCGGTATTTTTTGAAGTCCGATGCATTTTCTAGGGTTTTTTCAGACGAAAAAACTATAAAACTCTGCCCGGACGTGACGCAATGTGCGTTCGGTGTCCGATTTCGTTCATATTTTGCGTGGGGGCCTACATTGGTCATGCACACGCCCTTGCTGCATGCGATCACGTACACCTAGTGCTACCGGGGCCGTTCTGGTGTACCGTTATTTTATGTGTTTGTTCAACGTTTTTTTCAAGTCAATCGAATAATCCCTAACTTAAACAGGTTACCGGGCGTTCAATGACCACGCCATATTTTCTGTACACCATATCCTATGTTTTATTATTATTTTTAATAGTTTTCAACTTAGCATATATTCGTGTACAAATGCATCATCGAATTAACACTTTCCCAAATGAAAAAGACGAAACTTTTCTTAACTGTAATTTTATTGAACATAGATAGATATTTCACATACTCGACCGAAGTTCATACATAAAAGACCACTGCTTAACTAAGAACGACATGATGAAATTAAAATTTAAACGACATTAAAAAAACTACTCCTCGTCGCTATGGAGGAGGTTGATCACGACCGTGCCGTCGCCTCCATCATCGTCGGTGCTGTCCGCACCCATGTCGTCCCAATCATGGCCGCCGTCGTCGGGTGCTAGCTCCTGCTCCTCCGCTGCCGCCTCAACCGGCGCCATCGCCGCCACCGTCGCCACCGACGCCATTGTCGCCTGCTCTGCCGCCATCGCCGCCGCCGCCGCTTCGTTTGCGGCCGCGAGGTCGGCGGCCACCCTTGCTGCCGCCGCCGCCGCCGCCTCGGACCCCCGTAGGGCTACGTGGTACCCCGCAGTGTCGTCCGGGTCGCCATCCTCGCGGAGGATGATCTGCTCCGGCGGCAGCTCGACCTCCGCCGGTAAGGGGTGATCGGCGGGCGTGGGGGCCCGAGCCAAGGGGGAGGGTGCAGTGGCCGCGGGCACCTCCATGGCACTACTCTGGCGGGGCCGGGTCACGCGGCGGTGCCGGGCCGCGAAGACGGCCACTGGCTCCCGTCAGGTCGGGGGTCATGCTGGACACCGCCATGACGTCCTAGTAGTCCTTCCCTTGCCAAAAGTCACGGCGACCGCGGATGTTGCGCCGAGCGCCGGAGTGGCTCCGGAGCTCCTCCTCCGTTGCGTAGCCATCCTTGTTGATCTTCCAGTTGCGTGGAAGACGACAACCCGGCGGCACGGGGAGGCAGTAGCTATGGAGCTCCGCCGTCTCCGGCGCAACGAGGCTGGTCGGCCAGGAGCCAGGGACGCCGTCGTGGCTACCGCCAGAGCTGCTGCTGCCCCGGTGGAACGCCATCGCCGGAGGCGTCGGGGGGTGGGCGCGTTCAACCACGTCGTGTGGGCGGGCACGCGAGTGTCGTACTAAGAACAAAACTAACGCGTATTTGTATACGTATCCGCGTCGGGCCGCCGTGCGCGCGGGCGGTCATGTTTTCAAATTATGACCATCATGCCCTTTGTTATGAAGAGGTAACGGCCAATCTCCGCTATCCTTGTGTTTAGGAAGGGTCTACCAAAGTGGTATCATAGCGGAAGTGAGAAATGAATGGACTCTATGCCAGGTAAGTAAACCCTAAACCCTGCTGTTTCTTACCACAAATTCTCATCCTTTGAGTTTGCCGTGGCGGCCCTCCTCTCAAAATTTTAACCCCCAAGCCGCATCTAGAGCGGAGATGGAAGGAAAGAGCGCGCCGGCAGCGACCACAGCGATCTTCTCGGCCGTGCTGGACGATGATGATCTCCTGGGCGAGATCCTCGTCCTCGTCGCCGGCGCCGCCCTTGTCTGCAAGCACTGGCTCCGCGTCGCCTCTGCGCCCGCCTTCCTCCGCCGCTTCAGCGACCTCCACCCGCCAAGCCTTCTCGGCTTCTACGTCGCCATCTTTGGCCATACGCCCTCGGACGAGGAACCCCTGCGGTTCGTGCCGATGCCTCAGCCTCAGCCTCCTGAGATCGCAGCCGTCGTCCGCCGCGGTAGCTTCGATTTGGCCTCCTTGGGCAGGGACAGCTTGGTCGACGTGGATTGCTGGAACGGCCGCCTCCTACTCACCTCTTTCACGAAGGACCTCAAAGGCATGGTGCACTGCCCCCTGCACCCTGCGACACATACAACCATCCTCCCACCATATCCCAACAGCAGCATCCATGGCGGCTTCACATACTACTACCATGAGTTCCTTCTCAATCGCGGGGCCCGCTATGGCCTGTCCTGCTTCTTTCTGGCAATAGCGCGTAAAGAGCAGCAATCCGTTTTGGATGTCTATGTGTTACAGGATGATATCTGGGCCATCTGCTCTTCAGCCGTCACTGGAATCAAACAATTTTTTCCGGTGTTTGGTAGTTTGACGGCTGGTGACAAGATCTATAATCTGTCTCGCGTGAGCGGCACTTACAAGTTATTCTCGCTTGATCTTCTGTCGTCATGTTTGTCGCTGTTTGACCTCCCAGAAGAAGATGTGGAGCTTGGGGCCACCAGGATGTCGCTTGCAAATGATTCTGGGGTTCATTTCATCTATGCAAAAGGGTCCCACGTTCGCATCTGGCTCTACAAAGTGGATAAGAATGGCCTCGGCAACTGGTTACTTATAGATACCATTTGCTTGCGTGAGATATTTGCTAATCATATGATACAAACTACCATGTTCGACGCTGTGGGTTCTGCCGTAGGGGTACATGCAGCTGGGGACAATTCTGGGTTTCTTGTCTTGGACCTGAATCGTGTCACCTACCTGCTGTTTGATATCAAACACAAGGCATTAAAGAAGGTTTATGAGGTGACCGAAGAGGATAGAAACCATGCATTCTTCTATGGACTCATACCCTTTATGATGGTTTGGCCTCCTAAATTTCCTGTGATGAAAGAAGGGTGTGATCCAAAACAATGACGTTCCTGGAAGGATTGTCTCTTGTTGATCCGTCTAGCTAGTATACTGTGGTTTTCTAGTTTCCAACTGTGTTAATATAGTTTATTTCATTTACGATGGTTACAAGTGCATGCATTTATTTCTTACTATTCTTTATAAATCGGCACTCCATGACTCATGTCTAGGTACTAGCAGGTAATTATGCCCTTGCCGCAGTGTGGTAGAAAGCTTCACTTAGATACTAGTATAATTATTTTCCATTCTTTCTGTTAGCCGCAGTATGTTGCAGATATACATTTACATTTTCAGAACTGTCTTTGTCTACATGTTCTATGGTCTTTATATTAGAAACTTGGCTGCCACGCCATAACTCGAGCTTTAGATTCCCTATTCTTGAGAGTCAGATAGTTTCCATCCTCTGAAAGGCTGAAACACGAGTTTTTATCCTCCTTGAATTTTAGGGTAGTTAAATTAGTACTGGAGTGTGACCTGCGCTTTGCTGCACCATTTTTAGTCCTGAGATAACAGTTACCTCTCTTTTTATTTAATTATGGTCGTGTTATTTATTACCATTGTGTTATTTCTTCTTGTCGTTATGGTCCTAGTTGTACAGGCGGTACGTGGTATTCGTGGTGGAGGAGGCTGTTGGGTGGATTGTTGTGATGTTGTTAGTTGTTGCATGCGCAACGTTGGTGTTCGTTGATGGTGTTCACGTGAACCAATACAATCGGCATAAATTTTTTATTTTTTTGGAAAAGGAGATTAAAACTTCCGGCCTCTACATCAATCGATGCATACAAGCATCTTTATTAATTATCGAACAAAGGTCCGACAAGAACATACATGAATCCACTCGAAGCCACCACTCACACCTATAAACTAGATAATATGGAGCGCTCTCGCTCCACATATCTAAAATCGGTGTCGTCGCCGATCCATCCGCATAACGTATCGGGACATACAACCGATGCAGCAAACCTAAAGTGTACACCACATGCACACCTTTTAGAAGCCGTCGTCATCATCGAACTGCTGATCCATCTTCACGAAAGAGATCTGCATCATCCTTGCCATTCCGGCCACCCGTCGATGCCACCACGGCGCTTAACGGCACCACCTCCCTGCACGCAAACTGTTGAGTATATCGCGGTCACCGCTAGTACACCGCAGCACCATGTCGTTCAAGTACCACCAGCCGACGCAACTTGAAGTCTCTGGAAGATCTGTTGTGCGTAGCACCTGCCGAACAGGCATGACACAACGTAGCACCTATAGGCTGGGCATGACTTGACATCTCCGCTCCACCTCCTATCTCTATCTTACAGTTCCACAAATGATGCTCCCAAGAGAGAAGCGAGACCGCAGTGCCCCCATCGTCCGATCTGGAAGACCAGATCCTAGGGTTTCCCCCGGAGTAGCACGAGTGGGTAGATAGTAGTTACACGACGATGCCTTCATCAAGGTAACGACGTAGAATGCTGCCATCGCCCGTTGTCGGCTCGATTTTCACCGACAACTATGTCTATATATATATATATATATATATATATATCTGACTCGCAGCCGGAAATAGATGACGGATCACGAGACCTGTCGTGGTTTTGTCACGGCAGATGCCCTAGTGTGAGGACTTAGTCGTGAGGCCGTCGCAACTGAGTGCTTAGCTTGTCGGGGTTGATCGGAATCGAGAGACGCGAGTTTTACCCAGGTTCGGCCCCTCACGGTAGAGGTAAAAGCCTACATCCTGCTTATTATATTTCTTGAGTATCAATTACAAGAGCGCTATTTCGCTGCCTCATCTCGAGAGCGATCAAATCGTCTGTTTTGCGACCTCTCAAAACATCTGTGCCGAGACTCGTCTGTCTAAAACCTGTCTATCTTTCCCCTCCCTTTTGGGGTGCCCTGCCCCTCCTTATATAAGTTGGAAGGGCGGCTTACATATAGAGTCCTAGTAGAATTAGGACTTAACCTATTATGGCTTCTTATCGTGGGCTTCTTACCGCGAGTGACTTATCACGGCCTTCTTATCTTGGACTTCTTATCACGGGCTTCTCCACTTAGGCTTCTTATCTCCAGGACTCATCTTCTGGGCGGCTCATCTTCGGGACTCGTCTCCAGGATTCAAGATGGCGACTTAAGATGGCAGCTTAAGCCCAGAGATGACTTAAGTCTCAGGGCGGCTTAAGCCCAGAGATGACCTAACGTCAGAGATGACTTGTCATCTGAGCTCGGTCTTGGTCGTGGGGAATATCCCCAACAAGAACTGACCACCCAGCCTTCAGGCTAGCCACCTGCCCACCTCCAACGAAGAACACCACTCCAAGCACAGGGTCGCCGCCCCAGGCATCCACGTGATGGTGGAGGAGAACCAATCTAGGGTTGGAAACCCTAGATCCGCCGACGTCAGCCGTCATGGCAGGCCCCACATTGTCACCACAATCATGGTGGCTCAGCCGCCGTCGGAATCCCATTGGGCCTTCGCCCAATCGTGCCAACTTTGCCTCCATGCCGTGCGCCCAGGGTCGCCGTCGCGTCTCGGCTAGAGACCCCCTCGCAGAGAGAGGAGGAAAGCCTGCCGTCTGCCATCCGCCGGGCGAGCTTCGCTCGCCGGCCACCTCTGGCGGCGGCAGGGAAGCGGGGAAAGAGATAGGGTCGGGGGCGACGGCGGCTAGGGTTCGCCTGAGCCGCCCCCCAGGCGACGTGAGCAATGTTGTGTGCATGTCACGAAGCCCGTCTCCTGTTCCCTTCACTCACCACATGGAACATACAAACGGCATAATTACCTTCTAGTACGTCCATACTGTTAAGGTAGCGAAGCTCACTCTTACAAACAACATAATCACAGGCAAACATTTCTAGGGCACTTAGTAACTTAGTAGATTATGTATATCAGGACTGCCAAACATAATATTCGATTTGATCACATGTGTACCTGTGGAGTCTACAAAGGAGAAGCAGATGCATGTTTTCAAGCTTTCCGACAGTTCATAGTACATCTTAAATTTTCTTTGTTTATGCTTTGTGGGGATAGAAATAAATTATTAGAAGAGTTGAAACACTGAAGTACGCCCGTAAATTGGTTTTTTCTGTTAAGGATGCCTGTACCCAGATGATTCTCCATCGATGTGACAGTCCCGACGACATGTACACCGTCCAGTCATCTCGTGTTGGCCCTCTCGCTTTTTTTGCCGGTATTCATCTTTGTCATGCCCATCTCGGTCATCCTAGCTCCACCACCCTTTGTCAAATAATAAAGGATTTTTCTTTTTCATGTAATAAAGCGGATGCTCACTCTTGTCAAGCGTGTCGCATGGGCAAACATGTTAGACTCTCCTTTAGTTCTTCCTCCAGAATTATGTCTTACACTTTCGAATTAATTCATAGTGATGTATGGGTGTCACCTATACCCAGTAATTCCACTTATTTATATTATCTTGTTATTCTGGATTATTACTCTCACTTTATGTGGACATTTCTGCTTCGTAGGAAATCCAATGGTCCCGCCACCCTCATTGCCTTTTACTCCTATGTGTCTACACAATTTGGTCGTCCCATACATGCTCTTCGGACAGACAATGAGAAAGAATTCGATAACATCACCATCCGCACAGTTTTCTCCAACCACGGCACAATTTTCCGCCTAACATGTCCATACACCTCACAACAAAATGGTAGGGTTGAACGTGTTCTTTGTACCCTTAGCGACTGTGTCCGCACCCTTCTTTTTCACGCATACATGCCACCTCGGTTTTGGCCTGATGCCCTCGCCACCGCCATAATTCTTGTTAACCTTCACCCTTGCCGTGTCCGTTGGAGTTACACCCCTCGCCATCTTCTCTTTGGTTCTCCTCTGTCATATGATGGTCTTCGTATTTCCGGTTGTCTTTGTTACCCCGGTGTCGGAGCCACCACCCCACATAAACTTGCTCCACGATCTTTGCCTTGTGTCTTCCTTGGTTACCTGGCTAACACTAAAGGCTACCGATGTTATGATCCGGTGTCTCACCGTGCCATCACCTCCCGGCATGTTTATTTTGACGAACAATGTTTTCCTTTTGTATAGAACAGGTGGCGGCGCCAACAACAGGGGTCGGTCCCATCTTGACCGGCTCCTCTCGTCGTCGTGTTGCATCGGGGCTTGCTGCGCTCCTGGTCCTTGCGCCTTCGACATCGCTGTCTCCCGTTGCGGCCTTGCCGGTCTTGCCAGCCCCTCCACTGGATTCGCCGGCCTCGCCGGCTTCCTTGGCTCCTTCGCAAACCTTACCACCCCCTCGCCAGTCCAGTCGCCTAGCCAGCAACCCTCTAGAGAGGTTACTGCGGCTGCGCCACCGGCTGCTGTTGTGCTGCCCGCCTGTCCTGCCACCCGCGAGTGCACGTGTTTAACACCCCAATAATGAATCTCCAATGATATTCGCCTAATATGCCATGTCATCATATTTTTCATACTTAAAATGCAATTAAATAATTAATTCAACTCAAATTTAAATTCTTAATAGAAGTGCAGAAAATATTTCTTCAGATATTAAAATAAAAGTGTTCATAATTTTCAAATAATCCCCAATTAATTTTCATGAAGAAATCAACTCAAATTGGTTTTTTTATTTTGGCCCTAGCAATATTTTTGTGGACCAGCAACATTTAATTTGGTCATTTAAATTCCAACAAATATTCTAACTTTTTTCAAACCACCTGAAATTTTGTGTGTGGCCATATGCTAATGCACTGGAAATATGTGCCAAGTTTCAACCCTAGAAAAAATCATTTAGTATAGAAACTAAATGCAAAACCAAGGCAAAATGCAAAACAGAAAATAGAAAAAAAGAAGATAAAAGAGCTAAAGAACTACTGTGCACATAGGCTTGATGCACAATGCAATAGCCCAGCCCAACTCCCCATGTCTCCTTCTTCCCTGTTCATCACAGGCGCCGTGGACGCACGCGCCGCGTCCATGACCTGGATCCCCATGCGTCGGCCATCCGCTGCCTCCCCGCGGAGCATATGACCTCCCCTGACCCCCTGGACAAGAACCTTAGCCCTCACTCTCCCCCCTCGTGCCGTTTTCTTCCCCATGACGCTCGACCGAACCACCGTGGCCATGGCCAAGCTCTTCATCGCGTCATCGTCGTTCCCCGCACCTGAGGAGGTGTCGAGCAGCTACAATGTCCACGTCTAAGTTGACTGCGCGTAACCATTCGACTGGAACCGCATCGCATCGTCGCCCCGCTCATCTTCTTCAACCTCGGGACGCCGAACGTCTTCATGAAATCCATCATCGTCAAGTCCTCCCCGTCTTCACTGACTCCTCCTCTGCAACCACTGTGAGGCCTCGTGCGAAAGCCCCATGTTTCCCCCTTGATTGCACGTTCTAGCTGCCTTTCCTGTGAGCTCTGAGACACTGTCCGCCATGGCCAACGAGCTTCAAGCACTCGAGTTCCTTGGTTTGATCCAGTGGCACCGGTGCGCTCCTACTTCCCCGTCCCCGCCCGCCCTTGTCCGCTCCTACCCGCTCCCGCCGCCTGGTCGACTTCACAAGATCGTGCGTTGCTGCCTCAGCCAGCTGCTGATGCGGCTTGAACTACGTCGGTATTTCCACAAAGAGGAAGGGATGATGCATCACATCTACGGTAGGTATTTCCCTCAGTTATGAAACCAAGGTATCAATCCAGTATGAGAGCCAAGCAACACTATATAAACGGTACCTGCACACAAAGAAGAAATACTTGCAACCGGACGGTTATGAGGGGTTGCCAATCCCTCTTACGAGTAACCGCGTACGAAATTGTCAAGTTGACAGGATAAAATTGTGATAGATTGAATAAATAGACCCCGAATAAACACAAAATAAAAGATGCAAATGAAAAGTGCAACAAAGTATTTTTTGATTTTTGGAATAATAGATCGGAAAACAAGAGCGAATAAAAATAGATCTCGAAGGCAAATATGATAAAGAATAGACCCGGGGGCCGTAGATTTCACTAGTGGCTTCTCTAATGAAATAGAACATAGTGGGTAAACGAATTACTGTTGGGCAATTGATAGAACTTCAAATAATTATGATGATATCCAGGCAATGATCAATATATAGGCATCACGTCCAATATTAGTAGACCGAGTCCTGCCTGCAGCTACTACTATTACTCCACACATCGACCGCTATCCAACATGCATCTAGTGTATTAAGTTCATGGAGAAACGGAGTAAATGCAATAACAATGATGACATGATGTAGACAAGATCTATTCCTGTAGAAATAGACCCCCATCTTGTTATCCTCAATAGCAACGATCAATAGGTGTCTTGCTGCCCCTTCTGTCACTGGGAAAGAACACCGCACGATCGAACCCATCACAAAGCACCTCTTCCCATGGCAAGAAAAATCGATCTAGTCATCCTAAATAAACCAATGTTTCGAAGAAGAAATACGAGGCTATAAATATCATGCATATAAGAGACAAAAACTCAAATAACTTTCGTGGATAAAATAGACTGATGATAAACTCAAAGTTCATCGGATCCCAACAAACACACTGCGAAAAGAGTTATATCAAATAGATCTCCAAGAGACCATTGTATTGAGAATCAAAAGAGAGAGAGGAAGCCATCTAGCTACTGCCTATGGACCCGTAGGTCTACAATGAACTACTCACGCATCATCGGAGAGGCACCAATGAGGATGATGAACCCCTCCGTGATGGTGTCTAGATTGGATCTCGTGGTTCTGGAACTTGCGGTGACTGGAACTGTGCTTCGTCGACTCCCCTAGGGTTTATGGAATATTTGGGTATTTATAGGGCAAAGAGGCGATGCGTGAGGCTACCGAGGTGGGCACAAACCACCAGGGCGCGCATGGGCCCCGGGGCGTGCCCAGGTGGGTTGTGCCCCCTCGGGGCACCCCTCTCGTACTTCTTTGTCCCATGTTGTTCCTTCTGGTCCATAAAAATTCCCCAAAAAGTTTTGCTGCGTTTGGACTCCGTTTACTGGGCACTATGTGAATATGTTAGTCCCAAACAATGTTATAAAATTGCTATAAAATGATTGTAGAACATTCAACAATGATAATAAAACAGCATGGAACAATCAAAAAATATAAATACATTGGAGACGTATCAGCCGCCGCCGCCGCTTGCTGCTTCTCCCATGCTGCTACTGCTGCTTCTGCCGCCGGCGCTGGACGAAGCTCGCCTGGCCGCGCCCTGACCTTGCCTGCCTCTCCCTGCTTGGTCACGTCCGTTGGGAAACTGTAGCATGCAATTTCAAAAAAATTCCTTTGCTCAAGCAAGATTTATCTCGGAGATGCATAGCAACGAGAGGGGAGAGTGTGTCTACGTACCCTCGTAGACCGAAAGCGGAAGCTTTTGACAACGCGGTTGATGTAGTCGAACTTCTTCTCGTTCTGACCGATCAAGCACCGAACGTACGGCACCTCTGAATTCTGCACACGTTCTGCTCGATGATGTCCCTCGAACTCTTGATCGAGCAAAGTGTCGAGGAAGTAGATGAATTCTGCCAGCTAGCACGACGGCGTGGTGACGGTGCTGGTGAAGTGATCCACGCAAGGCTTTGCCTAAGCACTACGAGAATATGACTGAGGGTGTAATCTGTGGAGGGAGGCGCCACATACGGCTAACATATGTTGTTGTGTGTTCTAGGAGCCTCCCCCTCATATAGGTGGGAGGGAGAGGGAGCAGCCAAGGGGGGCACCCCAAGTAGGCCGAATCCTATTGGGGTTCCTCCCCAATTCGCCCCCCCCCCCCTTATTAACCGGAGGGGAAAGGAAAGAGAGGGGGGAGGGAAGGAAGGGGGAGGCTGAATCCTCCCCTTCCCTTCTCCCTTCCCCTCTTTCCTTCTGCTCCTATTTCGGCATATATGGGGACGCACCAGCCCTTTGTGGGCTGGTCTGTCCCTCTCTTGGCCCATAAGGCCCATATCTTTGCTGGGGTGCCCGGAACCCCTTCTGGTGACCCGATATGTACCTGATACCCTCCGGAACACTTCCGAATACTATCGTCCTATATATCAATCTTTACCTCTCGACCATTTCGAGACTCCTCGTCATGTCCGTGATCTCGTCTGGGACACTGAACAACATTCGGTCACCAAATCACATAACTCACATAATACAAAATTGTCATCCAACGTTAAGCGTGCGGACCCTACGGGTTTGAGAACTATGTAGACATGACCGAGACACCTTTCTGGTCAATAACCAATAGCGAAACCTAGATGCTAATATTGGCTCCTACATATTCTACGAAGATCTTTATCGGTCGAACTGTTATGACAACATACGTTATTCCCTTTATCATCGGTATGTTACTTGCCTGGGATTCGATCATCGGTATCTTCATACCTAGTTCAATCTCGTTACCGGCAAGTCTCTTTACTCGTTCGGTAATACATCATCCTGCAACTAACTCATTAGTCACTTTGCTTGCAAGGCTTCTTATGATGTGTATTGCCGAGAGGGCCCAGAGATACCTCTCCGATACTCGGAGTGACAAATCCTAATCTCGATCTATGCCAACCCAACAAACACCTTCGGAGATACCTGTTCATCTTTATAATCATCTAGTTATGTTGTAACGTTTGATAGAACACAAGGTATTCCTCCGATGTCCAGGAGTTGCATAATCTCATAGCCAAAGGAATATGTATATGACATGAAGAAAGCAATAGCAATAAAACTGAATGATCAATATGCTAAGCTAACGGATGGGTCATGTCCATCACATTATTCTCCTAATGATGTGATCCCATTTATCAAATGACAACTCATGTCCATGGTTAGGAAACCTTAACCATCTTTGATCAACAAGCTAGTCAAGTAGAGGCTCACTAGAGACTCAGTGTTTTGTGTATGTATTCACACATGTATTAAGGTTTTCGGTCAATACAATTCTAGCATGAATAATAAACATTTATCATAAATAACGAAATATAAAATAACAACCTTATTATTGTCTCTAGGGCATATTTCCTTCAGTCTCCCACTTGCACTAGATTCAATAATCTAGATTACATAGTAATGGTTCTAACACCCATGGAGTCTTGGTGCTGATCATGTTTTGCTCATGGAAGAGGCTTAGTCAACGGGTCTGCAACATTCAGATCCGTATGTATTTTGCAAATCTCTATGTCTCCCTCCTTGACTTGATCACAGATGGAGTTGAAGCGTGTCTTGATGTGTTTGGTTCTTTTGTGAAATCTGGATTCCTTCACTAAGGTAATTGCTCCAGTATTGTCACAAAATATTTTCATTGGACCCGATGCACTAGGTATTACACCTAGATCGGATATGAACTCCTTCATCCAGACTCCTTCATTTTGCTACTTTCAAAGCAGCTATGTACTCCGCTTCACACATAGATCCCGCCATGATGCTCTGCTTGGAACTGCACCAACTTACAGCTCCATCATTCAATATAAATACGTATCCGATTTGTGACTTAGAGTCATCCGGATCAGTGTCAAAGCTAGCATTGACGTAACCATTTACGACGAGCTCTTTGTCACCTCCATAAATGAGAAACATATCCTTAGTCCTTTTCAGGTACTTCAGGATGTTCTTGACCGATGTCCAGTGATCCACTCCTGGATTATTTTGATACCTCCCTGCTAAACTTATAGCAAGGCACACATCAGGTCTGGTAGACAACATAGCATACATGATAGAACCTATGGCTGAGGCATAGGGAATGACTTTCATTTTCTCTCTATCTTCTGCAGTGGTCGGGCATTGAGTCGGATTCAACTTCACACCTTGTAACATAGGCAAGAACCCTTTCTTTGACTGATCCATTTTGAACTGCTTCAAAACTTTATCAAGGTATGTGCTTTGTGAAAGTCCAATTAAGCGTCTTCATCTATCTCTATACACTACTGGAATCTGGCACTTTGCCATCTGCCATGGCAGATGGCAAAGGCATGGTCGGCGGATGGCAAAGGCTTTGCCATCTGCCAGCAGATGGCAAACAGTTCGTCTGAAACCCTGCCGGTAAAGGCTTCTTTGCCATCTGCTGGCTGATGGCAAGAGCTCAACTTTGCCATCTGCGGGCAGATGGCAAAGCCTCTTAACGGGGTTAGCTCCGTTAGAAGGCTAACGGCATACTTTGCCATCTGCCAGCAGATGGTAAAGGCTGCAGGCTCTTTGCCATCTGCCAGCAGATGGCAAAGGCTGAATAAAGTTTTGTCTGCCACAGATGGCAAGAGATTTGCCATCTCTGTCAGATGGAAAAGA
Organism: Aegilops bicornis; assembly: GCA_021605145.1. Classification (NCBI taxonomy): domain Eukaryota; kingdom Viridiplantae; phylum Streptophyta; class Magnoliopsida; order Poales; family Poaceae; genus Aegilops; species Aegilops bicornis. Next base: position 802,986,640 of record CM038675.1, read on the forward strand.
GCCCAAATAGGCCAGCCCAAATGTTACATGTAGATGACACGTGGCCTCTTTGCCATCTGCCGGCTGATGGCAAAGCTCTTGCCATCTCTGCCAGATGGCAAAGTGACTATATTGCCCCATTTAATTTTGTTTTTTCTTATATCAATTCATTTTCACAAAAATCAAACACAAATATATTTATATGACCAATATAGCATATTCAACACATATTACCAATAGTCATGAACACATATGTATCCAACACATGTTACCAATAGTAGCAAGTTTCATCCGTACATATACATGGTTTCATCAATATTACACAGTTTCATCCATAGGTAGCAAGTTTCACAAGGTCAAAACAAAAACTAAATACAAGCACTCCATCAACCCAAGCTTCTGTGATCTTAAGTAAATCTGTAAAATGGGAAAGAAGAAAGTTAGAAGAAGAAGACTAGAAGAAGAAAATTATTATGATGCAACTAAAATGTGAAGATTATTATGATGCAACTTATATCTGTAAAATAGGTCATTTTGGAGCTAAGTATGCTTATTATGTCATTTTTGAGCTAGCTAAGCATACTAAGTCATTTTGGTGTAAAACATGCTAAGGTCATTCTAGAGCTAAGTAACATCCATGACCAGCCTGTATTTAAGGCATGATTACGGTAACATCCACAGGATCTGAAATGAAAGTGAGCTCACCACCTAAAGAACGAACTCCTCCCCAGTGCTTAACGCCAGACTGTAAAGCCAGCTCCTTTTACACCACGTCAATTTCTTCCAACGTCTCGATGTGTTTGCTGAAAAACTGGAGAAAAATAAAAGATGATTATAAAACTAAAATAGTTTATAAGGAGTACAACAGGTCCCTGTTCCGCTGCCGGATCAAGGATGGAGTAAACTAAAACACTTTGTTGTTAAAACTACCCCTCCCTGTTCCGTGAATCGACTGACAAATTCCATTATCAGTTTCTTCTTTTGTAATGCATACATACGCATAGAGAGGAGTATGTAGTATAGAAGTTGTTGTTGCTCAAGCAGTGTATATGTACGCACGTGCATCTTATATAGACATAGGCTTGAGATTTCTATATAAGATGGACTGAAGAGGGGTGCTTAGAATTAATTAATAGTCACCTTTTTCGAGTAGAATACAAATATCAACCTCAATGTCCTTGATCCGTTGGTGCTTCACTGAGTTGACAGACAAATATTCCATGTTGATGTTGTCTCAGTAAACAATGTACAGTATGCGAGTGGATGATGTAGCTCCTGCAGCAGCTGGCATAACCAACATGTTTCAGCGACATCGTGAGTTGTGGCATGGTACTTGGCTTACACAATAGACTGGGACTCGTGATGTTCTTATTTGGAAGACCAAGAAATGATATCATCGCCCAAGCATACACAATCCCCACTACTTGTTAGCAAGAATTCTGTATTACTCTAAGATAAAATAATATCTATGTGAATTGTACGCCTCGTTTAATACATGATTCACAACAGCATGGTCCTATAAATACAGTGAATGTACACTGACAACATACAGTTTCTGCAGTTGATATCTAACTAAGACATCTCTTCCCAAATTACCAAGATTAAAAATTGTCCGATGGTTAGCACAGCAGACGCCAGCCAACATAATGGTCGTCCTAAAATATTGTCGTGCCCAAACAACAAATAAGCGACAACTAACTCTAGTTGTTCAGGGCAAAAGACAACACAACATGTGAATTGCACACGATCCCTGTACTTTTATTTTGGCTGCAAGACTTTCACATTCGTACAAAATTCAGAAGTTTAGATACAGAAAAAAACATCAAAAGTGCAACAAAGTCACTTCAGGTGAATGATTAAATCAACGATTTTTCTTTCTAATCAAACCATACAGTATACACAAACTATTTGAGAAGCAATTGAATTAGGAATAGAAGACAGTGAGAAACAGAACAGAAACATACAGCCTGCAGGAACGTCCTGTGTCCGTTGACTCGTCGGTATTCTTCAGGTCCAGCGAATTAGCAGGATGGTTGCACGGGTAAAACTACTTGAGCTGCTGGTTGCGCTCCTATGGATCCGTCTCCAGCGAGCTTTGTAGGGTACGGAGATCCTTCTCTCCTGTTACCGTGAGCCACTCCTTGCCGGGGCTGCCATCGACCATGGCTGTAGGAGGTCACCGGGGTGGGTCTCTTCTCTATCAGATCTGAGACAAACCATACAAAATCTATATTAACCATCAAGTTAGCATGGCATATATTTACACAGACACAACACAACATCCTAATTGATAATTTTCCTTCTTGCTTATAGTTCTAATTTTGAACATGGCACAATGATCTATTCCCCATTTTAATCTTGAACAACACAACAAATTCAATCTGTGACACGCTTATAGTTGAGAACTGATTATATGCCTTTAGATTCAATAACTCAATTATCCTTTAAAGATTTTACTATCTATTTACGACCATACCACTTAAGCATGAAAGATAAAAGTTTAGGAAACACATATATGCAGTCAAGATGAATGAATCAAAGAGAGGAGATATTACCTTGGGGATTACATCTTCGCTGGAGTGAAGTGCATGCCCATGTCACAGTAGCATCTACTCTGATATAAATAACCACATTCGGATTTCCACGACTCAAGTTACATGTTCTAATGGCCCTGTAAATAATTAAGCATGGTAGTGAGAATGCAATATATAGAAAACAACACAAAATTTGGAGGTAGAAAAGAGATTTAATAATATTTTTAACCAACTAGTACTAGTGTAGGTAGGTAAGATGAGGAAACATGAGATAAAGTTTTTAACCCAGTTACACATCAACATGAAGAATTTAGATCTGGAATCAAGTATAATAAGAAAATAAAGAGCAATGGTACATGGATCAATCATGTGCAACTGCTGCAACAGGAGATGAGTCACCATACCTATAGTGCGGATCAGCATCTCCCCGGCTGGCCTCGACGGAGACGAAGACGAATATCCCAGGGAGTGCAACAAGTAGCCACAGGCAAAGGCTGCTTCCGCTTCCGGCCATCCCTCACGGCAAGCAGCAGCTATGGAATCGTTGGTTAGTGGTCAAAGGGGGGATCTTGACTACACCTGCACGGCAGTCCAGTCCAGTACTAAAATGAGATATGTAGTAAATTCACCATTTTGGAGAAGCAGAAACGCATATATACAAGCTAGCTAGCTACAAGCTAGCCTGCGCGTCGGGGAATCGTCGGATCCGCCCGGATCCAGGCGCAACGAGGGTCACTGAAGGAGCGGCGAAGCGAGCTCGGGACGGGCCTCCATGGCGGCCTCCTGGCGGCGGGGTTCGGCTCATGGGGAGAGAGATGGGTGAGGGAGTAGGGAGGAGAGGAGAGAGGCGGTGGCGCAGGGCTCACCAGAGCCGCGGGTGTCCACGGCGGCCACCACCGATCGAGATGGAGCACGGGCATCATTTCCGCGCAACCCTAGATCAAGAGATACGCATGGGAGGCGCGGCGAACAGATCTCGCGGTGCGGCGACGGGAAGGGGGAGGCGGAGGTGGGGAGCTTACGGAAGAGGATGAGGCCCCCGAAGGACCCGACGAGGGAGGAGTAGGCGACGCGGCGGATGGAGAGGTCGAGGCAGGCGTCCCACTTGGCGTCGAGGTCGCATCACAAGGGCGGGATCCCGGACTGGGCGGGCGATTGCACCGGCTGGGGCCGGGCGGGACGGGAGGAGCGGCGGGCGCCCAAGGTGGCGTTCTCGGCGACTCCGCCATGGGAGGGAGGGAGGAGGAGAGGATGGGACGAGGGTTTCTCGCGACACGGGAGGTGGACGGGGAGGAGGAGGCGAGGGGAGGTGGGGTGGAGACGCGACGCGAATGGGGGAGGGAAAGGCGGAGGAGGGTTGGGGGTGGGGGGCTACTGGGCCGTTACAGCGCCGTTATCCATTGGGCCCCACCCACTTCTTTGCCATCTGCCAACAGACGGAAAAGATTCTTTGCCATCTGCTGGCAGATGGCAAAGAGGTGGGTTGACAGGCCGTTACAGCACTGGACCCTGCCCACCTCTTTGCCATCTGCTGGCAGATGGCAAAGATTATTTGCCATCCACTAGCAGATGGCAACCATGTTCTTTGCCGTCTGTCAGTTCTTTGCCATCTGTTTTTTATAAGCAGATGGCAAAGACGTTCTTTGCCATCAGCTGGCAGATGGCAAAGAGCTGGCTGATGGCAAATTCCCAGTTTCCAGTAGTGATAGATATTGATGCCCAATATATAAGCAGCTTCACCAAGATCTTTCATTGAATTTTTTATATTCAAGTATCATTTTATGCTATCCAGAAATTCTACATCATTTCCAATCAACAATATGCCATCCACATATAATATAAGAAATGATACAGAGCTCCCACTCACTTTCTTGTAAATACAGGCTTCTCCGAAAGTCTGTATAAAACCATATGCTTTGATCACCTCATCAAAGCGTATATTCCAACTCCGAGATGCTTGCACCAGTCCATAGATGGATCGCTGGAGCTTGCACACTTTGTAGCACCTTTAGGATCGAAAAAAACTTCTGGTTGCATCATATACAACTCTTCATTTAGAAATCCATTAAGGAATGCAGTTTTGACGTCCATTTGCCAGATTTCATAATCATAAAATGCAGCAATTGCTAACATGATTCGGACAGACTTAAGCATCGCTACGGTTCAGCAAGTCTCATCGTAGTCAACTCCTTGAACTTGTCGAAAACCTTTTGCGACAAGTCGAGCTTTGTAGACAATAACATTACAATCAACGTCAGTCTTCTTCTTGAAGATCCATTTATTCTCTATGGCTCGCCGATCATTGGGCAAGTCAACCAAAGTCCATTCTTTGTTCTCATACATAGATCCTATCTCAGATTTCATGGCTGACGGTGTCCTGGACTAGGGGGTACTCGCCACGTCGTCTCCCGACCAGCTGGATCGGGCCGAGGACCCCCACGACGGTTCATTCATGGGCCACTTAGGGCAGCCCGTGCTACATACAAGGAGGTTTCTACAAGACTTGGCGCCCAAGCCAGGACTTCAACCCTGGTCCTCCGGTGTGTTATATAAACCGAGGCCAGGCTAGTCAATAGATGATCTCATATTCATTACTACAATCTTGTGGTAAATACATGTACTTTGTACTACACCCATATTAATACAATCAAAAGCAGGATGTAGGGTATTATCTCTTCGAGAGAGTCCGAACTTGGGTAAAACCCTGTGTCCATGTTACCATCGCTCCAAGACGCCTAGCTTCGGACCCCTACTACGAGATATGCCGAATATAGAACCGACATTGGTGTTTTCATTGAGAGCCTGCTAGGTGATCGTCGCGGTTTGACGGGAGTCGAAATCAATAGTCTGGTGATGTTTTTCCGGTCCGATCTGTTTCATGTATATTATCTTCTTTGCAAATTACTGCTCCCGGCTTGCAACTATGTTCGCGGAACTATAATTAGGTCATATTTTTTGGGCGGCTGTTCTCCGGGAGGGATCAGATGGTCGGGTTCAGAAACAATATAGCTTCTCAATCAATTCGAGTGGATGCAGACGCTGGCGGATATCCGTGTACTGTCAGAGCGCACCCAGACGCCGGCGGAGATCCATGTACAGTCAGAATCCCAGGAACAGCCACGGACCGGGTCAACACGGTGCCCAAGACCAATCTGGCCAGCTGCTGCAAATCAGTTGCAGAGTTCGAATGGGTCACACGACCTGTTGCTTTTCACGTTCCGCTGGTGGACAAAGCACGCAGAGGGGCGTCAGGGAGGCTCTTTTCCTCTTTCCTTTCTTTAATCTGTAGTATTTACGCTGCCCCTCGTGGACCTCCACTTTTAATTGAGCATGCATAAGCCAAGCACTTTTTTTTTGCGGGGGGATAAGCCATCCCACTTTCATCGATCGAATTGTGTCGTCACTTTGGTGCACTGTTCGTGCCAACATTAAGGCGGTGCTTGATTTGTTGACCTGCTTCGTCACATTAGCAAAGCAGGGGGCTCCACCTCGCCACATCAACGACGTTGTGTTGCCACTTCGGGGCGCCGAGCTCTTCGCCCGGCCACCTTAGGGCTAGCTCGGGGGCTTGGACCTAGTCTGGCCGCAGGCTCGACCGCGTCATCTACACCGAGCACATTAACCAGTTAAGTTGCTTTCATGCTCACACTTTTTAAATTTTAAATTTTTGTTCGGTTCAACCAAGCATTATATCTGTTTTAATCAAAAAAGTTGTTTGTTAAAAACGTTATTTGCTAAAAACACTCCCTTTTTCCATGTTAACTGGGGGCTCTTAAATTTATATGAGCCGTTTTATAGTATGTGTTTTCTTCTCAGTCGTTGCAAAGTCTTTCTGTACCACTCTTTTTTTGACTCGAGTGTATGGTCAATAGCTGGATAGCCTGGTTTCTCTCTAAAGACGCTCGATTTTAGTTGCTAAACTGGCCTCAGAGAAGCACTCCGCCTTCGGGATAAGGAGATTGAAGCTGATGCTGACCTACTTGTAGTCTAGAGATCGGATGTGTCATGTTAAAGCACGACAGAAGCACAAAAAACTTTAACACCAAGACCAATTTTCGGATTGGCACCAAAAACTTAATTTAATTCGAGCGTAAAGTTTTTACTAAAGTTTTTTGGTTTTCCAAGCCTATGGCATTTTTAACCTATTTGTGTGTCTCCAGCATAAATCTCGCAGTACAATGTCGGTCACCTTCAAAGCTTCGGCAATAACAAAAAGGGTTGCGGCTAGAGCCGAACCCACCAAAAGCCAAGGTACTCCATGGACTCCTCCGCAAAACATTCTCGGATACTGCTTTATATGCATCGGTTTCGAATTGTGTCTTCGGTCAATAGTTGGGTTGCCCGGCTCCTGTGCTTGCCTCCTATGTTCCGCTTTGTTCGGCTAGGTGTGCGAAGGGAGAACCACTGCGATTGTTCTTCCGGCTCGCATGGTTAAGCGCCTCAGTGGAGAAAGCCAAAAACTAACTGCCATAATAAGCAAAAACTGGTCAGCGATCCGATGACTGTATTAAACTATAAGATCGATAGAGGTCATCCCGTGTTAAATGACGGGCCACTCATAACATTGGCCAAAGTGTTTACGGTTTGACCTTGGCCATCACCGTACACTAACTAGGGGCTAGTAGCCGTCGTCCCAACTTTAAGCTCCTATGACTAAGTGAAAGTTATAAAGCCCGCATATCTGATTGCCTCGTTTCCGCTAACACAACTGCCTCTGGGCACCGAGATGTCGGCTAAGGGTTGTCTTGTTATTGCGGAAACACTCTGCGTAGTATCTACAGAGGGTTAGAAGCCGACGATGGGCTACTTTCTACTGATAATCAGTCGCAAAGGAGTCAAAATAAATATATATCATCAGTACTTGTATTCAGTATACAAGCGCTGCCTTCCGTAATTATCGTTATCAAGCCATAAATATGCATCAAATTTAACTTAAGATTTCTGCCAAGCTAGGTTGCCTGGCTCCTGTGTTTAACCTGTTGGGGAACGTAGTAATTTCAAAAAAATTCCTACGCACACGCAAGGATCATGGTGATGCATAGCAACGAGAGGGGAGAGTGATGTCTACGCACTACGTGAGACCCGAAGCAGAAGCGATCACAACGTAGAGGAAGTAGTCGTACGTTCTCCTCGCGATCCAACCGATCCCAGCGCCGTTACTCCGGCGCCTCCGAGTTCTTGGCACACGTTCAGCTCGATGACGCTCCTCGGGCTCCGATCCAGCAAAGCTCCGGGAGAGAGAGTTCCGTCAGCACGACGGCGTGGTGACGATCTTGATGTTCTACCGACGCAGGGCTTCGCCTAAGCACCGCTACGATATGACCGAGGTGGAATATGGTGGAGGGGGGCACCGCACACGGCTAAGGAACGATCTCAAGGATCAACATGTGTGTCCATGGGGTGCCCCTGCCCCGTGATATAAAGGAGTGGAGGAGGGAGGGCCGGCCCTCTCTATGGCGCGCCCTAGGGGAGTCCTACTCCCACCGAGTAGGATTCCCTTTCCTAGTCCAACTAGGAAACCTTCCATGTAGTAGGAGTAGGAGAGAAGGAAAGGGAAGGGAAAAGGAGAAGGAAGGAAGGAAGGGGCGCCCCCTTCCCTAGTCCAATTCGGACCAGACCAAGGGAAGGTGCGGCCACCCTTGAGGCCCTTTTCCTTCTTTCCCGTATGGCCCAATAAGGCCCAATACGTATTCCCGTAACTCTCCGGTACTCCGAAAAATAGCCGAATCATTCGGAACCTTTCCGAACTCCGAATATAGTCGTCCAATATATCGATCTTTACGTCTCGACCATTTCGAGACTCCTCGTCATGTCCCCGATCTCATCTGGGACTCCGAACTCCTTCGGTACATCAAAACTCATAAACTCATAATATAACATCGCCATCGAAACCTTAAGCGTGCGGACCCTACGGTTCGAGAACAATGTAGACATGACCGAGACACGTCTCCGGTCAATAACCAATAGCGGGACCTGGATGCCCATATTGGCTCCTACATATTCTACGAAGATCTTTATCGGTCAGACCGCATAACAACATACGTTGTTCCCTTTGTCATCGGTATGTTACTTGCCCGAGATTCGATCGTCGGTATCCAATACCTAGTTCAATCTTGCATCGGCAAGTCTCTTTACTCGTTCCGTAATGCATCATCCCGTAACCAACTCATTGGTCACATTGCTTGCAAGGCTTATAATGATGTGCATTACCGAGAGGGCCCAGAGATACCTCTCCGACGATCGAAGTGACAAAACCTAATCTCGAAATACGCCAACCCAACATGTACCTTTGGAAACACCTGTAGTACTCCTTTATAATCACCCAGTTACGTTGTGACGTTTGGTAGCACCTAAAGTGTTCCTCCGTAAACGGAGTTGCAAAATCTCATAGTTACAGGGACATGTATAAGTCATGAAGAAAGCAATAGCAACATACTAAACGATCAAGTGCTAGGCTAACGGAATGGGTCATGTCAATCAGATCATTCTCCTAATGATGTGATCCCGTTAATCAAATGACAACTCATGTCTATGGTTAGGAAACATAACCATCTTCGATTAACGAGCTAGTCAAGTAGAGGCATACTAGTGACACTCTGTTTGTCTATATATTCACACATGTATTATGTTTCCGGTTAATACAATTCTAGCATGAATAATAAACATTTATCATGATGTAAGGAAATAAATAATAACTTTATTATTGCCTCTAGGGCATATTTCCTTCAGTCTCCCACTTGCACTAGAGTCAATAATCTAGTTCACATCGCCATGTGATTTAACGACAATAGTTCACATCACCATGTGATTAACACCCATAGTTCACATCGATATGTGATCAACACCCAAAGGGTTTACTAGAGTTAGTAATCTAGTTCACATCGCTATGTGATTAACACCCAAAGAGTACTAAGGTGTGATCATGTTTTGCTTGTGAGATATTTTTAGTCAACGGGTCTGTCACATTCAGATCCGTAAGTATTTCTGTAATTTCTATGTCAACAATGCTCGCAAGGAGCTATTCTAGCTAATTGCTCCCACTTTCAATATGTATCTAGATCGAGACTTAGAGTCATCCAGATCGGTGTCAAAACTTGCATCGACGAAACCCTTTAAGACGAAACTGTTGTCACTTCCATAATCGAGAAACATATCCGTATTCCACGAAGGATAATTTTGACCGCTGTCCCGTGATCTACTCCTAGATCAATATTGTACTCCTTGCCAAACTCAGTGTAGGGTATACAATAGATCTGGTACACAGCATGGCATACTTTATAGAACCTATGGCCAAGGCATAGGGAATGACTTTCATTCTCTTTCTATCTTCTCGCCATGGTCGGGTTTGAGTCTTACTCAATTTGACACCTTGTAACAATGGCAAGAACTCCTTCTTTGACTGTTCCATTTTGAACTACTTCAAAATATTGTCAAGGTATGTACTCATTGAAAAAATTATCAAGCGTCTTGATCTATCTCTATAGATCTTGATGCTCAATATGTAAGCAGCTTCACCGAGGTCTTTGTTTGAAAAACTCCTTTCAAACACTCCTTTATGCTTTGCAGAATAATTCTACATTATTTCCGATCTACAATATGTCATTCACATATACTTATCAGAAATGTTGTAGTGCTCCAACTCACTTTCTAGTAAATACAGTCTACACTGTAATTCTGTATAAACTATATGCTTTGATCAACTTATCAAAGCGTATATTCCAACTCCGAGATGCTTGCACCAGTCCATAGATGGATCGCTGGAGCTTGCACACTTTGTTAGCTCCCTTTGGATCGATAAAACCTTCTGGTTGCATCATATACAACTCTTCCTCCGTAAACCCATTCAGGAATGCAGTTTTTACATCCATTTGCCAAATTTCATAAATTGTGGCAATTGCTAACATGATTCGGACAGACTTAAGCATCGCTACAGTTGAGAAAATCTCATTGTAGTTAACACCTTGAACTTGTCAAAACCTTTTTGCGACAAGTCGAGCTTTGTAGATAGTAACACTACTATCAACGTCCGTCTTCCTCTTGAAGATCCATTTATTTTCTATTGCTTGCCGACCCTCGGGCAAGTCAACCAAAGTCCACACTTTGTTTTCATACATGGATCCCATCTCAGATTTCATGGCCTCAAGCCATTTCGCGGAATCTGGGCTCATCATCGCTTCCTCATAGTTCATAGGTTCATCATGGTCTAGTAACATGACTTCTAGAATAAGATTACCGTACCACTCAAAGTGCGGATCTTACTCTGGAAGACCCACGAGGTTTGGTAGCAACTTGATCTGAAGTTTCATGATCATCATCATTAACTTCCTCACTAATTGGTGTAGGAATCACCGAACTGATTCCTGTGATGAACTACTTTCAAATAAGGGAGAAGGTACAATTACCTCATCAAGTTCTACTTTCCTCCCACTCACTTCTTTCGAGAGAAACTTCTTCTCTAGAAAGGATCCATCTTAGCAACGAAAAACTTGCCTTCGGATCTGTGATAGAAGGTGTACCCAATAGTTACCTTTGGGTATTCTATGAAGACGCACTTCTCCGATTTGGGTTTGAGCTCATCAGGTGAAAACTTTTTCACATAAGCATCACAACTCCAAACTTTTAAGAAACAACAACTTTGGTTTCTTGCCAAACCACAGTTCATACGGTGTCGTCTCAACGGATTTAGATGGTGCCCTTTTAACGTGAATGCAGCTGTCTCTAATGCATAGCCCCAAAACTATAACGGTAAATCGGTAAGAAACATCTTAGATCGCACCATATCTAGTAAAGTGCGACACGACGCTCGGACACACCATTGCGCTGTGGTGTTCCGGAGGCGTGAGTTGCGAAACTATTCCGCATTGTTTCAAATGTAGACCAAACTCAGAACTCAAATATTCGCCTCCACGATCAGATCGTAGAAACTTTATTTTCTTATTACGATGATTTTCAACTTCACTCTGAAATTCTTTGAACTTTTCAAATGTTTCAGACTTATGTTTCATCAAGTAGATATACCCATATCTGCTCAAATCATCTTGTGAAGGTCAGAAAATAACGATACTTGCCACGAGCATCAACACTCATTGAATCGCATACATCGGTATGTATTATTTCCAATAAGTCAGTAGCTTGTCCCATTGTTCCGGAGAACGGAGTTTTAGTCATCTTGCCCAAAAGGCACGGTTCGCAAGCATCAAATGATTCATAATCAAGTGATTCCAAAAGTCCATCAGCATGGAGTTTTCTTCAAGCGCTTTACACCAATATGACCTAAACGGCAGTGCCACAAATAAGTTGCACTATCATTATAACTTTGCATCTTTTGGTTTCAATATTTTGAATATGTGTATCACTATGATCGAGATCCAATGAACCATTTTCATTGGGTGTGTAACCATATAAGGTTTTATTCATGTAAACAGAACAACAATTTATTCTCTTACTTAAATGAATAACCGTATTGCAATAAACATGATCAAATCATATTTATGCTCAACACCAAATAACACTTATTTAGGTTCCACACTAATCCCGAAAGTATAGGGAGTGTGCGATGATGATCATATCAATCTTGGAACTACTTCCAACACTCATCGTCACTTCCCCTTCAACTAGTTTCTGTTCATTCTGTAACTCCCGTTTCAAGTTACTACTCTTAGCAACTATACCAATATCAAATACCGAGGGGTTGCTATGAACACTAGTAAAATACACATCAATAATCTGTATATCAAATATACCTTTGTTCACTTTGCCATCCTTCTTATCCACCAAATATTCAGGGTAGTTCCGCTTCCAAAGGACCAGTTCCATTGCAGCAAAAGTACTTAGTCTCAGGCTTAGGTCCAGACTTGGGCTTCTTCACTCGAGCAGCAACTTGCTTGCCGTTCCTTTTGAAGTTCCCCTTCTTCCCTTTGCCCTTTTCCTTGAGACTAGTGGTCTTGTCAATCATCAACACTTGATGCTCTTTCTTGATTTCTACCTTCGTTGATTTCAACATCACGAAGAGCTCGGAATCGTTTTCGTCATCCCCGTGCATACTATAGTTCATCACGAAGTTCTAGTAACTTAGTGATGGTGACTAGAGAATTCTGTCAATCACTATCTTATCAGGAAGATTAACTCCCACTTGATTCAAGCGATTGAAGTATTCAGACAATCTGAGCACATGCTCACTAGTTGAGCGATTCTCCTCCATCTTTTAGCTATAGAACTTGTTGGAGACTTCATATCTCTCAACTCGGGTATTTGCTTGAAATATTAACTTCAATTCCTGGAACATCTCATATGGTCCATGACGCTCAAAACGCCTTTGAAGTCCCGATTCTAAGCCGTTAAGTATGGTGCACTAAACTATCAAGTAGTCATCATATTGAGCTAGCCAAACGCTCATAACGCCTGCATCCGCTCCTGCAATAGGTCTGTCACCTAGCGGTGCATTAAGGACATAATTCTTACAGACAGCATTGAGGATAAACCTCAGATCATGGATCCAATCCGCATCATTGCTACTAACATTTTCAACACAATTTTCTCTAGGAACATATGAAAATAAACATATGAAAGCAACAACGCGAGCTATTGATCTACAACATAATTTGCAAAATACTACCAGGACTAAGTTCATGATAAATTTAAGTTCAATTAATCATATTACTTAAGAACTCCCACTTAGACAGACATCTCTCTAGTCATCTAAGTGATCACGTGATCCAAATCAACTAAACCATAACCGATCATCACGTGAGATGGAGTAGTTTTCAATGGTGAACATCACTATGTTGATCATATCTACTATATGATTCACGCCGACCTTTCGGTCTCCGTGCTCGAGGCCATATCTGCATATGCTAGGCTCGTCAAGTTTAACCTGAGTATTCGGCGTGTGCAAAACTGGCTTGCACCCGTTGTAGATGGACGAGAGCTTATCACACCCGATCATCACGTGGTGTATGCAGGCACGACGAACTTTGGCAACGGTGCATACTCAGGAGAACACTTCTTGATAATTAGTGAGAGATCATCTTAAAATGCTACCGTCAATCAAAGCAAGAATAAGATGTATAATAGATAAACATCACATGCAATCAAAATATGTGACATGATATGGCCATGATCATCTTGCGCCTTTGATCTCCATCTCCAAAGTACTGTCATGATCTCTATCGTCACCGGCACGACACCATGATCTTCATCATCTTGATCTATATCAATGTGTCATCACATGGTTGTCTCGCCAACTATTGCTCTTGCAACTATTGCTATCGCATAGCGATAAAGTAAAGCAATTATTTGGCACTTGCATCTTATGCAACAAAGAGACAATCATAGGGCTTACGCCGATTGCCGATAACTTCAACAAAACATGATCATCTTATACAACAACTTATATCTCATCACGTCTTGACCATATCACATCATAACATGCCCTGCAAAAACAAGTTAGACGCCCTCTACTTTGTTGTTGCAAATTTTACGTGGCTGCTACAGGCTTAGCAAGAACCGTTCTCACCTACGCATCAAAACCACAACGATAGTTTGTCAAATAGACTCCGTTTTAACCTTCGCAAGGACCGGGCGTAGTCACACTCGGTTTAACTAAAGTGAGAGAGACAGACACCCGCCAGCCACCTTTAAGCACGAGTGCTCGTAACGGTGAAACCAGTCTCGCGTAAGCGTCTGCGTAATGTCGGTCCGGCCGCTTCATCTCACAATACCGCTGAACCAAAGTATGACATGTCGGTAGGCAGTATGACTTGTATCGCCCACAACTCACTTGTGTTCTACTCGTGCAAAACATCAAACCATAAAACCTAGGCTCGGATGCCACTGTTGGGGAACGTAGTAATTTCAAAAATTTTCCTACGCACACGCAAGGATCATGGTGATGCATAGCAACGAGAGGGGAGAGTGATGTCTACGTACCCTCGTGAGACCGAGCGGAAGCGATCTGGCGTAGAGGAAGTAGTCAGACGTTCTCCTCGCGATCCAACCGATCCCAGCGCCCGTTACTCCGGCGCCTCCGAAGTTCTTGGCACACGACAGCTCGATGACGCTCCTCGGGCTCCGATCCAGCAAAGCTCCGGGAGAGAGAGTTCCGTCAAGACGACGGCGTGGTGACGATCTTGATGTTCTACCGACGCAGGCTTCGCCTAAGCACCGCCACGATATGACCGAGGTGGAATATGGTGGAGGGGGCACCGCACGGCTAAGGAACGATCTCAAGGATCAACTTGTGTGTCCATGGGGTGCCCCTGCCCCCGTATATAAAGGAGTGGAGGAGGGAGGGCCGGCCTCTCTATGGCGCCCTAGGGGAGTCCTACTCCCACCGAGTAGGATTCCCCTTTCCTAGTCCAACTAGGAAACCTTCCATGTAGTAGGAGTAGGAGAGAAGGAAAGGGAAGGAAAAGGAGAAGGAAGGAAGGGGCGCCCCCCTTCCCTAGTCCAATTCGGACCAGACCAAGGGAAGGGGTGCGGCCACCCTTGAGGCCCTTTTCCTTCTTTCCCGTATGGCCCAATAAGGCCCAATACGTATTCCCGTAACTCTCCGGTACTCCAAAAAATACCCGAATCATTCGGAACCTTTCTGAACTCCGAATATAGTCGTCCAATATATCGATCTTTACGTCTCGACCATTTCGAGACTCCTCGTCATGTCCCCGATCTCATCTGGGACTCCGAACTCCTTCGGTACATCAAAACTCATAAACTCATAATATAACATCGCATCGAAACCTTAAGCGTGCGGACCCTACGGTTCGAGAACAATGTAGACATGACCGAGACATGTCTCCGGTCAATAACCAATAGCGGGACCTGGATTCCCATATTGGCTCCTACATATTCTACGAAGATCTTTATCGGTCAGACCGCATAACAACATACGTTGTTCCCTTTGTCATCGGTATGTTACTTGCCCGAGATTCGATCGTCGGTATACAATACCTAGTTCAATCTCGTTACTGGCAAGTCTCTTTACTCGTTCCGTAATGCATCATCCCGTAACCAACTCATTGGTCACATTGCTTGCAAGGCTTATAATGATGTGCATTACCGAGAGGGCCCAGAGATACCTCTCCGACAATCGGAGTGACAAAACCTAATCTCGAAATACGCCAACCCAACATGTACCTTTGGAAACACCTGTAGTACTCCTTTATAATCACCCAGTTACGTTGTGACGTTTGGTAGCACCCAAAGTGTTCCTCCGATAAACGGGAGTTGCATAATCTCATAGTTACAGGAACATGTATAAGTCATGAAGAAATTAATAGCAACATACTAAACGATCAAGTGCTAGGCTAACGGAATGGGTCATGTCAATCAGATCATTCTCCTAATGATGTGATCCCGTTAATCAAATGACAACTCATGTCTATGGTTAGGAAACATAACCATCTTCGATTAACGAGCTAGTCAAGTAGAGGCATACTAGTGACACTCTGTTTGTCTATATATTCACACATGTATTATGTTTCCGGTTAATACAATTCTAGCATGAATAATAAACATTTATCATGATGTAAGGAAATAAATAATAACTTTATTATTGCCTCTAGGGCATATTTCCTTCATAACCCTACATTCCCGATTGTTCGGCTAAGGGGTAAAGGAAGCACATATGTGATTATTACTACCGGGTCATTCGGATTAGTGCCTCAGACTGGGTCAAGCCGAAAGCTAGCTATCTTAAGAATATGATTGGTCGGCACGATGGAAGTGCAAATTCTGGTTCATCATGGCCCACAAAGTTCGGGGACTTTCCCCAAACTAAATCCTCAATATTTTCCTCCCACATTGATCAGAGATGAGGTTTCATGATCATTGTCAGTATGAAAACCCAAAGAAAAAGGAACCGATAGCGGAACTATTTTCTTGGGAAGATGTTTCTTAATATAACATATCTCTCTGCATACCTTTCTTTATAAAACCGTATGGCCGGATTGCCTCGTTTGCCATAAATCTTTGCCCTCATAAAGGCTTTATAAAGTGGGACAAACACTCCCTTGCTACTGGCCGAGGAGGTTGAAGCCGATGGTCGATCAACAAAGTTTTGTACAATGCAGATCCGAGCATTAATGATGTAAAGTACTTGGGTACATAGAATCATTACACATAATTTGTGATTTTACTCTGAATATCGATCCTTAATTCGGTCACCCATGCCCACATTAAGGCTCGGGGGCTACTGAGTTTCGAGCTTACCATTTACTAATATTAAAGGGGCACAACGATCCCCTGATCTAGTGTTGCCACCCGACCAGTGTCTTGGGGGCTACTGCATTGCCTATTCAATGCAGAAAATTCAAAGGGCTCAGAGTTCGGCTTGACCAAACTCTGGGCAAACGCGTCTTCGGACAACAATAGGTACCATCTTGACCTATGTGGCGTCAAGCTAATATATTGCGGCAACTTCTCAAGACCCTCTCTCAAGGTCCCGTTCGCCGATCACTATTATCCCTAATATATTACACTGCGTTTCTATTCCTACGTATGCTGCCGAGCTAGGAGTTGATCCTCAGGCCGATTTCGCGCATCGACCTGAGTCTCAGGGGCTACTAGGAACAGCGGTTTCATGTTTTCCATCAGGTGCATCTCGGGTTTTAGACCGAGGGCTACTGGATATACATATACTGGCTATATATCTCGGCAGAGAATAAAATGCACCAGTTAAAAATATTCACAAAAAATCCGCCCGCGGTCGGGGTGGTGCACCACCTCGGAAGCAGTCCGGCATAAAGCTCGGGCGCCAGTGCCTAGCTCCTTAGAGGGCATTTCCGGCATTATGCTCGGCTAAACTCCTTCAACTTTTTTGAATCAAGGTGATCTATGACACCTCGGATACAGTCCGGCGTTGGAGTTCGGATACATTCCGGCGTTGGGGATCGGAAGCAGTCTGGCGTTGGTGCTTGGCTGCAAAAGATACCTTGAATGCAGTCCGGCGCTGGGGCTCGGATGCAAGAGGACACCTCCGCACGGGAACAACTTCAAACCCGAGGTGTGGCATGAAAATAACAAGGCATTGATAAAGGCCGGAAACTTAAAGGGGCTCCTCGGATACCTGGCGTGTAAACTCTTCGGATGCACTTCGGCGATCCTCAAGATCGAAGATGGGAAGATTTGTTGAACCAGTTTTCAAGACCGACGACCGAAAATGGAGAACAGTTCAGAAGAATCGAGGAGCGTCCCCAACTTGAAGACCGGTTCAGGGGGCTACTGTCGGTGTCCTGGACTAGGGGGTACTCACCGCGTCGTCTGCCGATCAGTTAGATTGGGCGGAGGACCCCCATGGCCGTATACTCATGGGCCAGTTCGGACAGCTGCCGCATACAAGGAAGATTCCAGAAGACTTGGTGATCAAGACAAGGACTCCTCCCCACTGGCGTATTCGGCTAGGACTCTTGTTATCCTAGGCCTCTGGCGCATTATATAAACCGAGGCCAGGCTAGTCCGAGGCCAGGCTAGTCGATAGATATATACAACAATCATAATCATATGCTAGTTTCTAGGGTTTAGCCTCTACGATCTCGTGGTAGATCAACTCTTGTAATACTCATATCATCAAGATCAATCAAGCAGGAAGTAGGGTATTACCTCAATAGAGAGGGTCCGAACCTGGATAAACATCGTGTCCCCCACCTCCTATCACCATTAGCCTTAGACGCACAGTTCAGGACCCCCTACCCGAGATCCACCGGTTTTTTGACACCGACAATTAGGCTGAAGCTTTTTCACATAAGCATCCCAACCCCAAACATTAAGAAACGACAGCTTAGGTTTCTTGCCAAACCACAGTTCATACGGTGTCGTCTCAACGGATTTAGACGGTGCCCTATTTAACGTGAATGCAGCTGTCTCTAATGCATAACCCCAAAATGATAAAGGCAAATCGATAAGAGGCATCATAGAACGCACCATATCCAGTAGAGTACGGTTACGATGTCCGAACACACCATTACGCTGTGGTGTTCCAGGTGGCATGAGTTGTGAATGTTGGGAAACGTAGCATGCAATTTTCAAAAATTTGCTACGATCACGCAAGATCTACCTAGAAGATGCATAGCAATGAGAGGGGGAGAGTGTGTCCACGTACCCTTGTGGACCGAAAACGGAAGCGTTAGGTTAATGCGGTTGATGTATTCGAACGCCTTCGCGATCCAACCGATCAAGTACCGAACGTACGACACCTCCGAGTTCTACACACGTTCAGCTTGATGACGTCCCTCGAACTCTTGATCCAGCAGAGGGTCGAGGGAGAGTTTCGTCAGCATGAAGGCATGGTGACGGTGATGGTTATGTGATCCGCGCAGGGCTTCGCCTAAGCACTACGACGCTATGACCGGAGGAGCAAACTGTGGAGAGAGATGCCGCACATGGCTTTGAACAATTGTTGTGCCTTTGGAGTGACCCCACCTCCGTATATAAAGGGGGGAGGAGGAGGTCGGCGGACAAGGAGGGCGCGCCAAGGGGGGAGTCCTACTTGGACTCCTAGTCCAAGTAGGATTCGGCCCCCCTATCGGTGTCAAAACCGGCGGATCTCAGATAGGGGGTCCCGAACTGTGCGTCTAAGGCTAATGGTAACAGGAGGCAGGGGACACGATGTTTTACCCAGGTTCGGGCCCTCTCGATGGAGGTAATATCCTACTTCCTGCTTGATTGATCTTGATGATATGAGTATTACAAGAGTTGATCTACCACGAGATCGTAGAGGCTAAACCCTAGGAGCTAGCCTATGATTATGATTGTCCTTGTCCTACGGACTAAACCCTCCGGTTTATATAGACATCGGAGGGGCTAGGGTTACACAAAGTCGGTTACAAAGAAGAAGATCTAACATCCGAATCGCCAAGCTTGTCTTCCACGCAAAGAAGAGTCCCATCCGGACACGGGACGAAGTCTTGAGTCTTGCATCTTCATAGTCCAACAGTCCGGCCAAAGTATATAGTCCGGCTGTCCGGATACCCCCTAATCCAGGACTCCCTCAGTAGCCCATGAACCAGGCTTCAATGACGATGAGTCCGGCGCGCAGATTGTATTCGACATTGCAAGGCGAGTTCCATCTCCGAATATTCCAAGGTGGATTAAGGATCGTGTCCGGCTCCGTAAGATTATTTCGACACACCACCGTAGAGAGCATAACACTTTACAAATCTAATCTGCTGACAATTTTTCACGGAGTGCCCTTACGCCGCGGCCTGGCTCAATACGAACCGGTTTTTCTCGGCCTGCCACGACACGCACTGCAAGGCGGTTTTATTGGCATGCCTCATCGAAGCAGAGATCGTGTCGTTCCCATCAATACGGGTGCGGGCGACCCCACTACGCATGTTGGTATAACTCCGTGTTTTTAGGCAAGTCCCAAACGGTTACGCTGAGGACGCTTGATATTCACCCCCTTTATTGAGGGGCTGAGGCCTATCCCTCTCTCTTACCATGCTTGCGCCTTTCCGCATCTTTAGTTCCAACACGCGAAGCTCAAGCTTAGGCACTTCGGATCTTCAATCATGTCCGGATCCAACCTTCAAGGCCGGTGGATGGCCTCCTCTGTCACAGAGGAGGACATTGCAAAGCTTAGGGAGGCCAGATATCTGACCTCCGACATCAAGCACAGGCTTCCTGCTCCAGGGCAGGTCATCCCTACTCCCGAGCCCAACGAGAGCGTCGTATTTGTTTCTCACTTCCTCCGTGGCTTAGGCTTCACCCTCGATCCCTTCGTGAGAGGGCTCATGTTCTATTACGGGCTAGATTTTCATGATCTAGCTCCGGACTCCATCCTTCACATCTCGTCATTTATCGCCGTGTGCGAAGCCTTCCTCCACATCACCCCGCACTTCGGCTTATGGCTCAAGACCTTCAATGTAAAGCCGAAGGCGATCGAGGGGCGACACGCGGAGTGCGGAGGCGCTGCAATAAGCAGAAACGGTGATGCCCCATGGCCAGATGGCTTCTTCCCGGAGGTGTCCGATCTATGGCACCGGAGGTGGTCTACGTCATGGCTCCCAGAGGCACAAAGTGGGCGGCTTCCCCCGACTTCCGCTCGGGCCCTCCGCCTCAACTGGCATCGTGGGCCAACGTGGGACTGGACTGGGGGCCTGCTAGTGACGTACCGACACTGTAGAGCCGCATTCGGAAGCTTCTTGAGAGGGACATCAGTCTCGTCAGCATAATTCAGGTAATGCTAGTCCGACGGATCTTGCCGTGCAAACATCGGCCTCTCCGGATGTGGGAGTTCAACCCAGAAGGTCCGCGAAATATTCAGCACTTCTTCGGCTTGACGCTCGAAGGGATGTATAGGTTATTCTTCGGACCACAAGTAAGGTGTCCGGACACCACCGAGGATGCGGGCCTGAGCTACAATCGCCCAGATACCCAAGTAAGTAACCCTGAAACCGAACACTTCGTTTATATTTATCACAACATTATTCTGAAAACCATTCGCGACCAGGATTGGCTCAGCAAGGCGGAGAGAATCAGGTGTCCGGCACCACTTCCCGAAGGCTCGCCTAGTCCTGCAATAGCCAAGATGCTTAGACGTGTGCTAAGTCAAGTGCCCTCCGGGAAAGACGAAGGGAAGAATAGAGAAGCTGAGCTTCACACATTGCACATCCAAACTGGGGGAATTACTGTCTCCACAAAGGAGGATAGTCGGGGAGGGGAATCTATGGTCTCCTCCCTCCGCGAGAAGAAGAGGGCCGCCTCCGAAGACTTGGAAACAGAGGTGCCTAGACAAAGGAAGAAAACATCACCAGGCCCCGGAGGGCGTCCTCACCGCGCCATGCCCGCAAACGGGCCAGCCCTCCACCGAGGTGTAAGTTAATCGTAAATACAAAGCTACTGCTTCCTCCTCCGATAACAATAACCAGGATCCATCCTTTGCAGTCCGGCCAGTAGCTCTTCTCGACAGAGTTCGTCTTCGGGGGATCTTCTTCCAGAGATGATGGAGAGTGAAACCCCACCTGCCTCTCCACCCCATGGGGCGGGCGACCCCGAGGTGTCGTCACGGAGGAGTCCAGATTCACCGAGGCCAGAAGCTAACACTTCGGCCGCCCTGAGCCCAGAGCGTTCGGCTCCCATGAGGGGCAATAAGAAGGGTCCGGTACAGTCCGACGACTGGCCGGACACGCTGACGGGCCTTCTGGAGCAAGCTGCTCTCCCGGTGGATCACCATGCGTTAATGGGCACGATGTTTGAGAAGATTTCATCCGCCACAAGCGGGTTGAATGAAGCTTTTACGAGCCTGCTCAAAGGCTTTGAGGTACATAATGAAGTACATGATTTTTTGGTTGTACCGCACGCGCTTGTTGTGCTCCGTATAGATAGTAGCCCCTGAGACTCTGGTTGCCAGCCCTAGGCGGCAAACGGAGGATCACACTCTCAAGTAATGATCACACTGCATTCATGCGCAGGTGGCTAAGGGTCCGGCAGTAGACCGGACCGCTGAATTTGTCGAACTGAGGCGACAGATTGATGTGGTGGACGCCGACATCACGCTTGTAAACGAGCGGCTTGACGAGTCACAGAGTATGTGCTCTTTTTTTCCTCATTTGTTATAGGTTGTAGCCAAGTTTTTATAGAGTTATTAGAACATAATAGATAGAAATTGTTGAGAATGTAAATCTGCACAATAGTAGCTAACAAAAGAAAATATCAAAATATGAAATGAACATGAATTATCCTTATATCTTAGTCAACGTTGCTAATTATTACCACAAAAGGGAGCGTCAAAAAAGCAAGTGCGTCTCACCACTAAAACAAAAGGGAGCGTCAAAAAAGCAAGTGCGTCTCACCACTAAGGGATTGTACTCGTATGTTGATTTTCATTAGAAACTTGAATCATAATTGGGCATATGCACATGATAAAAATCGCAAAGGAGATAACATATCAGCAGAATGGACATTGGAAAATAAATGACGATACTAGGTAGATTGATAAGAGACAAACCGTACAGGGTCATTCTGTTGGATCATGCATCTCCTTCATCGCAGGGAATTTAGGAGGCCAAACCATCATAAAAGGAATAACACTAGTCAAGGTTTTATCCTCTGGCGTCATATTGTAAACCTTCTTTGCCGCCTTGCTCTTAATATCAAACAGGTAGAGGACATCTTCCATCTCCAAGAAAACGAACTCAGAATCTACCCCAACCGTATGCACCCTGGCAAATGCTGAATCACTCGCATCCTTGAACATGCAAGTTGGTATCCTATAGTTGGCACATATCTCGCGCAAACAAACGGCACGCTCAAGGAACCAGTTGGAGACGCCATTGGTATCCATTCCATGGAGCCAGATGCGAAGCTGAGACCCCTTTAAATGGATCAGATGAAGATGAGAATCATCCGTGAGCGACAGCTCGAAGCTCAACCGCTTAACCTCTTCTGGAAAGTTCACTAATGACAAAGATCCGGACACAAGATCTAGCAGGATCAACTTATAACTGTTGTTCACAAAGGCCACATTGTAGATTTTAGTGTCACCTATCAAAGTAGAAGGCAATAGGAGTACAATTCTAGGGATTTCAGTTACAGCCGAAGAGTAGATGGTCCAGGTACCTTGTTGTAGTGTGTACACATCCACAACTGTCTGCTGCTCTTTATGCATTATTGCCAAAAGGAGGTAGGACAGACCTTGGCCGTAGTGACTGACGAGGATCTCACGATCATAGTATGTGGAGCCGTCGTGATGGATGCTGGTGTTGGGGACTGTTGGGAGGATGGCGGTGTCCCTCGCAGGGTAGAGGGGACAACGCACCCTTGTTGGGTTCATGGTGCGATTTGGGTACATCTGGAAGGTTGAGAGGAGGAGGAGGCCGTTCCAGCAATCCAGGTCGAACCTGTCGGGGCCCAAGGAATCCAGATCGAAGCTACCGCGGCGGACGACGTCGGCGAGCTCAGGGGGCTGAGGCAGCGCCACGAACCGCGGGGGGTGGGGGCCTGTGGTGACGACGTAGAAGCCGAGAAGGCTGGGCGGGTGGAGGTCGTGGAAGCGGCGGAGGAAGGGGGGCGCGGAGGCGAGGCGGAGCCAGCGCTTGCAGACGAGCGCGGCGCGGACGAGGCTGGTGGGGAAGGCGAGGCGGAGGAGGATCTCACCGAGGAGGTCGTCGTCGTCGAGCACGGCCGAGATGGCCGCTGCGGCGGCCGCCGGCGCTCTCTTGCCTTCCATCTCCGCTCTCGATCTGGTTTGGGGATTGAGAATTTCACAGGAGCAGAATTTGGGGTAAGAAAAAACTGGAGTCCGTTCCGGGCTCGTGTACTTAGGCCAACTCCACCGCGACCCTATCCTGCCCGCCCCCGTCCGTTTGGGGTAAAAGTAACAAACGAAACGGCCCAGCGCGCGACGGTCCGGACTCATCTTATCCGTTTTGTGTCCGGGCGACCCATTTCGAACGCAAACTTGCGCTGGTTTTGAATCGCGGCGGACACCAAATGGACGCGCCCTTGTCCGCGTCGGGGCCGCGTGGCAGGCGGCCACCTACCTCCCACCCGCCCACATCAATGCGCACGGGCGGGCGGCCCCACCTGTCATCCACACATCGTAGGGTCGTCGTCCTTCTTTAAGTGGAAACCGTGGAGCGGTCGTCGTCCATACTGTCCCACGCCACCCCGCGCCCTCCTCGAAACCCGGCAACCCCAGGCCCCAAACCCTAGCCAAGAACTCGCCGGCCGGCCGCGACCACGGGCTTTGGAACTCTGACCGCAAAGGCAAGCACGACCGCGAGGTGGCTCCTCGTCGGGCGTCGGCGTAGCTCCGTGAAGAAGGAGCCGGCCGCCATCGCCACCACGCCGCGCCTCGCCGCCGCGTTCTCCATCGCTTCGCGTCCGGCGGCGCGACCGGCACTACATCCGCGCGTCGGTGTGCCGCTGTTATTGGGGGACGAGGACGCCGATCCCCTGGAGCGACACCCACCTCCCCAACAACTGGCACCTGTCGGCCGACCGCGTGCCGATTCCGCCGTCCGGCCGTGCGCCGTCGTGCGCCAGAGATTGGCGCCGTCGCCGTCTCCTCCCGGACGACCTCTACTACGACCCAGTACGCCCCGACTTCGCCATTGTGGGACACCTGGTTCCGCGATGAGCACGACACGCGGAGGGCGTCCTACTTCGCCGGCACGTCGACGGGGCCACGACGGCCACGCCCAGAGCGCTGAGCGGATGCTCCCCAGGAGCGCGGGCGTAGGCTGGTGCGCGGCCTCACGCCCACGTCGTCGCCGTCGCCATCTCCATCGCCACCACCACCTCCTCGCATGACGGCGGAGGAGGAGGCCCGTCTCCTGCAGCCTGTCATGGAGGACTCCATCAACACGCACCAAGACCGGCAATAGGGACGGCTTGAGGAGGCCATGGCATCTGCGGCGGCGACGTGGCCTTCCGGAGCCGCAGATGGCGGCCTTGAGGAGGAGAGGAGGAGGACGCCATGGAGGAGGAAGCGATCGGCCGCCTTCCGGCTGCCTTTGGGATCGGGTGGGCCTGGTCTGCATCGCTCGGAGATGGCCGCGGCGTGGGCGTGGACTGGCGCGCCACTCTGCCGCAGTCACCGGAGCGGGAGGCGTCGCCACGGGAGGAGGTGGTGCAGGCACTTCCCGACGTCCAGCCCGCCCCCGTCTACCACGCACCGCAGCCCCACCTGTGGACGCCGCCGGACTACATCGACCTCGTCAGCGACGACAACGACACCGGCGGCCACTGAAGAGGGCCACGGCAACGGCAACGACGGGTACGGGCAGGAGCGCGCCGGCGGCGACCGTTTTTTTACCTTTTTATGTTTAATTATTAATGTGACGAAACTGGGCCGTTTTGTGGCCATGGAACCCCTAACTAAGTTTTATCTTTATTAAACTGCGTTTATTTACTTTTTTAGTTATTTTTTTATGTTTTCTTTTTTTTATTGCTTTCCTGACACGGACGTGATTTGGTGTGCGGCCGCGCGGTGGGCGCACGCACGACCCACCGGACACAGCCGGACACGGGCGAACCCATCCGTGTCCCAAAGGGACAAAATCCGGCCAATCCGGACGTCCGTTTGGGGTCGTGCGGTGGAGTTGGCCTTAGCACGGACAAGTCCGTTCACTATTTTTTTTCTTGGGACAAAAGTCCGTTCACTAGCCTCTTGGAGCAGAGCTGGCCGAATGAGCCGGCCCGGCACAGCATGGCCCGCTGTAATCGTGCCTGACACGAGGCACGCCCCACAAAGACGGGAGCTCCGTTGGACAAGTGGCGCCTACAGGGACCAGCAGTGGGCCGCGGCCCAGTTACAACATTGCTACCAATCTGCTCTAAAATACAGCAGAAAAAAAAAGCTTATTCCTGCAGAGGTTCGTGAATACCGGGATTTGAACTCCAAGCGCAAGGGTCAAGAGCTGTCGCTCGTAACCACCAGGTCACGCTCATTCCGTTGACCACGAATAGGAAAAACCTCTATTTGACCCTTCCTCTTTTTAACATATATTATATATATCCAGTAAAGTATTTTAAAAAGAAAGTATAAATTCGAGACAGAATTATAAAATATACTGAAAACAGGTACAAAGTTGAAAAAAAAGGTTCATAGAAATTCAAAAGAGTTCGTGGAAATGAAAAGAGTTCATCGATTTAAAAAAAAAAGTTCACGAATTTGAAAAAACTCGTCGTGTCGAGTAAAAGTTCACAAATTTGAAAAAGAGTTCATAGATTTTAAAAACAAAATCATAAATTTGGAAAAGGGTTCATTGATTTTAAAAATAAGTTCATCAATTTTGAGAAAAGTTCATCAATTTAAAAAAAGTTCATCCAAATTTTAAAAAAGTTCATCAAAATTGAACAGAAAAATAAATTGATTTAGAAAAAAGTTCATAGAATTTGAAAAAACGTTCATTGATGTTAAAAAAAGTTCACAAATTTGAAATAAAAGTTCACCGATTTGAGAAACATCGTCGAATATGAAAGAAAAATCGTCGAATTTGAAAAAAGTCCATCAATTTCGAAAAAAGTTCATCAAACCAGGAAGAAGAGGAAAATATAAAAAAAAGCGAAAAACAGGAAGCAGAAAACGAAAACAGGAAAAGAAAAAGAGAAAACAGGAAAAAGGAAAACGAAACAAAAAACAGGAAACGAAGTATAAAGATAAGATGAGAAGACGATGGAAGTAATCAGATCTAATAGCGGTGTCGTAGTGGCAAGAGCTGAGTTCTTGTGATGAATTGGTTGCGAGTTCGATTCCCCGTCTCAACAATCTTTTTGATAGTATTTCGAAAGACATAGAATGGGCCCTAAATAGGAATTGCCCACAAAGACGCGATAATATACCGGGTGTGCCATGCCGGCCCGCGTGCGCAGCCTTGCTGCCCACACACGACCCTTTGCTAATTGGGCCGGCCCGTTGGCACACCAGGCACGTTGGCCAATTGACAGTTTTGCATTAAAATAAGAAAATAAACGGGTTGTGTCGTGCTGGCCCTTGTGCTCAGCCTAGCTGCCCAAACACGGCCCAAAGTGTGCCGCATGCCTGGCACGACCCGATTAGAGCATGCCAGGCCTGACCCGTCACGTACCGTGCCAGCGTGCTTGCGGGCCGGCATGCCCGTTTGGGCATCTTTCTCTTGGAGGCTTGGGGCACCTACAGCCTTCGCTGAAGCAAGTCGCCACTTGGGCCAGCCCATGTATAGATTTGCTTCGCTACTGTTTGCTGGTTTATTGTGGCCTTTTTTTGGTTTTTTTTCTATGGTTTGCTTCCAGTTTTTCATCGTTTTGTCGGTTTTCAATTATTTTGTTTTGGTTTTCTTATTTTTCTATTTTGGTTCCTTTCATTTATATTTCCTTTTTCATTTTATGTTTCTGTTCTTCTTCTCATTATTGAGCATTATATAAAACAGTTTTGCTAAAACACATCTAGATATGTCATAAATATTGCATATTTAAGTCCTATATCATTGATCTTACACGAAGATTCATGTGGGTATTTTTTCATCTGTGTGTTACAAAAATCTTCATCGTATTAAAAAAATGTTCATCATATATTATGAAATAGTTCACCTTGCACTATAAAAATGTTCATCGTGTATTACAAAAACGTTCATCATATATTATAAATTGTTCAATGTATATTAGGAAATGTTCATTGTGTATTAAAATTTTGCTCATCATATATTAAGAAATTGTTCAACATATACTATAAAATGTCCATTTTAGTATTTTAAATTTGTTCAAAAATTTCACTGTATTTTAAAATTTGTTCAACATATATTATAGAAATTTTGAACGTTAATTAAAAAGAAGGATTTTCCGCTGTACTTTCTACTTTAACTTTGGCGCTGCATGTATAATGTTTGAGGTGCCTAGCTTAGCCAGCCTCACTAGAATCATATTCTCACTCTCGGTATGAACATTTGGGCTGTCCAACACATCCCGAATACAGACCATATGTCGGTGGATATGGGTTGGTCTGAATGCGGTCGCCACGTCACACCGGTCCAGTCCCACCCCACATATACCCTACCCTAGACCAAACTTTAGACTAGTGCTTCACTTATATCTTTTTGAGCACGGTGTGCTTTAGTATTTTTGAAGAAATGTTTTCTTGCTTCACTTACATTTGTTTGAGAGTTAGTAATTTTTTTTTAAAATTCTCTCTTGCTTCACTTAAATTAATTTGAGAGAAAGAAATAAAAATATGCTCATGATCTTCACTTATATTTGTTTGAGCTTATCAAAAGCAACATATGAAAATTAGTTTCAAAGTGATAGATATCCAAGAAGGATATAATAAAAACTTTCATGAAGATCATTGGACAAAATAAACTTGATTCTTAGTAATGGTTTTGAGATATGATGATGTGATATGTGAGCTATGTTGATGCATAATTATGCTTTAGTAAGAATATTGGTGTTAAGGTTTGTGATTCCCTATGCAAGCACGAAAGTCAATAATTTGAAATTATATCCTACTTGTGGTGCATTATTCGGTGTTAATTATGCTTAATGCTCGCTTATGAGATTATTCGTTTCTTAGTTGGTCGCTTCTCAATCTTTTGCTAGCCTTCATTTTGCACTAAGTATGATCTCTACTTATGCATCCAAAAACCTTTAAACGAGGTTTGCCACATGAGTCCACTATATCTACCTATATGCGGTATTCTTTTGCCGTTCTAAGCAAATTTGTATGTGTCATCTCTAATTTTCAAAATAAACTTCTCCTTTGTGTGTCCGTTCCGCTCGCGAAGTGGTGATGGATGGCTAATATTTTCCATGCTAGATGTGTTATTCTCACGATGAGTATTTATTCACTTGTCATTGCACGAGAGTAAGGCAAAGGTATTAGAGATGCCCAGTCCCAAAATGAAAAATGAATTTACTTTATGTTGTCAAATAATAAATTTCTTGGAAAGTGTTGATATGGAGGGCAACTGTGGATACGGCTAGCCATGGAAAGTGAAAGTATGGTTGAAAAAGGAGTAAACTTTATTTTCTGTTTAGGAACCGCCTATGATATATCTAGCATGGAAAGTGTTGGGAACTCTAAGTCGTTTTCGTTGATGGGAAGGATACACCTCCCAAAATGTTTTTATCTCTAAATTTTTCGCTTTGAGCTCTGGTACCCCTACAAATCCCTACTTCCTCTGCGAAGGATCTTTCTTTACTTTATGAAATTTTTATTTTGAATTTGAGTCTCCATCTTCTCTTATAAAAGCACCAACTAGAAGGCAATATGATCGTACTTGAGTATTGGGTGTAGTTAATATGTGAGTGTGTTTCATGAATGGATCAATGATTGAGCATGATGGGCCAGGGATAGCTTATTTTAGCGTTGATATTTTGAAAGATATGTTTGCTTGTTGATATGCTTGAGTATTTAAATTATCATGTCAAAACTAGACTATTGCTTTGAACAATATAAAAGTCCAAATGTCCATGCTATAAAGAAAAGAATATGATATGACATGTTAGGCAGCATTCCACATCAAAAATTCTGTTTTTATCACTTACCTACTCGAGGACGAGTAGGAGTTAAGCTTGGGGATGCTGATACGTCTCCAACGTATCTATAATTTTTTATTGTTCCATGCTGTTATATTATCAATCTTGGATGTTTTATAATCATTTTATAGTTACTTTATATCATTTTTTGGTACTAACCTATTGACATAGTGCCAGGTGCTAGTTGCTATTTTCTGCATGTTTTTTATATCACAGAAAATCAATACCAAATGGAGTCCAACTGCAAGGAGAATTTACGAAGATTTTTTATGGACCAGAAGACACCTAATGGGCCAAGGCTGCGCCTGGGGGGTACTCCGAGGAGAGCACAACCCACCAGGGCGCGCCAGGAGGCCGAGGCGCGCCCTGGTCGGTTGTGCCCACCTCGGGTGCCCCCCGGACCGCCTCTTTGCTCTATAAATACACCAATATTCCAGAAACCCTAGGGGAGTCGACGAAATCAATTCCAGCCACCGTAGAGTCCAGAACCACCGGATCCAATCTAGACACCATCACGGATGGGGTTCACCACCTCCATTGGTGCTTCTCCGATGATGCATGAGTAGTTCTTTTGTAGACCTTCGGGTTCATAGTTAGTAGCTAGATGGCTTCCTCTCTCTAGCTGAATTCTCAATAAAATGGTCTCTTGAAGATCCATATGATGTAACTCTTTTTGCGATGTGTTTGTAGGGATCAGATGAACTTTGAGTTTATGATCAGATCTATCTTTTTATATCCATGAAAGTATTTTAGTTTTTTTTATCTCTTTTATGCATGATTGATTATAGCCTCATATTTCTTCTCCGATATTTGGGTTTTGTTTGGCTGACTTGTTCTATTTATCTTGCAATGGGAAGAGGTGCTTTGTAGTGGGTTCGATCTTACGGTGCTTGATCCCAGTGACAGAAGGGGAACCGACACATATGTATCGTTGCTACTAAGGATAAAACGATGGGGTCTATCTCTACATAGATAGATCTTGTCTACATCATGTCATCGTTCTTATTGCATTACTCTGTTTCTCCATGAACTTAATACACTAGATGCATGCTGGATAGCGGTTGATGTGTGGAGTAATAGTAGTAGATGCAGGCACGAGTCGGTCTACTAATCTTGGACGTAATGCCTATGTAATGATCATTGCCTGGATGTCGTCATGATTATTTGAAGTTCTATCAATTGCCCAACAGTAATTTGTTCACCCACCGTTTGCTATTTTTCTCGAGAGAAACCACTAGTGAAACCTACGGCCCCCGGATCTCTTTCTCATATATTTGCCTTTGCGATCTACTTTTTTTTGCATTTATTCTCAGATCTATTAAATCAAAAATACAGAAATACCTTGCTGCGTTTTATTATTATTTATTTTATTTGGCAGTCGATCTATCAATCTACTACAATTTTATCTCACGTCCGTTTGCCATCTTGGGCGCCGTTACCTGGAAGGTATTGACAACCCCTTTAACGCGCCGGGTTGCGAGGATTTGTTATCTGTGTGCAGGGGCTGTTTACATTGTGTTGCTTGTTTCTCCTACTGGTTCGATAACCTTGGTTTCATATCTGAGGGAAATACCTACCGCTGCTGTGTTGCATCATCCCTTCCTCTTTGGAAAAATACTGATGTAGCTTCGAGCCGCATCAAGCCCCAGCGCTTGGTCGCCGGTGTGTGCCTTCGAGCGCGCATGCCACCCTGCCTGAGAGCCGGCTGGCCCTCTGCCTGTTGGGCCAGGCCCCTGCTAATTAGTGGGGGGCTAATCCCCCTTTAGTACCTAACTACCCAGCTAACCCCCACTGGCATGTGCCCCCCAGCTAAATAATCCCCTTTAGTTAAAATAACCCCCCATATCCAATGGCATGTGGAACCCCATGCACTATTCAAATGGATAAGGCTAATGAGTCAGTAGTTGACTCAACACACTCTGGCCCCACATGTCATACACATGCAAACTTTGCTAGGTATACTTTTGTGTACCCATAGCAATTTATACGTTTATTAATTCAGATTAAAGTAAATTTAGAAAATCCAGAAAAATGTTTAAAAGTTTGAAAAATCATATAAAATAATCTATAACTCGGATGAAAATAATTTATATATGAAAGTTGATCAGAAAAATATGACAAACCCGTTTATGCCCTGCACATACCTGTCACACCCCTCCGACACTTCAAACATGGAACCTTCCCCTCCGGTTCGTCTCTCCGATAATTGCCTAAACCCGACAAAATATTTCCAGCTCCGTGTGTAACGCGTAGCACTGCATTAGGTCACCCCTAACACCGCATATTGCTATGTCATGCTTTGTGATGCATTTGTTTGCTTTATATTTACTGTTTCTCCCCCTCTTCTCTCCGGTAGACCCCGAGACCCATGTCGTTGCCCCTGTGATCGAGTACGTCGATGATGACCCCTCCTTCTCGGCAGAGCTTCCAGGCAAGCAAAACCCCCTTGATCATTCCTATATCGCCCATTCTTTCTCTATCATGCTTGCGTTAGATTTTGCTATTGTTGTTCGGTAGCTCCTATTCCGATGCATAGCCTACTTTTATAACCTACTATTATTACTTTATCTAATATCCTAAATGCTTAGTATAGGTTGGTTAGTGATCCATCAGTGACCCCTCACCCTTGTCCTTTTTGCCCCGCTTGGTTACCGATGCCTTGATCAAGGTGATCGATGTGCTAAGACCGACACATCATCGCACACCCCCTTAGTTGTACAACTCTGCAGAGCTACTACCAAGTGTCGAGGGAGATACCTCCTACCTCACTCCTAATGATATCTCAGATAAATGTTTACTATTCATGCCCCAGAGGCAATAACAAAGTTGTTATTTATATTTCCTTATATCATGATAAAATTTTATTATTCATGCTAGAATTTTATTAACCGGAAACTTAGTACATGTGTGAATACATAGACAAAAAGAATGTCACTGGTATGCCTCTACTTGACTAGCTCGTTGAATCAAAGATGGTTATGTTTCCTAACCATAGACATGAGCTGTAATTTGATTAACGGGATCACATCATTAGAGAATGATGTGATTGACTTGACCCATTAGCTTAGCATTTGATCGTCTAGTATATTGCTATTGCTTTCTTCATGACTTATACATGTTCCTATGACTATGAGATTATGCAACTCCCGAATACCGGAGGAACACTTTGTGTGCCACCAAACGTCACAACGTAACCGGATGATTATAAAGGTGCTATGTGTCTCCGATGGTACTTGTTGAGTTGGCATAGATCAAGATTAGGATTTGTCACTCCGATTGTCGGAGAGGTATCTCTGGGCCCTCTTGGTAATACACATCACTATAAGCCTTGCATGCAATGTAACTAATGAATTAGTTGCGGGATGATGCATTACGGAACGAGTAAAGAGACTTGCCAGTAACGAGATTGAACTAGGTATTGAGATACCGACGATCGAATCTCGGGCAAGTAACATACCGTTGACAAAGGAAACAAAGTATGTCGTTATGCGGTTTGACCGATAAATATCTTCATAGAATATGTAGGAATCAATATGAGCATCCAGGTTCTGCTATTGGTTATTGACCGGAGATGAATCTCGGTCATGTCTACATAGTTCTCGAACCCGTAGGGTCCGCACGCTTAACGTTCGGTGACGATCGATATTATGAATTTATGTGTTTTGATGTACCGAAGATAGTTCGGAGTCCCGGATGTGATCACGGACATGACAAGGCGTCTCGAAATGGTCAAGACATAGAGATTGATATATTGGACGACTATATTCGGACACCGGATGAGTTCCAGGGGTAACCGGATATTTATCGGAATGCCGGGGGGTTATCGGAACCCCCGCGGGATATATTGGGCCAACATGGGCGTTGTGGGAGAGAGAGGAGAGGGCCTAGGGCTGGCCCCCCCCCCTTGGTAGTCCGAATTGGACAAGGAGGGGTGGGGGGCGCCCCCTCTTTCCTCCCTCTCTCCCTCTCCTTCCTTCCCCCTTCCTCCTTCCTAGTTGGACTAGGAAAGGGGAGTCCTACTCCCACTAGGAGGAGGACTCCCCCCTCTCCTTGGAGCGCCCCAAGGCCGGCCAGCCTCCCCCTTGCTCCTTTATATACGGGGGCAGGGGGCACCCTAGAACACACAGGTTGATTGTTCCAAGCCGTGTGCGGTGCCCCCCTCCACCATAATCCACCTCGGTCATATCGTCATAGTGCTTAGGCGAAGCCCTGCGCCGGTAGCTTCATCATCACCTTCATCACGCCATCGTGCTGACGAAGCTCTCCCTCGAAGCTCTACTGGATCGTGAGTTCAAAGGTCGTCACCGAGCTGAACGTGTGCAGATCACGGAGGTGCCGTTCGTTCGGTACTAGGATCGGTAGATCATGAAGACGTACGACTACAGCAACCGCGTTGTCATAACGCTTTCGCTTTCGGTCTACGAGGGTACGTGGACAACACTCTCCCCTCTCGTTGCATGCATCACAATGATCTTGCGTGTGCGTAGGATTTTTTTTTAAATTACTACGTTCCCCAACAGTGGCATCCGAGCCAGGTTTATGCGTAGATCTTATATACACGAGTAGAACACAAGTGAGTTATGGGCGTTACTAGTCATACTGCTTACGAACATGTCATACTTTGATTCGGCGGTATTGTTGGATGAAGCGGCCCGGACCAACATTAGGCGTACGCTTACGCGAGACTGGTTCTACCGACGTGCCGCTTCGCAATTGGTGGCGGGTGTCAGTTTCTCCAACTTTAGTTGAATCGAGTGTGGCTACGCCCAGTCCTTGTGAAGGTTAAAACATCACATACTTGACGAATTATCGTTGTGTTTTTGATGCGTAGGTAAGAATGGTTCTTGCTCAGCCCGTAGCAGCCACGTAAAACTTGAAGGAAATATGCCCTAGAGGCAATAATAAAGTTATTATTTATTTCCTTATATCATGATAAATGTTTATTATTCATGCTAGAATTGTATTAACCGGAAACATAATACATGTGTGAATACATAAACAAACAGAGTGTCACTAGTATGCCTCTACTTGACTATCTCGTTAATCAAAGATGGTTATGTTTCCTAACCATAGACATGAGTTGTCATTTGATTAACAGGATCACATCATTAGGAGAACGATGTGATTGACTTGAGCCATTCCGTTAGCTTAACACTCGATCGTTTAATATGTTGCTATTGCTTTCTTCATGACTTATACACGTTCCTATAACTATGAGATTATGTAACTCCCGTTTACCGGAGGAACACTTTGTGTGCTACCAAGCGTCCTGGCGTAACTGGGTGATTATAAAGGTGCTCTATAGGTGTCTCGAAGGTACTTGTTGGGTTGGCGTATTTCGAGATTAGGATTTGTCACTCCGATTGACGGAGAGGTATCTACAGGCCCTCTCGGTAATGCACATCACTATAAGCCTTGCAAGCAATGTAGCTAATGAGTTAGTTACGAGATGATGCATTACGTAACAAGTAAAGAGACTTACCGGTAACGAGATTGAACTAAGGTATTGGATACCGACGATCGAATCTCGGGCAAGTAACATACCGATGACAAAGGGAACAACGTATGTTGTTATGTGGATTGACCAATAAAGATCTTCGTAGAATATGTAGGAGCCAGTATGAGCATCTATGTTCCGCTATTGGTTATTGACCGGTAACGTGTCTCGGTCATGTCTACATAGTTCTCGAACTCATAGGGTCCGCACGCTTAAGGTTTCGTTGACAGTTTTATTATGAGTTTATGAGTTTTGATGTACCGAAGGAGTTCGGAGTCCCGGATGAGATCGGGGACATGACGAGGAGTCTCGAAATGGTCGAGACATAAAGATTGATATATTGGAAGCCTATATTTGGATATCGGAATCGTTCTGGTTGAAACCGGGTTTTTACCGGAGTCCCGGGGGTTACCGAACCCCCCCCCCCCCCCCCGGGGTTAATGGACCTACATCGGCCCTAAAGGAGAAGAGGAGGGCCTGCCAGGGCAGGCCGCGCGACCCCTCCCCCCTAATCCGAATAGGACAAGGAAGGGGGGGGGGGCGCCCCCCCTTTCCTCTTTTCCCCTTTCCCCTTCCGTCTCCAACAAGGCAAGAGGGGGGAGTCCTACCCCCGGGGGGAGTAGGACTCCTCCAGGCGCACCCCTAGGGGCCGGCCGCACCTCCCCTTCCTACTTTATATCTGCAGGCAGGGGGCACCCCATGACACACAAGTTGATCTTCGTGATCGTTCCTTAGCCGTGTGCGGTGCCCCCCTCCACCATATTCCACCTCAGTCATATCGTAGCGGTGCTTAGGCGAAGCCCTGCGTCGGTAGAACATCATCACCGTCACCACGCCGTCGTGCCGACAGAACTCTTCCCCGACACCCTGCTGGATCGGAGTCCGGGGATCGTCATCGAGCTGAACATGTGCTGAACTCGAAGGTGCCGTACGTTCGGTACTTGGAACAGTCGGATCGTGAAGACGTACGACTACATCAACCGCGTTGTTCTAACGCTTCCGCTTTCGGTCTACGAGGGTACGTGGACAACACTCTTCCCTCTCGTTGCTATGCATCACCATGATCCTTGCGTGTGCGTAGGAATTTTTTTGAAATTACTACGTTCCCCAACAGTGGCATCCGAGCCTGGTTTTATGCGTAGATGTTATATGCACGAGTAGAACACAAGTGAGTTGTGGGCGATACAAATCATACTGCTTACCAGCATGTCATACTTTGGTTCGGCGGTATTGTTGGATGAAGCGGCCCGGACCGACATTACGCGTACGCTTACGCGAGACCGGTTCTCCGGACGTGCTTTGCACAGAGGTGGCTAGCGGGTGTCAGTTTCTCCAACTTTAGTTGAACCGAGTGTGGCTACGCCCGGTCCTTGCGAAGGTTAAAACAACACCAACTTGACAAACTATCGTTGTGGTTTTAATGCGTGGGTAAGAACGGTTCTTGCTAAGCTCGTAGCAGCCACGTAAAATTTGCAACAACAAAGTAGAGGACGTCTAACTTGTTTTTGCAGGGCATGTTGTGATGTGATATGGTCAAGACATGATGCTATATTTTATTGTATGAGATGATCATGTTTTGTAACCGAGTTATTGGCAACTGGCAGGAGCCATATGGTTGTCGCTTTATTGTATGCAATGCAATGCATACTGTAATGCTTTACTTTATCACTAAGCGGTAGCGATAGTCGTAGAAGCATAAGATTGGCGAGGCGACAACGATGCTACGATGGAGATCAAGGTGTCGCGCCGGTGGCGATGGTGATCATGGCGGTGCTTCGAGATGCAGATCACAAGCACAAGATGATGATGGCCATATCATATCACTTATATTGATTGCATGTGATGTTTATCCTTTATGCATCTTATTTTACTTTGATTGATGGTAGCATTATAAGATGATCTCTCACTAATTATCAAGAAGTGTTCTCCCTGAGTATGCACCATTGCGAAAGTTCTTCGTGCTGAGACACCACATGATGATCGGGTGTGATAGGCTCTACGTTCAAATACAACGGGTGCAAAACAGTTGCACACACGGAATACTCAGGTTAAACTTGACGAGCCTAGCATATACAAATATGGCCTCGGAACACGGAGACCGAAGGTCGGCGTGAATCATATAGTAGATATGATCAACATAGTGATGTTCACCATTGAAAACTACTCCATCTCACGTGATGATCGGACATGGTTTAGTTGATTTGGATCACGTGATCACTTAGATGTGAGAGATGTCTGTCTAAGTGGGAGTTCTTAAGTAATATGATTAATTGAACTTAAATTTATCATGAACTTAGTCCTGGTAGTATTTTGCAAATTATGTTGTAGATCAATAGCTCGCGTTGTTGCTTTCATATGTTTATTTTGATATGTTCCTAGAGAAAATTGTGTTGAAACATGTTAGTAGCAATGATGCGGATTGGATATGTGATCTGAGGTTTACCCTCATTGCTACACAGAAGAATTATATCCTTAATGCACCGCTAGGTGACAGACCTATTGCAGGAGCAGATGTAGACGTTATGAACGTTTGGCTAGCTCAAAATGATGACTACTTGATAGTTTAGTGCACCATGCTTAACGGCTTAGAATCGGGACTTCAAAGACGTTTTTGAACGTCATGGATCATATGAGATGTTCCAGGAGTTGAAGTTAATATTTCAAGCAAATACCTGAGTTAAGAGATATGAAATCTCCAACAAGTTCTATAGCTAAAAGATGGAGGAGAACCGCTCAACTAGTGAGCATGTGCTCATATTGTCTGGGTACTACAATCGCTTGAATCAAGTGGGAGTTAATCTTCCAGATAAGATAGTGATTGACAGAGTTCTCTAGTCACCATCACCAAGTTACTAGAACTTCGTGATGAACTATAGTATGCAAAGGATGATGAAAACGATTCCCGAGCTGTTCGCGATGTTGAAATAAACGAAGGTAGAAATCAAGAAAAGAGCATCAAGTGTTGATGATTGACAAGACCACTAGTTTCAAGAAAAGGGCAAAGGGAAAGAAAGGGAACTTCAAGTAGAATGACAAGCAAGTTGTCACTCCCGCGAAGAAGCTCAAAGCTGGACCAAAGCCTGAAACTGAGTGCTTACACTGCAAAGGAAATGGTCACTGGAAGCGGAAATGCCCTGAATATTTGGTGGATAAGAAGGATGGCAAAGTGAACAAGGGTATATTTGATATACAGATTATTGATGTGTGCCTTACTAGTGTTTATATTAGCCCCTGAGTATTTGATACTTGTTTGGTTGCTAAGATTAGTAACTCGAAACAGGAATTACAGAATAAATAGAGACTAGTTGAAGGGGAAGTGACGATGAGTGTTGGAAGTAGTTCCAAGATTGATATAATCATCATCACACACTCCCTATACTTTCGGGATTAGTGTTAAACCTAAATAAATGTTATTTGGCGTTTGCTTTGAGCATGAATATGATTTGATCATTTTTATTTCAATACGGTTATTCATTTAAAGTCAGAGAATAATTGTTGTTCTGTTTACATGAATAAAACCTTCAATGGTCATACACCCAATGAAAATAGTTTGTTGGATCTCGATCGTAGTGATACACATATTCATAATATTGATGCCAAAAGATGCAAAGTTAATAATGATAGTGCAGCTTATTTGTGGCACTGCCGTTTGGGTCATATCGGTGTAAAGCGCATGAAGAAACTCCATTAAGATGGATTTTTTGGAATCACTTGGTTATGAATCATTTGATGCTTGTGAACCGTGCCTTTTGGGCAAGATGACTAAAAGTCCGTTCTCCGGAACGATGGAACGAGATACTGACTTATTGGAAATAATACATTCCAATGTATGCGATCCAATGAGTGTTGATGCTCGTGGCAAGTATCGTTATTTTTTGAACTTCACAAGATGATTTGAGCATATATGGGTATATCTACTTGATGAAACATAAGTCTGAAATAATTGAAAGGTTCAAAGAATTTCAGAGAGAAGTGGAAAAATCATCGTAACAAAAAAAATAAAGTTTCTATGATCTGATCGTAGAGATGAATATTTGAGCTACGAGTTTGGCCTTTATTTTAAACAATGTGGAATAGTTTCACAGCTCATGCCACATGGAACACCACAGTGTAATGGTGTGTCCGAACGTTGTAACCGCACTTTATTGGATATGGTGCGATCTATGATGTATCTTACCGATTTACCACTATCGTTTTGGGGTTATGCATTAGAGATAGCTGCATTCACTTTAAATAGGGCACCATCTAAATCCGTTGAGACGACACCGTATGAACTATGGTTTAGCATTAAACCTAAGCTGTCGTTTATTAAAGCTTGGAGTTGCGATGCTTATGTGAAAAAAGGTTTCAACCTAATAAGCTCGAACCCAAATCGGAGAAGTGCGTCTTCATAGAATACCCAAAGGAAACTGTTGGGTACACCTTCTATCACAGATCCGAAGGCAAAACATTCGTTGCTAATAATGGACCCTTTCTAGAGAAGGAGTTTCTCTCGAAAGAAGTGAGTGGGAGGAAAGTAGAACTTGATGAGGTAACTGTACCTGCTCCCTTATTGGAAAGTAGTTCATCACAGAAATATGTTCCTGTGACTACTACACCAATCAGTGAGGAAGCTAATGATGATGATCATGTAACTTCAGATCAAGTTACTACCGAACCTCGTAGGTAAAACAGAGTGAGATCCGCACCAGAGTGGTACGGTAATCCTGTTCTGGAGGTCATATTACTTGAGCATGACAAACCTACGAACTATGAGGAAGCGATGATGAGCCCAGATTCATGAAATGGCTTGAGGCCATGAAATCTGAGATGGGATCCATGTATGAGAACAAAGTGTGGACTTTGGTGGACTTGCTCGATGATCGGCAAGCCATTAAGAATAAATGGATCTTCAAGAGGGAGACGGACGCTGATAGTAGTGTTACTATCTACAAAGCTAGAATTGTCGCAAAAGGTTTTTGACAAGTTCAAGGTGTTGACTACAATGAGAGTTTCTCACTCGTATCTATGCTTAAGTCTGTCCGAATCATGTTAGCAATTGCCGCATTTTATGAAATCTGGGAAATGGATAAACAAAACTGTATTCCTTAATGGTTTTCTTAAAGAAGAGTTGTATATGATGCAACCAGAAGGTTTTGTCAATCCTAAATATGCTAACAAAATGTGCAAGCTCCAGCGATCAATCTATGGACTGGTGCAAGCATCTTGGAGTTGGAATAAACGCTTTGATAGTGTGATCAAAGCATATGGTTTTATACAGAGTTTTGGAGAAGCCTGTATTTACAAGAAAGTGAGTGGGAGCTCTATAGCATTTCTGATATTATATGTGGGTGACATATTGTTGATCAGAAATGATGTATAATTTTTCTGGAAAGCATAAAGAAGTGTTTTAAAGGAGTTCTTTAAAAGAAAGACCTCAGCAAAGCTACTTACATATTGAGCATCAAGATCTATTGAGATAGATCAAGATGCTTGATAAGATTTTCAATGAGTGCATACCTTGACAAGATTTTGAAGTAGTTCAAAATGGAACAGTCAAAGAAAGAGTTCTTGCCTGTGCTGCAAAGGTGTGAAATTGAGTAAGACTCAAATCCCGACCACGGCAGAAAATAGAAAGAGAATGAAAGTCATTCCCTATACCTCAGTAATAGGTTCTATAAAAGTACGCCATGCTATGGACCAGACCTATTGTATACTCTGCCCTGGTTTGGCATGGGAGTACAATAGTGATCTAAGAGTAGATTACTGGACATTGGTC
This sequence comes from Aegilops bicornis, assembly GCA_021605145.1. Lineage (NCBI taxonomy): Eukaryota > Viridiplantae > Streptophyta > Magnoliopsida > Poales > Poaceae > Aegilops > Aegilops bicornis. Next base: position 803,027,360 of record CM038675.1, read on the forward strand.
AAAATTATTCTTAGTGGAAAATAAGGATATGTTTCTCGATTATGGAGGTGACAAAAGGTTCGTCGTAAAGGGTTACGTCGATGCAAGGTTTGACACGGATCCATATGACTCTTAGACTTAATCTGGATACATATTGAAAGTGGGAGCAATTAGCTAGAGTAGCTCCGTGCAGAGCATTGTAGACATAGAATATCTGCAAAATACATACGGCTCTGAATGGGAAAGACCCGTTGACTAAACTTCTCTCACTAGCAAAACATGATCATACCTTAGTACTCTTTGGGTGTTAATCACATAGCAATGTGAACTAGATTATTGACTCTAGTAAACCCTTTGGGAGTTGATCACATGACGATGTGAACTATGGGTATTAATCACATACAGATGTGAATATTGGTGTTAAATCACATGGCGATGTGAACTAGATTATTGACTCTAGTGCAAGTGGGAGACTGAAGGAAATATGCCCTAGAGGCAATAATAAAGTTACTATTTATTTCCTTATATCATGACAAATGTTTATTATTCATGCTAGAATTGTATTAACTGGAAACATAATACATGTGTGAATACATAAACAAACAGAGTGTCACTAGTATGCCTCTACTTGACTAGCTCGTTAATCAAAGATGGTTATGTTTCCTAACCATAGACATGAGTTGTCATTTGATTAACGGGATCACATCATTAGGAGAATGATGTGATTGACTTGACCCATTCCGTTAGCTTAGCACTCGATCGTTTAATATGTTGCTATTGCTTTCTTCATGACTTATACACGTTCCTATAACTATGAGATTATGCAACTCCCGTTTATCGGAGGAACACTTTGTGTGCTACCAAACGTCACAACGTGGCGAGTGATTATAAAGAAGCTATACAGGTGTCTCCGAAGGTACTTGTTGGGTTGACGTATTTCGAGATTAGGATTTGTCACTCCGATTGACGGAGAGGTATCTCTGGGCCCTCTCGGTAATGCACATCACTATAAGCCTTACAAGCAATGTAGCTAATGAGTTAGTTACGAGATGATGCATTACGTAATGAGTAAAGAGATTTATCGGTAACGATATTGAACTAGGTATTGGATACCAACGATCGAATCTCGGGCAAGTAACATACCGATGACAAAGGGAACAACGTATGTTGTTATGCGGTTTTACCGATAAAGATCTTCGTAGAATATGTAGGAGCCAATATGAGCATCCAGGTTCCGCTATTGGTTATTGGCCGGTAACGTGTCTCGGTCATGTCTACATAGTTCTCGAACCCGTAGGGTCCTCACGCTTAAGGTTTCGTTGATAGTATTATTATGAGTTTATGAGTTTTGATGTACCAAAGTAGTTCGGAGTCCTGGATGAGATCGGGGACATGATGAGGAGTCTCGAAATGGTCGAGACATAAAGATTGATATATTGGAAGCCTATATTTGGATATCGGAATCATTCCGGGTGAAATCGGGATTTTACCGGAGTACCGGGGGGTTACCGGAACCCCCCCGGGGGTTAATGGGCCTACATGGGCCCTAAGGGAGAAGAGGAGGGCCGGCCAGGGCAGGCCGCGCCCCCTCCCCCCTAGTCCGAATAGGACAAGGAAGGGGGGGGGGGGCGCCCCCCTTTCCTCTTCCCCCCTTCCCCCTTCCTTCTCCGACAAGGCCAGAGGGGAGTCCTACTCGGTGGGAGTAGGACTCCTCCAGCGCACCCCTAGGGGCGGCCGCACCTCCCCTCCCTCCTTTATATCACGGGGTAGGGGCACTCCATGACACACAAGTTGATCTTCGTGATCGTTCCTTAGCCGTGTGCGGTGCCCCCTCCACCATATTCCACCTCGGTCATATTGTAGCGGTGCTTAGGTGAAGCCCTGCGTCGGTAGAACATCATCACTGTCACCACGCCGTCGTGTTGACGGAACTCTTCCCCGACACCCTGCTGGATCGGAGTCCGGGGATCGTTATCGAGCTGAACGTGTGCTGAACTCGGAGGTGCCGTACGTTCGGTACTTGGAACGGTCGGATCATGAAGACGTACGACGACATCAACCGCGTTGTTCTAACGCTTCCGCTTTCGGTCTACGAGGGTACATGGACAACACTCTCCCCTCTCGTTGCTATGCATCACCATGATCCTTGCGTGTGCGTAGGAATTTTTTTGAAATTACTACGTTTCCCAACAAAACTTGCAACAACAAAATAGAGGACATCTAACTTGTTTTTGCAGGGCATGTTGTGATGTGATATGGTCAAGACATGATGCTAAATTTTATTGTATGAGATGATCATGTTTTGTAACGGAGTTATCGGCAATGGCGGGAGCCATATGGTTGTCGCTTTATTGTATGAAATGCATTACGCCATGTAATTGCTTTACTTTATCACTAAGCGGTAGCGATAGTCGTAAGCAATAGTTGGCGAGACGACAACGATGCTATGATGTAGATCAAGGTGTCGCGCCGGTGACGATGTTGATCAGGACGGTGCTTTCGAGATGGAGATCAAAGGCACAAGATGACGATGACCATATCATATCACTTATATTGATTGCATGTGATGTTTATCCTTTATGCATCTTATTTTGCTTAGATCGACGGTAGCATTATAAGATGATCTCTCACTAAATTTCAAGGTATAAGTGTTCTCCCTGATTATTTGATACATCTCCAACGTATCAATAATTTATGAAGTATTCATGCTATTATATTATCCATCTTGGATGTTTTATGGGCTTTACTATGCACTTTTATATTATTTTTGGGACTAACCTATTGACCCAGAGCCCAGTGCCAGTTCTTGTATTTTCCCTTGTTTTAGTGTTTCGAAGAAAAGGAATATCAAGCGAATTGAAACGGAATGAAACCTTCTGGAGAAGTTATTTTTGGAAGGAAAGCTACCCGATAGACTTGGAGTGCACGTCGGGAAAGAAACGAGGGAGCCACGAGGAAGGGGGCGCGCCCACCCCCCTAGGGCGCGGCCTCCACCCTCGTGGGCCCCTCGTGACTCCCCTGACGTATTTCTTCCGCCTATATATATCCATATACACTAAAAACTTCGGGGAACCGAATAGATCGGGAGTTCCGCCGCCGTAAGCCTCTGTAGCCCCCAAAACCCAATCGGGACCCTGTTCCGGTACCCTGCTGGAGGGGGAAACCCTCACCAGTGGCCATCTTCATCATCCCGGCGCTCTCCATGACGAGGAGGGAGTAGTTCACCCTCGGGGCTGAGGGTATGTACCAGTAGCTATGTGTTTGATCTCTCTCTCTCTCTCGTGTTCTTGATTTGGCATGATCTTGATGTATCACGAGCTTTGCTATTATAGTTGGATCTTATGTTGCTTCTCCCCCTCTACTCTCTTGTAATGGATTGAGTTTTCCCTTTGAAGTAATCTTATCGGATTGAGTCTTTAATGATTTGAGAACACTAGATGTATGTCTTGCCATGTGTATCTGTGGTGACAATGGGATATCACGTGATTCACTTGATGTATGTTTTGGTGATCAACTTGCGGGTTCCGCCCATGAACCTATGCATAGGGGTTGGCACACGTTTTCATCTTGATTCTTCGGTAGAAACTTTGGGGCACTCTTTGAGGTTCTATGTGTTGGTTGAATAGATGAATCTGAGATTGTGTGACGCATATCGTATAATCATACCCACGGATACTTGAGTTGACATTGGAGTATCTAGGTGACATTAGGGTTTTGGTTGATTTGTGTCTTAAGGTGTTATTCTAGTACGAACTCTAGGGCTGTTTGTGACACTTATAGGAATAGTCCAACGGATTGATTGGAAAGAATAACTTTGAGGTGGTTTCGTACCCTACCAAAATCTCTTCGTTTGTTCTCCGCTATTAGTGACTTAGGAGTGACTCTTTGTTGCATGTTGAGGGATAGTTATATGATCCAATTATGTTATTATTGTTGAGAGAACTTGCACTAGTGAAAGTATGAACCCTAGGCCTTGTTTCCTAGCATTTCAATACCGTTTACGCTCACTTTTATCATCAGTTACCTTGCTGTTTTTATATTTTCATATTACAAAAACCTATATCTACCATCCATATTGCACTTGTATCACCATCTCTTCGCCGAACTAGTGCACCTATACAATTTACCATTGTATTGGGTGTGTCGGGGACACAAGAGACTCTTTGTTATTTGGTTGCAGGGTTGCTTGAGAGAGACCATCTTCATCCTACGCCTCCCACAGATTGATAAACCTTAGGTCATCCACTTGAGGGAAATTTTCTATTGTCCTATAAACCTCTGCACTTGGAGGCCCAACAACGTCTACAAGAAGAAGGTTGCGTAGTAGACATCAGTATTCACCGTTGCGAAAGTTCGTCGTGCCGAGACACCACGTGATGATCGGGTGTGATAAGCTCTATGTTCACATACAACGGGTGCAAGCTAGTTTTGCACACGCAGAATACTCGGGTTAAACTTGACGAGCCTAGCATATGTAGATATGGCCTCGGAACATTGAGACCGAAAGGTCGAGCGTGAATCATATAGTAGATATGATCAACATAGTGGTGTTCACCATTGAAAACTACTCAATCTCACGTGATGATCGGACATGGTTTAGTTGATATGGACCACGTGATCACTTAGATGATTAGAGAGATGTCTATCTAAGTGGGAGTTCTTAAGTAATTTGATTAATTGAACTTTAATTTATCATGAACTTAGTACCTGATAGTATTTTGCATGTCTATGTTGTTGTAGATAGATGGCCCGTGTTGTTGTTCCGTTGAATTTTAATGCGTTCCTAGAGAAAGCTAAGTTGAAAGATGATGGTAGCAACTACACGGACTGGGTCCGTAACTTCAGATTATCCTCATTGCTGCACAGAAGAATTACATCCTGGAAGCACCGCTAGGTGCCAAACCCGCTGCAGGAGCAACTCCAGATGTTATGAACGTCTGGCAGAGCAAAGCTGATGACTACTCGATGGTTCAGTGTGCCATGCTTTACGGCTTAGAACTGGGACTTCAACGACGTTTTGAACGTCATGGAGCATATGAGATGTTCCAGGAGTTGAATTTAATATTTAAAGCAAATGCCCGGATTGAGAGATATGAAGTCTCCAATAAGTTCTACAAGCGCAAGATGGAGGAGAATAGTTACATCGGTGAGCATATACTCAAAATGTCTGGGTATAACAATCACTTGATTCAACCGGGAGTTAATCTTCCAGATTATAGTGTCATTGACAGAATTCTTAAATCACTGCCACCAAGCTACAAGAGCTTCGTGATGAACTATAACATGCAAGGGATGGATAAGACAATTTTTGAGCTCTTCGCAATGCTAAAGGGTGCAGAGGTAGAAATCAAGAAGGAGCATCAAGTGTTGATGGTCAACAAGACAATGAGTTTCAAGAAAAAGGGTAAAGGGAAGACGGGGAACTTCAAGAAGAACGGCAAGAAAGTTGCTTCTCAGGTGAAAAAACCCAAGTCTGGACCTAAGCTTGAGACTAAGTGCTTCTACTGCAAAGGGACTGGTCACTGGAAGCAGAACTGCCCCAAGTATTTGGCGGATAAGAAGGATGGCAAGGTGAACAAAGGTATATGTGATATACATGTTATTGATGTGTACCTTACTAATGCTCGTAGTAGCACCTGGGTATTTGATACTGGTTCTGTTGCTAATATTTGCAACTCGAAATAGGGACTACAGAATTAAGCAAAGATTGGCTAAGGACGAGGTGACGATGCTCGTGGGAAATGGTTCCAAAGTCGATGTGATCGCGGTCAGCACGCTACCTCTACATCTACCTTCGGGATTAGTTTTATACCTGAATAATTATTATTTGCTGCCAGTGTTGAGCTTGAACATTATATCTGGATCTTGTTTGATGCGAGACGGTTATTCATTTAAATCAGAGAATAATGGTTGTTCTATTTATATGAGTAATATCTTTTATGGTCATGCACCCTTGAAGAGTGGTCTATTTTTATTGAATCTCGATAGTAATGATACACATATTCATAATATTGAAGCCAAAAGATGTAGAGTTGATAATGATAGTGCAACTTATTTGTGGCACTGCCGTTTAGGTCATATTGGTGTAAAGCGCATGAAGAAACTCCATTCTGATGGACTTTTGGAATCACTTGGTACTTGTGAACCATCCCTCATGGGCAAGATGACTAAAACTCCGTTCTCAGGAACAATGGAGCGAGCAACACATTTGATGGAAATCATACATACTGATGTATGTGGTCCAATGAATATTGAAGCTCGAGGCGGGTATCGTTATTTTCTCACCTTCACAGATGATTTGAGCAGATATGGGTATATCTACTTGATGAAGCATAAGTCTGAAACATTTGAAAAGTTCAAAGAATTTCAGAGTGAAGTGGAAAATCATAGTAACAAGAAAATAAAGTTTCTACGATCTGATCGTGGAGGAGAATATTTGAGTTACGAGTTTGGTCTTCATTTGAAACAATGCGGAATAGTTTCGCAACTCACACCACCTAGAACACCACAGCGTAATGGTGTGTCTGAACGTCGTAATCGTACTTTACTGGATATGGTGCGATCTATGATGTCTCTTACCGAATTTACCGCTATATTTTTGGGGTTATGCTTTAGAGACGGCTGCATTCACATTAAATAGAGCACCATCTAAACCGTTGAGACGACACCTTATGAACTGTTGTTTGGCAAGAAACCAAAGTTGTCGTTTCTTAAAGTTTGGGGTTGCGATGCTTATGTGAAAAAACTTCAACCTGATAAGCTCGAACCCAAATTGGAGAAATGTGGCTTCATAGGATACCCAAAGGAGACTGTTGGGTACACCTTCTATCATAGATCAGAAGGCAAGACATTCATTGCTAAGAATGGATCCTTTCTAGGGAAGGATTTTCTCTCGAAAGAAGTGAGTGGGAGGAAAGTAGAACTTGATGAGGTAACTGTACCTGATCCCTTATTGGAAAGTAGTTCATCACAGAAATCTATTCCTGTGACTCCTACACCAATTAGTGAGGAAGCTAATGATGATGATCATGTAACTTCAGATCAAGTTACTACTGAACCTCGTAGGTCAACCATAGTAAGATCCGCACCAGAGTGGTATGGTAATCCTGTTCTGGAGGTCATGTTACTTGACCATGACGAACCTACGAACTACGAGGAAGCGATGATGAGCCCAGATTCCGCAAAATGGCTTGAGGCCATGAAATCTGAGATGGGATCCATGTATAAGAACAAAGTGTGGACTTTGGTTGACTTTCCCAATGATCGGCAAGCCATCAAGAGTAAATGGATCTTCAAGAAGAAGACTGACGCCGAAGGTAATGTTAATTACTGTCTACAAATCTCGACTTGTTGCGAAAGGTTTTCGACAAGTTCAAGGAGTTGACTACGATGAGACCTTCTCACCCGTAGCGATGCTTAAGTCCGTCAGAATCATGTTGGCAATTGCCGCATTGTATGATTATGAAATTTGGCAAATGGATGTAAAGACTACATTCCTGAATGGATTTCTGGAAGAAGAGTTATATATGATGCAACCTGAAGGTTTTATCGATCCAAAGGGTGCTAACAAAGTGTGCAAGCTCCAACGATCCATTTATGGACTGGTGCAAGCATCTCGGAGTTGGAATAAACGTTTTGATAGTGTGATCAAAGCATATGGTTTTATACAGACTTTTGGAGAAGCCTGTATTTACAAGAAAGTGAGTGGGAGCTCTATAGCATTTCTAATATTATATGTGGATGACATATTATTGATTGGAAATGATATAGAATATCTGGATAGCATAAAAGGATACTTGAATTAGAGTTTTTCAATGAAAGACCTCGGTGAAGCTCCTTATATATTGGGCATTAAGATCTATAGAGATAGATCAAGACGCTTAATTGGACTTTCACAGAGCACATACCTTGACAAAGTTTTGAACAAGTTCAAAATGGATCAAGCAAAGAAAGGGTTCTTGCCTGTGTTACAAGGTGTGAATTTGAGTCAGACTCAATGCCCGACCACTGCAGAAGATAGAGATAAAATGAAAGGTGTTCCCTATGCTTCAACCATAGGCTCTATCATGTATGCAATGCTGTGTACCAGACCTGATGTGTTCCTTGCTATTAGTTTAGCAGGGAGGTACCAAAGTAATCCAGGAGTGGATCACTGACAGCGGTCAAGAACATCCTGAAATACCTGAAAAGGACTAAGGATATGTTTCTCGTTTATGGAGGTGGCAAAGAGCTCGTCATAAATGGTTATGTCGATGCAAGCTTTGATACTGATCCGGATGACTCTAAGTCACAAACCGGGTACGTGTTTATTGAACGGTGGAGCTGTCAGTTGGTGCAGTTCTAAGCAAAACGTCGTGGCGGGATCTACGTGTGAAGCGGAGTACATAGATGATTCAGAAGCAGCAAATGAAGGGGTCTGGATGAAGGAGTTCATATCCGATCTAGGTGTCATACCTAGTGCATCGGGTCCAATGAAAATCTTTTGTGACAATACTGGTGCAATTGCCTTGGCAAAGGTATCTAGATTTCACAAGAGAACCAAGCACATCAAGAGACGCTTCAATTCCATCCGCGATCAAGTCAAAGAGGGAGACATAGAGATTTTCAAGATACACACGGATCTGAATGTTGCAGACCCGTTGACTAAGCCTCTCTCACGAGCAAAACATGATCAACACCAAGACTCCATGGGTATTAGAATCATTACTGTATAATCTAGATTATTGACTCGAGTGCAAGTGGGAGACTGAAGGAAATATGCCCTAGAGGCAATAATAAAGTTGTTATTTATATTTCCTTATATCATGATAAATGTTTATTATTCATGCTAGAATTGTATTAACCGAAAACTTAGTACATGTGTGAATACATAGACAAACAAAAAGTCACTGGTATGCCTCTACTTGACTAGCTCGTTGAATCAAAGATGGTTATGTTTCCTAACCATAGACATGAGTTGTCATTTGATTAACGGGATCACATCATTAGAGAATGATGTGATTGACTTGACCCATTTTGTTAGCTTAGCATTTGATCGTTTTGTATATTGCTATTGCTTTCTTCATGACTTATACATGTTCCTATGACTATGAGATTATGAAACTCCCGAATACCGAAGGAACACTTTGTGTGCTACCAAATGTCACAATGTAACTGGGTGATTATAAAGGTGCACTACAGGTGTCTCTGATGGTACTTGTTGAGTTGGCATAGATCAAGATTAGGATTTGTCACTCCGATTGTCGGAGAGGTATCTCTGGGCCCTCTCGGTAATACACATTACTATAAGCCTTGCAAGCAATGTAACTAATGAGTTAGTTGCGGGATGATGCATTACGGAACGAGTAAAAAGACTTGCCGGTAACGAGATTGAACTAGGTATTGAGATACCAACGATCGAATCTCAGGAAAGTAACATACCGTTGACAAAGGGAACAACGTATGCTGTTATGCGGTTTGACCGATAAAGATCTTCGCAGAATATGTTGGAACCAATATGAGCATCCAGGTTCTGCTATTGGTTATTGACCGGAGATGAGTCTCGGTCATGTCTACATAGTTCTCGAACCCATAGGGTCCTCACGCTTAACGTTCGGTGACGATCGGTATTATGAGTTTATGTGTTTTGATGTACCGAAGATAGTTCGAAGTCTCAGATGTGATCACGGACATGATGAGGAGTCTCGAAATGGTCTAGACATAAAGATTGATATATTGGACGACTATATTCGGACACCGGACGAGTTCCGAGGGTCAGCGGATATTTATCGGAGTGCCGGGGGGGGGGGGTTATAGGAACCCCCGGGGGATATAATGGGCCAACATGGGCCTTGTGGGAGAGAGAGGAGAGGGCCTAGGGCTGGCCCCGTGCCCCCTTGGGAGTCCGAATTGGACAAGGAGGGGGGCGGCCCCCCTCTTTCCTCCCTCTCTCCCTCTCCTTCCTTCCCCTTCCTCCTTCCGAGTTGGACTAGGAAAGGGGAGTCCTAGTCCCACTAGGAGGAGGACTCCCCCCTCTCCTTGGCGCGCCCCAAGGCCGGCCAGCCTCCCCCCTTGCTCCTTTATATACGGGGGCAGGGGGGCACCCTAGAATACACAAGTTGATTGTTCCAAGCCATGTGCGGTGCAGCCCTGCATCGGTAGCTTCATCATCACCTTCATCATGCCGTCGTGCTGACGAAGCTCTCCCTCGAAGCCCTACTAGATCGTGAGTTCATGGGACGTCACCAAGCTGAACGTGTGCAGATCGCGGAGGTGTCGTATGTTTGGTACTAGGATCGGTCGATCGTGAAGACGTACGACTATATCAACCGCGTCGTCATAACGCTTCCGCTTCGGGTCTACGAGGGTACGTGGACAACACTCTCCCCTCTCGTTGCTATGCATCACCATGATCTTGCGTGTGCGTAGGATTTTTTTGAAATTACTATGTTCCCCAACACACGTACCCTCGTAGACCGAAAGCGGAAGCGTTAAGTAACACGGTTCATGTAGTCGAACGTCTTCGCAATCCAACCGATCAAGTATCGAACACACGACACCTCCGCGATCTGCACACGTACAGCTCGGTGACGTCCCTCGAACTCTAGATCCAGCTGAGGCCGAGGGAGAGTTTCGTCAGCACGACGGCGTGGTGACGGTGATGGTGAAGTGATCCGCGCAGGGCTTCGCCTAAGGACTACGACAATATGACCGGTGGCGTAAACTGTGGAGGGGGGCGCCGCACACGGCAAGGAATCAATGTGTGTTCTAGCGATGCCCTCCCCACATATATATAGGTGGGATAGGGAGAGGGTCTGCAAGGGCCGCCCCAAGTAGGAGTAATCCTACATGGCCGCCTCCTCCAAGTCGGCCTCCCCCCTTCCATATCCATCAGAGGGAAAAGGAAAGAGAGGGGGAGGGAAGCAAAGGGGGAGGCCGAATCCTCCCCTTTCCTTCTCCCTTTCCTTCCTTTCCTTCTCCTCCTATTCGGCCTATAGGGGGCGCACCAGCCCCTTTTGGGGCTGGTCTATCCAAATCTGGGCCCATTAGGCCCATATAGCTTGCCGGGGGTTGCCTGGAACCCCTTCCGGTGACCAGATACCTACCAGGTACCCCCAAACCACTTCCGGTGTCCGAATACTATCATCCTATATATATGAATCTTTACCTCTCGACCAATTCGAGACTCCTCGTCATGTCCGTGATACCATCCGGGACACCGAACAACATTCGGTCATCAAATCACATAACTAATATAATACAAAATCGTCATCGAACGTTATGCGTGCGAACCCTACGGGTTCGAGAACTATGTAGATATGACCGAGACACCTCTCCGATCATTAACCAACAACGGAACCTAGATGCTCATATTGGTTCCTACATATTCTACGAAGATCTTTATCGGTCAAACCGTAATGACAACATACGTAATTCCCTTTGTCATCGGTATGTTACTTGCCCGAGATTCGATCATCGGTATCCTCATACCTAGTTCAATCTCGTTACAGGTAAGTCTCTTTACTCGTTCCGTAATGCATCATCCCGTAACTAACTCATTAGTCACATTGCTTGCAAGGCTTATCATGATGTGCATTACCGAGAGGGCCTAGAGATACCTCTCCGATACTCGGAGTGACAAATCCTAATCTCGATTCAAGCCAACCCAACAAGACACCTTCAGAGATACCTGTAGAGCATCTTTATAATCACCCAGTTACGTTGTCACGTTTGATAGCACATAAGGCATTCCTCCGGTATCCGGGAGTTGCATAATCTCATAGTCAAAGGAATATGTATATGACATGAAGAAGCACTACTAGGGAAAATGTTATACACAGAACTTTAGCAGTAGCGCTTCTTAAAAAAGCACGCTACTACTAGACAACAGTAGCACGTGCAAAATAAGCGTGCTGCAGATCGACATATATCAGTAGCGCGTCTCACCGAAAACTCGCTATTACTAAAATTCGAATCACTTAGCCGATGGGCTACACATAGTAGTAGCGGTCTTTGAAAAACCGTGCTACCGCTAATATACTTATAGCATCGCGTTTATGCGTAAAGCACTACTGCTAACGAAAAGGAAATAAAATAAAGAATGAATAGAAAAGTAAATGAAAATGAATGAAATAGAAAAAGGAGAAAGGAAAAAATATAAAATGCAAAGAAAAATCAATGAAAAAGGGAAAAAATGATGAAGACGTAGCAGTAGCGCGTTCTCTGAAATGTGCTATAGCTAACTTAGCTATAGCGCGTTTTCTGTAACGCGCTACCGTTAATTTTGACTTAACGAAAAACGGTTTCCCCCCGGCCACCACTTCTCCCCCAAATCGATCCCTCGCCCCACTTTGCCGCCGTCGCCCCCACTTCGCCGCCGTCTCCTGCCGGCATCAACGTCGCGCTCATCCTCACGGCCGCCCAGCATCACCGCCGCCGCCTCTTGGGCCGCCCTCGACCTCACCGTCACCTCCCTCGACCTCACCGTCGCCGCCCTCTACCTCACCGCCCCCGAGCCCGCCAGGACCGCCGCGTCCCGCTCCTGAGCCCGCCCTCGCCGCCCTACCTCCGTCGCGGAGCACCTCCCCGCCACCGTCTCTCCCCTCTCTGTAAGCCCCCCACTCATCCTTTTTATTTAATAGATGTTAATGTTAAGTAGTAGATAATGTTGATGTTTATTAGTTAGGGTAATAATAGATGTTAAGTAGTAGATAATGTAGATGTTAATTAGTTAAGTAGGGTTTAGTTTTTGAATTGAGTTTGTTTAACTAGATGTTAATTAGGGCAGTAGGGTTTAGTTTAGAGTAAAGTTTAGTTCAGTAGTTAACTAAATATAATATATATTTGGTTTTTGAAGTGTCAAACGCTAGGACATGCAAATTTGAAGTGGTCAGGATATATGCAAATTCCTCAATGGTGTTTGCCCATGTTTCGATTGTGCCCAAGTGGCCTTTTGTTGTTTCCAGGGAATGAAGCTGAGTGGCCTATGTTTTGCCGGAATGTTGATTCATTTCCGTTCAGGAAAAATTCAGTTTCTCGATTTGTCCACTTTTAGCAAAGGTCATGCCAAAATTTTCCGTGAATTTCGGCATGACTTGTGCTACAAACTAGGACATATCGAGTGCCCGGGATTTGCCGCACCGGGAAGGAGTCAACGTTCCTGCAAAACTTAGGCCTTTTTTATGTCATTATTCATTTTGTTACGTCTAGAATTAATTGACTAGATTTAATTGTACGAAACATGGCTAGCAACGATGAAGGACAGGGTTCTGGTTATTGCGACGACGTCTACCTGGCGGCAGGTGAATTTTTTAGCCTTGCCGATGATCAACCGATGTTGTTGCTGGGCCCACCGGTCGCATCGGGGACTGAGACCGACCTTGAGACCGGTCTTTGAGGCGGAGACCGGTCTTTGAGACTTCAGACCGGCATCGAGAGTGGCGCTGATACTGAGGTCGGCACTGCCTTGGGGAGCGGAGCCGGTGTAGAACCGAAAGTAAAGAGGCAACGGCTTCCTAACAAACTCAGGACTACTAGACTGGTGGTCACGTCGGTGGACGATGGCAATTTTGAGCCAACCGCGCCCGAGGAAGCGCGCGCGTGCTATGGCAATCAAATAGGCTGCATCGTACGGACAACTGCCACCAAAAATGATGAGAAACTACAGAAGATAGATAATATGAGGCCCTCCCTCCTAAAGAAGCTGCACGGATATTCTCGTTCCGGGCGGAATGAAAAGGATTATAAAGATCCAGATAAGGACCCGGCAATGAAGAAGATAAACAAACACGCCATGTCCAAGTTTAGCGATGCGTTGGCCGCCTGGAAAACAAGGGTGAAAGCAAAGATCGACAAAAAGGAACCCTACTCCGAGATTGTAAATGATAATCCGACAATCACGACAAAGCAATTTGAAATATTCAAGGCAGCTTGCGAGGCCGAACATGCCAAAAAATTTCGAAGTACATGAAGGGGCTTCAACAGAGGAACATTGGGTGCCACCACCTCGGAAGCCGTGGTTAAGGCGGGAAGAGGTCCATATGGGCCAAGGAGGACACGGAAGCCGCGAGTCTGGGCATCCCAGACCCCTTGGCGGAGTTCACTTTCCCGCAGGAGCGTGACGTCCTCAGGGCCCCACACCGTTGGGACCCAGTGAAGAAGGTTTTCGAGATGAACGCGCTCACGACGGAGTTCATGAGACTGCTGGTAATTTTAGTTCTGATCAATTCGACTACATGTTAGTCATGCATATTTGTAAACGATCCTTGTGCCTTTTGCAGAGAGAGCAGCACAGGATTGCGGCCGAAAGCGACTCGCTGTCTGAGGCATTGGCGAGGCCCAAGTGGGACACTCCATTCAACCGGGCGTTGAACATATTGAAACGACTCCCTGTGGATACTCGACCATCGTATGGACGCGTGCACGGTGTCGGTGACGGCGCCACGCATGGAAGAAGTACTACAGTGAGACCACGGAGGAGAGAAAGGAAAGACGGAGGTTAACTGAAGAAAACATCGACAAGAAGGTTGAGATTGCGGTTGAGAAGAAATCATCTCAGACAGTCGCAACAGCAGTAGCTGCCGCAAAATAGATGGTTGTAGATATGTCTACTTCCTTGGTTTCGGCCGTTTTCAATTGGACCAGGCAAAATCCAGAAAAAAATGCAGCGGACTTTCCCCTTGCTGACTTATTGGGGAACAGCTCGACTAGAGTTGCACCAGCACCTGCAGCTGCACCTGCTCCCGCACCCGCTCCCGCACCGGACGTGCTCGGCGGTGCTTCATCTTTGGCTGAGCTCGACGCCCTCACGGTATCTGTCACACTGGCCCCCTTCAATAAATGTATAATCTCCCGTTTTCATCGCCTTTCGGATGTCTCACGTCGCAAACTTTTCTTTGCAGGCCGACGAAACCCCGTGCACCATATTGTACACCATCGGCGACGGAAAGGTGGGCGTGGGGAAAACAGCGATAATGAAGCCGAAGGAACCATTGTTCCACAACCGGCCAATCCCCCCGGACATCTTCAAGGTTTCCGTGGCCAGTGTCAAACTGGGCCACGAGAATTTGCCTCCTCTGGTACTAGGGAGGATGACGACGAGACCCGCGGCGGCTTGGTGATTATTGCAATGGGTGAGTCCTGTTGTGGCCAAAGAGTCTGCTTCGTCTGGAGGCGGCTGGGAGCACACCCACGAGCACGCAGCCTCAGCAAGGTATGAACATCAACATCCCACCTACCCAATTAGTGTCGGGTGTCGGGTTGGGTGATAGAGGACAGGGTAAGGAAGAGGCTCCATTAATCGCTGATGACGTCGCAATGGATGGGGATGAGGATGACGATGGCACTCAACAGTATGTCTATACTGGCGCCTACTCAGGGTTTGAGTGTCATGAGTCGGTGCCTGAATTGCCGTCTTCGGAGGCTGAACGTATTATGGACGACCTTCTGGTAGTAAAGAAGTCTAGGAAGAGAGCGAGGAAAGGCAAAAAAGCTGATTCTATGATCCAACCGCCTCAGCAGCCTCGGGTTCAAGATCGTATTGATATCCCCGGTGCGAATAAATGGCATATACCCCGGTCAACCAATCCTACCTACAAGAGCGCTACGGGCCAGATTCGGCGATCTAAGGAGACTTCAGGACGATGTGCTGCGGATAGAGAAATGCCTCATCGCCTCGAAAGTTCCAGGATACCCACTCTACGTGGTTAACGTTCCGCGGAAATTGTCGTACGTCGACTTCTTCCCATGGATAAGTTCTTCCTTTGATTCGATTACATATTCGACATGTTTCACGTGAAGAAGCTGGATTTTACATTTGTCCGCCTTTATGCCTTGCACATGAACTACATCATCGGGGTTGAGCAGATACCTCATATCTGTGTCGTTGACCCATACTTCATGCATGAGGGCTTCTTGGGAGTCTGCGCAAAGCACCGTGAATACGCGAGGGAATACATCGTCAGTTTCATGCTCGCCAATAAGGACAAGTAGGCGATTCTCGTGCCTTATCATCCCATGTAAGTCATCCGCGCGGATATCCTTCCTTCGATTTCAATCATTCATTTGCACGGTGGAGGCTAATTAATTTGAGGTGTACTTATTTTGCGCAGCGGCGGGCGCGCCGTCCTCCTCATCCTCTACCCCCGATACTCCCACGCTCTTTACTTGGACTCGTCGAAGAACATTCACAAAAAAGATTACACCCACATCAAGGATGTTCTCGACAGTGCTATGTTTTACTATGAAGCACATGGTGGAGAGGTCAAGGACAAGAAGAGAAGGGGCGGAAGGATCGCCTTCGGCCATAAGACCGACTTCTGCTGCATCCAGCAACCGAGTGATTCTCTTAATGATGGATTCTATGTCCTACACCACATGCTGGAGTACAGACGGGATCACTAGAACCTTCGCATGTCACCTACATCCGGCGATGCCCATATTCTGCAATGGGCAAAGAACGTAGGAGATATCGAGGATCATCGACTTCGAGCTGAGTTCTATCACATCCAGCGCGAACTTGCCCAAATCATCATGAAGGAGGTCGTCGAAAAAATAGGGATGTTCTATGAAGAAGGACAAATGTCGCGGGAAGACGTCCGAACACGGGTAGCCTCTGAGCGTCTCGACCTGAAGCCTTTCACTAGGCTCGGGGACTATCTCCCTGACTTGGATGGACACTACTAGAAAAAGGGCTATAGATGGGATTGACACTAATGGTGCACCAGACAAGCGGTGCGCCATTAGTATATACTAATGGCACACCACCTTCTGATACGCCATTAGAGTTGAAACTACTAATGGCGCACCTGGCCCAAGGTGCGCCATTAGTATAAAAAAAGAATTTTTGAACTAGTGCGCCTGTCCAAACATACTAATGGCGCATCCAGACTCAGTGCGCCATTACTAGTGGTAACTAGTAATGGCGCACTATCGAAAAGTGCGCCACTAATGTTGTTTTTTTATTATATTTTATTCCTTTTTTGCAAAACTACTAATGGCGCCTTTGTTCCACCGTGCGCCATTACTAGTTTAAACTAATCTTGGCGCGCACCGTGGAACGATGCGCCATTAGTATGTTTTTTTGCCAAACTACTAATGGCGCACCACCAGAAGGTGCGCCATTAGTAACCTGGATTACTAATTGCGCATTTAGAGTTGGTGCGCCATTAGTAAGTGGGCAGCAACAAGATATTTTGGACAGCCTCTCCTACCCACACTCACTTTCTCCCCACTTCATTCTCTCCACCTCCTCCTTGTCTCGGGTGCCTCCTCTTTTCACCTCATTTCCACCATAGATTCATTCAAATTAAGTGGTTAAATTACCTTGTTTTGATAGGTAAGTAAGGGGAAGCTATATTTATGTTGTTCTCCCTACAACAATGTGCACATGCACTTTTTATGGCCTAGCTAGATCTATGTATGTTCGTGGTGTTGCATATGTTTGTGGTGTTGCATATGTGTTTGTGTTTGGAGGTGTACCGGTATTTGAAATGCGATAGTTGCCAATATTTTGCGGAATGTTGATTCATTTCCGTTTAGTGAGAATTTTGGCATTAAGCATTCTTTTGGTCCTATTTTTAGGAAAGTCATGCCAAATTTTTTCTTGGTTCTAAAATATCGTTTTGCTCTACCCTTGCAGGCGACCATGGTACATACGATGACCGAAGGCATCATGAATAGGTTTTGAGGTCCATGAAGGCCGAGATGCTTCAAAAGAACGAGGCGGAGATAAGATGTCCGTGTCAAAGATGCAAGCTGAAGAGCCTTATTGCGGACCGGATTCGGCAGGTGCGGGACCACCTGCTCTTGCGTGGATTCATGGATGGCTATCGGTGGCAAGGTGATGAAGATGACTACGAAGTCGTCCATGGGGGCCGGGCAAGAAATGAGGAAGGGCAGCAAGACAACCATCGCGGCTCGGGCGGGCGAGAAGACGAAGAATCCCCAGGAGATGATCATGACGGTGATGCTGTACCACGGTCATCATGTAGAAGATGCAGGACATGATGATGAGGAAGATGCGGAGCGGGCAGCGAGTGCATGATCATGAAGATGATGATCTTTGGCGGAGCGGCAATACGCTGGACCATCGATGGGCTGGGTGCAGGACCCTCATATTCAAGAGCTGCTTCTCAAGCAGACGGATAACGCAAGAGCTGCCGCCCGAGAGAAAGCCAAGATGATCAAGTTGAGTTAGATGCGGTTACTCCATTGTATGAAGGATGGAGGCCCGAGGATACCCGCCTGAAAGTAACGCTCATGGCTCTGGAGATGAAGGTAAAACACAAAATGACCGACGCATGCTTCGACGAGAACATGTCATTACAGCACGAACGTCTTCCCAAGGGAACAAGTGCCCGACCAGTTTCGAGGAGGCGAAGAAAATCGTGTGTCCTCTGGATTTACCGCATGTGAAATACCATGTGTGCATGAACAATTGCATCATTTATCGGGACGAGCACACGGAGTCTACCATATGTCCGGTGTGCGGTGTCACTCGATACAAGAAGAGGAAGAAAGCTCCTCGAAAAGTGGTGTGGTACTTTCCGTTCACTCCTCGTCTGCAGCGGTATTTCGCGGACCCTAAGGTAGCAAAGCTCCTGCGTTGGCACGCTGATAGGGAGGAGAAGAAGCGAGAAGATGACGCAAATGATCCGGAGATAGATAAAAAAGACAAGTTGCTGAGTCACCCTAAGGATGCGAGCCAGTGGCAAGCGTTGAACTTCGAAGACCCAGAATTTGGGAACGATCCAAGTAACATCGTCTTTGGCGCGAGAACCGATGGAGTCAATCCGTTTGGCAGCAGAGAAGCACACATAGCACCTGGCCTGTGTTTACGTGGATGTACAACCTTCCCCCACAGTTGTGCATGAAGAGGAAGTACATTCACATGAGTATGCTAATTGAAGGGCCGAAACAACCAGGAACGACATCAATCTGTCTGGGGCTGCTTTGAAAGAGGAGCTTGACACGCTGTGGAAAACGCCAGCCAATCATTGGGGACGCGCGAGAAAGAATATTTCCCTATGAGAGCCGCACTGCTCATGACGGTGCCACGACTATCTCGATTCACGGATATCTCGCGGGCAGGTAGTCCACGGATTTTTACGGATGCGTAAGGTGCATGGATGACACAACGTATCGCTAGCTAGATAGAGATCCGGGTCTTGAAAACCGTGTTCATGGGACATCGAAGGTGGCTTCCATAGCGATGACCCGTGGTGGAAACGCATGAGATCTGTTCGATGGTGAAACCGAACCCGAAAACGCCCGTGTCACGAGGCGGCGAGGAAATAGACAAGCTGTTGAAAAATTGGAAAGACTGCCCACCGGGAAAGAAGCAAAAGGCGCCAGAGCCGGGAAAGAAGCGAAAGCGCGCGAGCAGCTGCTGAAGGTATGGAAAACGAGGTCTGTTTTACGGGACTTGCCGTCTTGGAAGATCCACCATGTGCCTCACAGCCTTGATGTCATGCATATCACGAAGAACGTGTGCGAGAGTGCGCTTGGTACCCTGCTCAACATGCCGAGAGGACCAAAGATGGGCGAAAGCAAGGCAGACTTGAAATCAATGGGCATCGTGCGGGAGCTTCACGCTAATGATGATGATGATGATGATGATGATGATGATGATGATGATGATGATGATGATGAGGCGAAGTAGGACACGATGAAAGTAAGTCGCCAAAGGCAAAAGGCCAAGAAGACCGGAAATGACTACCTTCCGCGTGCTTCACTCTAAGTCGAGGAGATCGAGCAGTTTTTCACCTGCCTCCTAGGAGTAAAACTTCCTTACGATTCTGCTGGGAAGATAAGCAGATACCTAGACCCAGTGAAGCGAAGTTCGATGGGATGAAGTCCCACGGTATCACGATCTGCGTCCGTGAAATGCTATTTGGCCTATGCAACTTTTTCGACGTCATCTCTCGGAAGTCGATTGGCGTGAGGCAACTCGAAGGCTACGAGGAAGAGATCGTGGTGATACTATGCGAGCTTGAGATGTACTTTCCGCCCGCATTCTTGACGCTATGGTGCATCTGCTGGTCCATATAGTGGAGGATATCATCCAACTCGGGCCGACGTTCCTGCACAGCATGATGCCGTTCGAAAGGATGAATGGTGTCATCAAAGGATACGTTCGCAACATGTCACGTCCAGAGGGAAGTATAGCCAGGGGCTTTCTGACCGAAGAGTGCATCTCCTACTGCACGAATTATCTAGGCATCGAGAACCCCGTTGGTCTGCCCGTCAACAGGCACCTCGGCAGGCTCACTGGATGGGGTCACCGTGAGGGTCGCCGCGAAATGCATGTCGACTTAGAGGGTCGACTCGCCGACTTTGAAAGAGCAAACCTAGTCGCGCTACAACACATAGACGTGGTCGATCCTTGGGTGGTAGAGCACAAAACCTTTATTAAGAAGGCGACAATGACCGAGGCCAACAGAGGGGCGGACGGAGATAAAATCAAAGAGCACAACTCATGTTTCACGCGTTGGTTCAAGCGAAGCTTACATCGTACCCTTTACATGAGGATTCTTCCGCGGAAGAACAACTCATATTCGCCTTGTCACAGGCGCCCGAGCACAACCTCGATGACCTATCAGCGTCACGATATCAACGGCTACACATTCTACACCGAGGCCAAGGACATGAAGAGCGATGGTTATCGAACTCCGGTAACGATGGAATCCTACACCGGTAATGACAAGGACAGATACTACGGAAGGATCGAGGAGATCTGGGAGCTGAGCTACGCTGGAGAGAAGGTCCCGATGTTCCATGTCAGATGGGCGAAGAGCGTCCTAAAAGAAGACCGGTATTTCACCACCATCATTATACCCGAAGCCAAATCCAAGACCGCGAGCGCAAACGTCACCGCGAAAAATGAGCCATGGGTACTGGCTTCCCAAGTTGACCAATGCTTCTTCATTACCGACCCGTCAAAGCTCAGTCGTGTTGTCGTGAGGAGAGGCAAAAGGAAGATCATCGGAATGGATGGAGTAGCCAATGAGCAAGACTTCGACAAGTACGTCGACACGAGGATCGATCATGATGACGTTGATGAATTAGCAGCATACTCCACAATAAGAAGCATGACCACCCTACCTAAAGGAAGTCCGTTCCTCAGAAGAACTACATTTGCGATATAGTAGTGCTAGAAGATTGTGAACAGATAGCTAGCTAAGATCGATTGTATTTAAATCGTAGCCTTCATTTCTCGATTGTATTTCATGGGCACTTTTTGAACTATCATGAATAATTTTAAATTTCATGGACACTCGATCTCGATCCCCCTCCATCTCGATTGCTCTCCCACCTCACCAGATCCGGGCCCCTCGCCGCCTTGAGCACCCCAGTCCGCCCGGCCGCCGCCAACCCCGCACCCTCGATTCCCCTACTCAACCGCTTGCGCCGACCCCGCACCCTCCCTACTCAACCGCCGCCGACCTCCTGCACCCCCGCACCTCCCTGCTCCACCGGCATGACTGTTTGATGATATTTTTTAAAAAATTATTACTGTCTTATAAAAAAATATTACTGTTATGATTTAAACAAGTTTGAACATATTTAAACACAAATAAGTATCAAACAGCATTTTAAATGCATAAAAATAATTGTGGAGCCTGGGAATCGAACCCAGGACCTCCTGGTGTGAGAACTGGCTGCTGACCAGTCGAGCTAGTAGAGGGAACTTGATGTGGATCAGGTCAGGTGGAAGATAACCTGTTGGCTCGAGCAGAAATCAAAAAAAAATACTAATGGCGCACCAGGGTGAGGTGCGCCATTAGTATGGATGTACTTATGGCGCACCGAGGGGTGGTGCGCCATTAGTATTGTGCCGCCCCCATCCATATTTCCTCCCCGGCCCAAACCTATCCCCTCTCTCTCCCTCGCCCTCGCCCTCGATCCCCTTCCCCTCTCCTCTCCCGACGCCGCTGCCCCGCCGCCTCGACGCCGCCCTGATGCCGCCTCGACGCCACCCCGACGCCGCCTCGACGCCTCGACGCCTCGACACCGCTGCCCCGCTGCCTCGACGCCGCCTCGACGCCGCCCGGCGCCACCGAGGAGCACGACTGGCGCGGCGCCTGCAGCGTATTGAGCTACCCACCCTCATCTTCTTCATCGACGGCGTGCCCAGGGACTACTCCAGCGAGAGGACCAAGTGAGCAATTTATGCAGATCCCCAATTCCCTCCCTGTTCCCGCTCCACAGCTGCTGAGAATTTTGTTTTTGCTTTGCTGCAGGGACTCCATTGTCGCTTGGATCGGCAAGAAGCTGGGCCCTGCGGTGCAGAACCTCACCGCCGTCAACGAGGCCGAGAATATCGTCACCGGCGACGACGTGGCCGTGCTCGCCTTCCTCGACCACCTCTCGGTATGCAATGCGCCTTCTCCAGTGGCAGCAAAGTCAAACAAACCCAAAATTGGTTCAGTTGCAAACCATGTTACCCACATTGACCCAAAATTGGTTGAATTGCAAACCATGTGACCCAGATTGACCCAAGAATACAATGCTTGAATTGTGGCCAAACCAAGAACATGTGGCCATGTTACCCAAAATACAGTGCACATAGTTTTCCCAATGCCTTTATTCTTCTGCTTGCTCACTACTAGATGAAATGTCAACCTGCATTTTCCATTTCCATGTTCTGAGAACAAATCCGAGATGTGCTCGTATGTTTAGCTCTCGGTACGCAATGCACCTTCTCCAAGCACAGCAAAGTCCAGCAACCCAACCTGCTTCAACTGCATCCATTACAACAAGCATAGTAGAGCATAGTATGGATTCTAATGTTCAACTCTAACTAAACAGGTTCTGCAAATGGTCTTTTACTGCACTTGACTGAAGAAGTAGGTGTCTGCTATATCCTGCACTTGAGGTGAGTTGTGTTCTCAGGTTTACATTGCAATGGGCACTCTTCTTGTAAACACAAATTCAGATTTATATACTATATGCTGGCATGACTGTTTGGCCTATTCCGCCTTTATAAATTCTCTAAAATGGGGAAACCAACAGAGAGCCACCCGAAATACTTTTTTCCGCCGCTGCAAGTTCCTGTTCCTGAGAGATCCCATCTAGGGGCCTTTTTCGGCACTCCACGGAGGGGGAAACAATCACTGAGGGTCTCTACATCAACCTTGCTGCCCTTCCGATGATGTGTGAGTAGTTTACCACAGACCTATGGGTCCATAGTTAGTAGCTAGATGGCTTATTCGCCATTTTTGATCTTCAATACAATTTTATCCTCGATGTTATTGGAGTTCTATTCGATGTAATCACTCTTTGTGGTGTGTTTGTTGGGATCTGATGAATTGCGAGTTTATGATCAGATTATCTATGAGTATTATTTGAGTCATCTCTGAACTCTTTTATGGATGATTGTTATAGCTTTGTATTTCTCTCCGATCTATTGATTTGGTTTGGCCAAGTAGATTGATTTTTCTTCCAATGGGAGAGGTGCTTTGTGATGGATTCGATATTTCGGTGCTCAATACCAATGAAAGAAAGGGACATGACACATATTTGTATCATTGCCATTAAGGATAAAAAGATGGGGTTTATTCATGCATAAGTTTACTTTGTCTACATCATGTCATCTTGCTTAAGGCGTTACTCCGTTCTTTATGAATTTAATACTCTAGATGCATGATGGATAGCGGTCGATGTGTGGAGTAATAGCAGTAGATGCAGAATCATTTTGGTCTACTTGTTTCGGACGTGATGCCTATATACCTGATCATTGCCTTGTATATCGTCATGATTATTTGCTTTTCTATCAATTGCCAATAGTAATTTGTTTACCCACCGTATGCTATTTTCAAGAGAGAAGCCTCTAGTGAAAACTATGGCCCCCGGGTCTACTTTTATCATATATTAATATCAAAAAATACCTTGCTGCAATTTTATTTATTTTGTGTTCTATCTATCAATCTACCACTATAAAATTTGATCTTGCAAATAATCACTGAGGGATTGAGAACTTCTTGTTCGCGTTGGGTGCAATGATTCGTTATTATGTGTGTAGGTGCTGCTGATGAGTTGTTGCACAATTTTTCTACTGCATTAATAACCTTGGTTTCATAACTAAGGGAAATACTTATCTCTATTGTAGTGCATCATCCTCTCCTCTTCTGGGAAATCCCAATGCAGCTCACAAGTAGCAGAAAGAATTTATGGCGCCATTGCCGAGCAAACATTATCAACATCTATCAAGTACCTACGCATAAACTTTCATCTCCTTGCATTTATTTTATTTGCATTTGCATCCTGTTTTCATCTCCCCCACTATTAAAAGTTTTCGCAATAAATTACAAAAATATTTTCGTTTTGCCTTTTGCTTGTTTTCTTGTTATCTTGTTTGTGTAGCCACAATGTCTCATGAAAATACAAAATTGTGTGATTTTTCCAATACTAATAATAATGATTTTATTAGTACTCCGATTGCTCCACTACTAGGAAAAGGCATGCTAGTGGCACACCAGTTTTGCCTTCTAATGGCGCACCACTGGTGCGCCACTAGCATCACGCCATTAGAATTTTTTTCTAATGGCGCACCACCTGTGCGCCATTAGAATCTGGTGTTCTAATGGCGCACCACGTAGTGCGCCATTAGTATTGCCCACAGTGCGCCATTAGAATGCCTCCCAGGGGGCCATATGTACCCATGTGCTTTGACATACTAATGGCGCACCAGTGGGTGATGCGCCATTAGTGTGATTATCACAGTGCGCCATTAGTGTGATTATCACAGTGCGCCATTAGTGTCTTTTATGGTGCACCACTAGTATGAATATTAGGGATTTTTTTTTCTTTTCTGATATTTTCATAGGTTACACAATATATTATTGGACATAATTTAGACAACATCACACAGCAATAACAGATTCATCGAATACAATAGAAGATTAGTCTCCGAATACAATTCATCATATTAGTCTCTGAATTCAAAAGACCGAACAAAGATAGAACATTACAAGTCTCGAGACCGCAAGTAGCGAGTTTGTCTTCACCCGAGCTGAACCGAGTACCCCTTGACTATATGTTTGGGCTCCGTTGGATTCCCGTCGAAGTCCAATTGAGTAAATTCCTCCTTGACGGCGTGGGGCGCGTTCGGGCGCCGGTCCTTCCGTTGCTTCTTCGGTTGGCTGCCATCTGTGCGTGCACCGCCATCATCAGTGGTGGCATCCTCGGCGGCACCATCAGTGGTGGCATCCTCGGCGGCACCATCAGTGGAGTCATCCCCGACGCCACTAGGCGTTGTGTAGTCAGGATCGGTGTCTTCCGCGGCGTCCTCATAGCAGTGAGGTTGTTCCTCCATCTCCTGGGACAGCTCGGAATTGCTTGCCACCAACCGCCGGCCTCATCGTTGTGGGCCTTGTTTCGCTCTAAATAGGAAAAAAGTTTAGTCAAAAAGTTGGTTGTTGTCAAGGAACAAGATCATGGTCTCATCATTTAGGGTTTGTCGACACCGAGGCATCCTAAAAGCTAAGCTTTTATCATTTAGGGTTTGTCGACGTCGAGGCACCCTAAAAGCCTTAGCGTACATCATTTAGGTTCTCATCGACACCGAGGCATCCGGGGCAGCCAAGTTAAGTTTTCATCATTTAGGGTTTATCGATGCCGAGGCACCCTAGGTTGGGCCTAATCACTTGGCACTAATCACTTGGCTCTATTGCCACCTATGTTGGGTTTATCATCTAGGGTTTATCGATGCTAAGGAGAATTCTAAGTTGGGCCTAATCACTTGGCTCTATTGCCACCTATGGTTTAATGCAGCAAGAATGGCGGGGTTGTTGATCCTACTTAACTAAGTACTAAGATACCCCGACCCGTGCATTAGTCGCAAGTACCCCATATGTCCTATTTTTAGCAAAGTCATGCTAAAATTCACGGAAAATTTCAGCATGACCTTTGCTGAAAATAGGACATATGGAGTACCCGAATTTGCCGGAACGGAAGTTAATCGACATTCTGGCAAAATCATTATCCCCGCGTAATGAAGTCACCAATGGGTTATTTCAGAAGATCACAAGTAGCATCATCACAAGTACAATATCATCACAAGTACAGCAGCAGCAGTGAATACAGGCATAACAGCAGCATCAGGTTTATTCTTCTTCTTCTTCATAAACATTAATTGGTGTGGGTGACTCTATCTGCCCTCTAATGACTCACTCAACTTAACAGGACAACCCACAAGCATTGTTTTGACTCCAACAGCTGCTGTAAAATACATCCAGCAAAGGTGCTCTAAAATCAGAAATACTACCCCCCAAATCTTTAGCTCAATTATGAAAATACATGGTCTTCTAGTTACAATACTACCCCCCAACAGCCAAAATTTCAAACCATACACTTACTTTCAACTATAAACAAAACTAACTTGCTGTTAATGAACAGTGGCTAAAGATATATAAAACTCCATTGCAAATGTGCCATGTCAATAAAACAACTCATGGAAGTAAACTACTAGCAGGCTCAAAAGTCAAGTAAACTAAAGATTATGACAGCTTGCAGACACAGGACCATGTCATTATCATGGCAGCCCACTATATATTTTTATGACAAAACAAATCATTATCAGGGTACATTATGGCCATTTTCTTACATGATGCTAACTGTACCTAACTGAACATATTTCTCACCTTGGAGGTGTTGCTGCTGCTGCACTGTCTGAACTTCACTTCCTTTACCTCCTTGGAAACCTGAAATACGCAGATGTTGGAAAGGTTCTAATTTGTATATGATGATTCTAAGAAAAGGGAAAGGTGTATCAAGAACAGATTCACATGTCTGGCTGTTAGCCATTACAAACTTAAATTTATCTATTTCTGTATTTCACAAACTATCATAAATGAATAATAGTACACTTAGGAGCTCACTGAAAAGCAATGACATGTTCATGATCTAGTTTAGCAGCAGGTTGCAAATACTTAACTATCTAGAACATCACAGCATGCACAGTAATAAGAATAATGTAAACATTTGGCTTAGTTATAAGCATAGTATACTTCTTATAAACTGAAATGGAACTACTCACAATGAAGAAGTATTAGCAGATAGTTTGTCAACTCATGAAATAACATTTTTTTCAGCCCAAAATGCATGCCATTTTATAACATTGCATAGCATTAGTCAGACAGAGCTGAGCCTTTCACCACTATATAATATTGCCATAGAAAATCACAAATTTTTGTAACCTGGATTTTTTTTGTATGAAACCTAGTCAATGTGACAATATATAGACTATTGATCTACTAGTTATCAAGTTGAGAAATTGACCGCATATAAGCAAAAGCAATATCAGACTTGACTAGAGATACTTGTAAAGTTGTAAGTTATATCTTATCAGTGTGCTAATGGAAACTGTACTAATTAGGGTTCTTATTATGTTCTGGTATATAAATTCTTCTCAATTACTTAGGAAAATTAGTGGATGTCTTACAAATTACAGAGGGAGTTAATACTTTCAGTTTCATAAGAAAAAATTCATCAATTAAAGCCCATGCAGCAATATAAATTGTAAAACATCATATATATTCCCATGGACACATCTAGTAGGAGATAATGCTACATCACATTTTCAGTCATCACATCATACTAGCATGTCTCACCAAACAGCCATGTAACTACTACAACATGTAGCTCCTCATCATCTTCCTACTACGCATCATCTTCCTACTATACTTGCTACTCATCTTCAGAACCAAACAACAGCAAAAACAGTTGAAGAGAGGCTCACTAGAGGACACTCAAATTTGCTAACCCTAGAACACGGGGGAAGAGGGCTGTGGTACTCGCGGGAGGTAGCCTAGGGGGAAGGAGGGGAAGGGGGGAGAGGTGAGGAATCACCTGTGGGATAACGGCAGGCTGCCGTAGGAGGGCGCCGGCGTCGAGGAGGCGGCGGGCGGCGGCGCGTCGAGGAGGAGGCGGCACGTCGAGGAGGAGGCGGCGCGTCGAGGAGGAGGCGGCGTGTCGAGCTTGCGACCCACCTTGGAGCCGGAACCCTAGGGCGTGCAGGCGCGGCGGACGGAGGGGACGAAGGGGACGGAGGCGGCGCTCATGAGGCGGGGCTCGGGGGTGGCGGCGCTCGAGGGAGGAAGGGAGAGGGAGGCGGCGGCGGCGTGGGCGGCTTGGCGGCGTCTGGTTGGGGTCGATCGAGGGGAATCTGGAGAGGGAGGGAGGGAGGCCACAGTGCGAGGGCAGTAGGTGGAGTGGGGGGAGGGTTCTAATGGCGCACCTCCCCCTATTGCGCCATAAGTACGACCATTCTAATGGCGCACCTCCACCCGGTGCGCCATTAGAATGTTCTTTTAATCTATCCCGACTGGTCAGGTTATATACCACCTAACCCTATCTACATCAGAACCTGCCCACTAGCCCGACTGGTCAGCACGTAGCACACACACCAGGAGGTCCTGCGTTCGATTCCCAGGCTCCCCAATTTTTATTTTTATGCATTTAAAATGTTGTTTGATATTTATTTGTGTTTAGATATGTTCAAACTTGTTTAAATCATAACAGTAATATTTTTTATAAAAACAGTAATAATTTTTTTAAAAAATATGTTCAAATTTGTTATTTGAAAATATTTATGAATATGAAAAAATATTCATATGGGGGGAAGGATGCGGTGGTCGAGGCGGCGGTGGAGTGGGGAGGTGCGGGAAGTCGGCCCGGCTGCCGGTGGAGCGGGGAGGTGCGGGGTCGGCGGCGACGACCAGTGGAGCGGGGATGGTGCGGTTGGTCGTGGCGGTGGAGTGGGGAGGGTGCGGGGGTCGGTGCATTTAAAATGCTGTTTGATATTTATTTGTGTTTAAATATGTTCAAACTTGTTTAAATCATAACAGTAATATTTTTTTATAAAAACAGTAATAATTTTTTTTAAAATATGTTCAAATTTGTTATTTGAAAATATCTATGAATATGAAAAAATATTCATATGGGGGAGGATGCGGTGGTCGTCGTGGCGGTGGAGTGGGGAGGTGCGGGCCGGGGTGTGGCGGCCGTGGAGCGGGGATGGTGCGGGCCGGGGGTCAGCGGCAGCGGCCGGTGGAGCGGGGGATGGTGCGGTTGGTCGTCGGCGGCGGTGGAGTGGGGGAGGGTGCGGGGGGTCGGTGCATTTAAAATGTTGTTTGATATTTATTTGTGTTTAAATATGTTCAAACTTGTTTAAATCATAACAGTAATATTTTTTTAAAAAACAGTAATAATTTTTTTAAAATATGTTCAAATTTGTTATTTGAAAATATTTATGAATATGAAAAAATATTCATATGGGGGAGGATGCGGGTGGTCGTCGGCGGCGGTGGAGTGGGGGAGGGTGCGGGCGGGGTGGCGTGGCAGTGGAGGCGGGGAGGTGCGGGGGTCGTGGCGGCAGCCGGAGGAGCGGGGAATGGTGCGGTTGGTCGTCGGCGGCGGTGGAGTGGGGGAGGGTGCGGGGGGTCGGCGGCGGCGGCCGGTGGAGCGGGGGAGATGGTGCAAATGAGGTGAGGAGGAGGAGGCAGCCGAGACAAGCTTGGAGGAGGAGGTGGAGAGAATGAAGTGGGGAAAGTGAGTGGGTAGGTGGGCTGTCCAAAATATCTTGTTGGTCCCAGGTTACTAATGGCGCACCACCTGCAAATGCGCCATTAGTAACCCTGGTTACTAATGGCGCACCTGCTGCCGGTGCGCCATTAGAAGTTTTGCAAAAAAAATAAAGTATATATTCTAATGGCGCACGGTGGCACAGTGCGCCATTACTAGTTTAAACTAGTAATGACGCACCCAGCCATGATGCGCCATTAGAATCTTTGAAAATATAAGAAGAAAAAAATTTACTAGTGGCGCACCGTGTGCATGGTGCGCCATTAGTGTCTTCCACACTAATGGCGCACCTGCACATGGTGCGCCACTGCTATATAGTAGTGGCGCACCACATGACAGGTGCGCCATTAGTGGACATCCCATCTATAGCCCTTTCTGTAGTAGTGCTCCTCCCGCCGCTAGTGCAGAGACTTGTGATATTAATTTCGCTTTGTTAAATCTTGTTATGAAATAACAATTTTCTGGTAGTCCTGATGAAAATGTTGCATCCCATCTTAAAATTTTCGTAGAATTGTGTGTTATGCAAAAGAAAAGAATATGGATAATGATATTGTCAAATTAAAATTATTTCTCGTTCTCATTGTGGGATTGCGCTAAAATTTGTTTTTCATCTTTGCCATGAAATAGCATTGATTTTTGCGACAGGTGTAAAGATGCCTTTGTTACCAAGTATTTTCCTCCCGCAAAAATTATTTCAATTAAATTATGAATTTTAAGAAATTTGAGCATGAACATGTTGCCCAATCTTGGGAGAGGATGAAACTAATGATAAGAAATTTCCCTACTCATGGTTTAAATGTATAGATGATCATACAAAAAATTATGCGGGGTTGAACTTTGTTTCTACAATTTTTTTAGATTCCACCGCGGGTAGTACTTTTATGAAAATTACATTGGGAGAAGCTACCAAATTACTTAACAATGTTATGACAAATTACTCACAATGGCATAATGAAAGAGCTCCTACTAGTAAAACAGTGAATTCGGTTGAAGAAGTTAGTACTTTGAGTGATAAAGTTGATGCGCTTATGAAATTGGTTGCCAGTAAAACTGCTTTTATTGATCCTAATGATGTGTCATTGTCCACTTTGATTGAGCAAAATAATGATCCCGTAGACATGCATTTTGTCTCGCGAAACAATTTTTATAGTAATGCTCTCACCGTTGTCCCAAATCTTTCCTCCATAGCCTTCTGCTTAGACCTCCAAGCCTTCCATAAGGAATGTGATAATTCCATCTTATCTTCACTGCTGTCTGGATGTGTTTTGCTTCCATATCTTTCTTCTACACTATCTTAGTATAGATGAGTTGCGCAATGAGAGTTGAAGTCGGGTTTGGATGACGAACCAACAGGTTTTTCCTCACACAATTACGTGGGACGACATCGGTGACAACCCAGTGGATGTTATACTTCGGCACGTGCCCGTGCACCTTCCCAGGACAACCTGTTTGAACACATTTCACGGTATAGTTTTCTGGACTGATATGTGTGTCCGGAAAACCCTCTGCGTATACATAGCCCAGTTTATCACCGCATACTTTAGTTTTTTCTTTATATCAAACATCGCCCCTATCTAGACTTTGTTCAGATTATACTACCATGGAGTCCCATGGCCATCGTTGACCGTAAGGCCGGTGGATATGTCCTGATCCCATGTAGAAGGAATTGGTACCTCCACTTCATCCTCGAAATTTCCAGAATCCATCCTCGTCCTCTTCCTCCATCACCCTCTGCATTTCCTCCCCTTCCTCCTCTTCTCGGGTTGGCTAGCATCCACATCTGGTGGCTGTGACCCGGATAAATAAATCTCGTTAGCCACTTGACTGCCTTGGCCGAGTTCATACACCCTTTGGAGTTGTACGGTATTCTCTTCCTTCGCCACATGTTGCACTAGGGCATATGGGTGGATTCTTCGATCTTGGCAACGACTTAACAGGGTCAACCAATGCTGGCTCCTATCTATCGGCATCAACTCCCACTTGACATTTTTACAGGATTTGGTCCACATTGCATGAATACTGACGGAACATACTTCAGGATCCAGCCCAAAACTAGTAGTCAACCAATACTTCAACTGTCTATTGTCCAGTCTGTCCGGGTCTGGAAGTGCCATCATGCAATTTTATACTCGCTAAGATCAACCCCCAACTCATTATATCGAACACTACCATGGTGTAGTAAACAGACAAATTTACTGATTCAGACATTTTCACCTGTCAGACATTTCCATCTTCTCATTAATCACTAAAATGACACCACAGACAAATTAAGACTAACTAAACAAAACTCTACAACTTAGAGAAAAAAAATATGACGACATGGTTATACCTTCGTCGCCTGTCTCTCCTGCTTCTTGCTCCTCTCTTCAACTCAGCGGCACCGGCCACCTCGTGGAGTACTTGCACCACTAGACAACACCACTGCGCCTCCACCTTTCCACCACCTCCTCCCCAGCCGCACCTCCTCCTCACCACCACCTCCTCCCCAACCGCTCCTTCTCCACCCCACCACCTCCTGCCTAGCCGCACCTCCTCCACCGCACCATGTCTCCTGCTCACGTACGTACAAATAACTACCCCATAGCAAAAAAAGACCGTAGGCCGCCGGGGATTTCTACAATCTATTGATTCTGCCGCTTGGATGGGAAAATGGGTGGAACAGAGAGGAGATCGGCGCGGGGGTGGCCAGTACAGAGAGGAATGAGAGAGATAGAGGAGGAGCTCACGAGCCAGAGGAAGGAGACGATACTTCGGCCTTATCCACATGTCTTCGGTCGCGTGGAGGCCGAAGACCTTTGCGGTTGCACGCGGCCGAAGACAGCCTTCTTCGGCCGCTGCTAGGCCGGCGGGCCCCTCTTCGGACAGCAGCCCACCGACAACGCCTCTTCGGCCCAGCTAAGCCTCTCTTCGGCCAACAGGTGGCCGACGAGCCCACTTCGTCCAACCTGTGGTCGAAAACCATGTCTTCTGCCTTCTAGTGGCCGACGGGGTCATACTTCTGAAATTTATGCATTTTTTGCGGGAATCTGAAATTTATGCGTTCAGTCCTATAGTTTCCAAATTTGCTATAAAAACATGTTAATTTAGAAAAACCCGGAAATGTTAACGCCCACACGTGTGAGTGTTTGCATCTCGCCCACACGCGTGGATCCGTGTCCGTTCGTGAGCGCAGGAATCTTGGCATGTTTCTAGTGCCATGTAGGACTGGCCTGGTGTGTGGGCGTTCACCCGGTCGCCCACACGGCCGTTTCACCACACAGGAGGGGCTGGTGTGTGGGCGTTCAGCAGTTCATGCCACACGCCACTTTGCACGCACACACAAGGGCTAGTGTGTGGGCATTTGCCATCTCGCCCACACGCCCGTCTCCTCTCCCACACCCAAGCTGCTAGTTGCCATGTGTTTTGCAGCGCACATGGCAACTGCCCCTAGTGTGCTTTATAAGCAGGTGGCAACTCTCTTTTTTACCCGAGTTGCCATGTGTTTTGCAGGGTACACGGCAACTGCCTAGTGTGCACGTAAGCAGATGGCAACTCTCTTTTACCGAGTTGCCATGTGTTTTTGCATGGTACATGGCAACTGCCCTAACGTGCACGTAAGCAGATGGCAACTCTTCGTTTTTATATGGCAACTGCCCTAGCATGCTTGTGAGCACATGGCAACTCTCTCAACTGCCTAGTGTTAGTATGTGGCAACTCCTAAAGTTATGAAATCATGGCAACTACATTAGATCACATCATACATGGCAACTCCAGTTGAGCAACCATGGCAACTGTAGTTGTCCAACATGGCAACCGTAGTTCAGCGACATGGCAACTGCAGTTAAACGAACATGGACGAGGGTCTGGACCATGGCAACTACGGTCGCGCGGTGACCGTCACGCGTGACGTGCGGGACCAGGAGGGTACGAGGCCTAACATACGGGCGTGTGGGCGTTATCAACTTCGCCCACATGCACGCATGTGAGAGGGATCGGTAGGGAAAAAAAGAGGTGTGTGGGCATTACTTGTTTTGCCCACACGTAGGTGTGTGGGCTGTTCTTCTTATACACCACACAAAATGTGTGGGCGGACTCCCTAACGCCCACACGTGTGGCACTTATTGGCATCCAAAAAAAATCAATACCCCCATTATCATCGCCTCCAGCTTGCCCAAATGTGTCTCCGCTTTTTTCACCATCTGACAGGAAGAAGAAAGACAAGAAAACAATATAGTTCGGGCGAGAGAATTTGACTGTTCACCGCCTAGAAAACAGTCCTTTTTTTGAACAAGAAAGAAAGACAAAAAAATCTCCGTTGTTGTTGTATTATAATGCATGTATAAGATTGAACGGACTGTTTACGGATTAGAAATGAGTCCTGAAGGTATATGAAAAACCCTAACACAATAGCATTGTCAACTTGGGAGTTGCCCTGGCGACCAAATTGTCAATCCGCCAGTGGCGTAAAACCCTAACCTTCAGCGGAGATGGAAGGAAAGGAGGAGCCGGCGCCGGTGATCTCGGCTGTGCTCGAAGACGATGATCTCCTCGGCGAGGTCCTCCTCCGCGTCGCCATCCCCACCACCCTCATCCACGCCGCCCTCGTCTGTAAGCGCTGGCTCCGCCTCGCCTCCGCGCCCGCCTTCCTCCGCCGGTTCAGCGTCTTGCACCCGCCCCACCTCCTCGGATTCTACGCCAACACAAACACCGAACACCCGCGGTTTGTGCCGTTGCCTCAGCCCCATGAGCTTGCCACCGTCGTCCGCTGTGCTAGCTTTGATTTAGACACATTGGGCTGCGACTGGCACAACATGGAGTGCTGTAATGGCCTCCTCGTCATCACCTCCGGCATGTACCACCGGGGTGCTCCACCCACACTCACGAGAAGGGTGCGCTGCCCCCTGTACCCTGCGAGGTATATAGCCATCCTTCCACCACTCCCTGACACCAGCATACACGATGGCTTCGCATACTACGAATATGACATCGTCCCCAGTGTCAGCGGTGATCGCTACTTCTATTTGGCCCTAGGGTATAAAGAGGAGCAGTCAGTTTTGGATGTCTATGTGTTATAGGGCGATATCTGGGCCATATACTGTTCGGCTGTAACTGACATCTTCCAAATTGAACTGTTATCTACTAGTTTGATTGTTCATGACAAAATCTATAATCTGGCCAACGCGAGCGGCATTTATAAGTTAGTCTTGCTAGATCTTGCATCATCAAGCTTGTCGATCGTTAACCTCCCGGGAGAGGTGGACTATACGAGCACAGATCTGTCGCTTGCAAATGATTCCAGTGACCATCTGATCCATGTAAAAGGATCCCAGCTTCGCATCTGGCGCTACATGGTGGATAAGAAGGGCCTCGCCAATTGGTTACTTGTAGATAGGACTTGTTTGCGTGAGATATGTGTTAATCATATGATATCAACTAGAACGTTCGAGGACGTGGGTAATTCTGCCGTTGGGGTCAATTCTTGGTTTCTTTTCTTGGAGTGGGATGGGGTCCTCTACCTGTTTGATATTAAAGGTAAGGAGGCAAAGAACACTACCGGAATCACCCCCTATGCCGACGGCCAGGGCCGTTGGCATAGCCCTGAGTCCCGTCGGGATAGACCTATGCTGACGGCCCCCGTCGGCATAGGGCCGTCGACAACATATGCGTCGGCACAGCCAGGGAGGCCGCCGGCATAGAAAAGCCGTCGGCATATATGCTACGCCGACGGGGGCCGTACATCTATGCCGACGGCCCCTCACGGACGGCGCCGCCGCCGACACCTGGAGGGGGGAACGGACGCGTCGGGTCTACACGGAGGGGATCTTGCCGTGGGTCTGCCCCGGATGTTGCTCCAAAGTGTTCCTATGGGCTGACCTAACACAACCGGGTGGATACGTTCACTGGTCAAAGCCCGTCCGTGCAAAGTCAAAGGGGTAGATCCCGTGGTCAAACGCTATAGGGTTAGGCGGGACGGGGGCCCTAGGGGGGTAGCAATGCCACAGGAGCGTCGCACCGGGACCTCATACATGCGGGGTGGTGTGGTGGCATGTCCGAAGAGGCGACACGCGTCTCCGGGGTGTGCCTCCCCTCCTCAGACGGCGCCCGCCCGGCACTGGAGAAGCAGACGGCGTCGGGTCTACAGGGGGATCTTGCCGTGGGTCTAGCCGGATGTTGCTCCAAAGTGTTCCTATGGCCTAACCTAACACAACCGGGTGGATAGGTCCCTTTGCTCAAAGCCCGTCCGTGCAAAGTCAAAGGGCTAGATCCGATGGTCAAATAGTGCGAGGTTAGGCGGGACGGGGGCCCTAGGGGGGTAGCAATGCCACCGGAGCGTCGCACCGGGACCTCATACATGCGGATGATGTGGTGGCATGTCCGAAG
This sequence comes from Aegilops bicornis, assembly GCA_021605145.1. Taxonomy (NCBI): domain Eukaryota; kingdom Viridiplantae; phylum Streptophyta; class Magnoliopsida; order Poales; family Poaceae; genus Aegilops; species Aegilops bicornis. Next base: position 803,063,261 of record CM038675.1, read on the forward strand.
AGGTGGCACGCGTCTCCGAGGTGTGCCCCCCTCACGGACGGCGATGACACGGTAGTTGACGTTCTGCGGTAACGATGCGGCGTGAATATTATTAAATACTCGTAGCACGATAAAATCATGAGTTTTTTTACACGACGTGGGCACATGTGTTGTAGGACTGATGGTAATTTTTCATAATTTTTCGTGATGGAGAAGTATCTGAACAATTCCATCTTACGCGGATTGCTCTTCGCGTGTCTACGACTGTGGCCGGCGGCCTCCGGGGGCTAGCATGCCACCAAATCTTGCGTAGGCGGCCTCTCACAAGTATGGAAGTGTTGTGGCGGGTGCAAACGCCCGGCACGCGTCTCCGGGGTGTGCCCCCCCTCTCACGGACGGCGCCGCCCGCTTGAGGGGAAGCAGACGCGTCGGGTCTACGGAGGGATCTTGCCGTGGAGTGCAGCCGGATGTTGCTCCAAAGTGTTCCTATGGCACGACCTAACACAACCGGGTGGATAGGTCCCTTTGGTCAAAGCCCGTCCGTGCAAAGTCAAAGGGGTAGATCCGGTGGTCAAACGCTTCTGAGGTTAGGCGGGGCCAGGGGCCTGAGGGTAGCAATGCCACCCGAGCATCGCACCGGGACCTCATATATGCGGGGTGGTGTGGTGGCATGTCCGAAGAGGTGGCACGCGTCTCCAGGGTGTGCCCCCCCTCCAAGTGACGGCGGCACTGCCTTGCGTGCATGGGGGCACACCGCGGAGCCCCAAGACGGGCGTCTACGCATGCCCGAACACTTTCACATATGCATCGGGACCCGTGCGATGTTTCGGTGACATAGCTACACCCCGAATTCCCCCACCAACCAGAATTCCCTCCGCGTCGACCGTTTCCCCCTTCCGTGACACGGCCATAGCGACGTTCGTAACGGGGGGCAATTGATATACAATCAGGGTATCTTTTTTTAGATAAGGCATAATTATCTTATGCAAACACAAAAACTAAAATAAAGTAAGAATGAGAAAATAAAGTAAAAAAAATAGTATGCCGACGGCAAGACCGTCGGCATATCTGTGCACACACGGAGGTGCAGTCCCACGGATCGATGACGTGGCATGGCACACGGATCGATGACGTGGCAGAGGGGCCTATGCCGACGGCTATACCGTAGGCATATCTTTGCCATAGGTAGTATAAAGCAAAATTAAAAATAAAACTAAATAAATGTATGCCGGCGGCCAGGCCGTCGGCATATCTGTGCACACACGGAGGTGCAGTCCCACAGATCGATGACATGGCGTAGCACACGGATCGATGACGTAGCAGAGGGGTATGGCCCAGGTCTATGCCGACGGCTGTCTTTGTCGACATCGTCCGGCACCAGAATATGCCGACGCCGTTCACCCGTCGGCGTGGGCTCAACGCCGTCAAGCGGTCGTGGCCCGACCTTGTAGGCTGAGCACGGGCTATGCCGACGGCTGCTGCTATGCCGACGGGCCCGTGGGCGTATCTCCGGTGATTCGACGGCCTCTTCTATGCCGACGGCCCCGTCGGCTTATATGGATCTATGCCGACGGCTTTTCTACGCCTACGGCCTGCCCTTGGCCGTCGGCATAGCTCCATTTATGCTGACGGGTGCCGTCGGCATAGATATGGCCGTCGGCAAACCAAGTTTTTCTGGTAGTGGAAGGTTTATGAGGTTACACAAGAGGATAGATACATACATGGAGTCAGACCCTTCATGATGGTTTGGCCTCCTAAATTCCCTATGATGAAGGAAGGGTACTGTTATCCAAAAGAATGACGCCCTTTTGCAAGGTTTGCCTCTTATTGATCTATCTCGTACCATGATCTTCTATTTATTTCTGCTTGTTTTGTAATAAGCCAACACACCAAGAAAATCCATTAGTGCTGCAGGTATGCCCTTGCAGTTTAGTGATAACAAGCTTAACAAGATAGACATTTTTAATCGTTCCATATTCCATATTATATTTTTTAATCTTGAAAAAAAATATTTCTCGGCGTAGGAAGAAAAATCTTTTTAGCATCCATGTTGCAGATTGACTCCTTTAAGAAAATTCTGTCTATAAACTCTGTATCATCTAGAAATAGAAACTTGGTTGTCACCCCATTACTCAAGCTTTAGATTCTTCATTCATCGGAGTCAAGTAGTTTCCTTGCAGAAACAAAAGATGGTTTATCCTCCTTCTGTTTTATGGTGGTTAAAATTTGTATTATGTATGTCAGGGCTGCCAACCATTTGTGTTCCTGTATATATAGTCTACAAAGGAGATACATGTTCTCAACAGTGCATATCACATCCTAATTTTTCTTTGTTAATGCTTCTGTCGGAATAGAAGTAGATTATTAGAAGACTTCGTCAAACACCAGAGATATAAATAAGGACCAAACAGTTTGGAAATTTTCTTATATGCTTCTCGAAGATTCTTGCACTGCGGTCATGTTCTGTAGAAATATCACTAATATACTTTCTTTGCTCCTGAAGCTATGCAATGATAAGCTAAATTTTCCATATATTTTTATCAGGTAGCCGGAAGAATGGTATCAAGTGTTATCACCAACGGAGGTAGATGAAAATGGAGTAGGGGGTACTCCGAAGCCCCCAATGTCCAATACTAGCTACCAGTTTGACACATGCATGGTTGTAAGACGTCACCACGTTGACTTATTAAGCTCTTGGCCTCTTGCCCTTTATATATGCTTGCTTTCTACTCCCTCCGTCCGAAAATACTTTTCATCAAAATAGATAAAAAGGGATGTATCTAGAACTAAAATACATCTAAATACATCCCCTTTTATTTCATTTTGATGACAAGTATCTTCGGACGGAGGGAGTATGTACCTATGGGAGTTCAAAAATATTGTTTCGTTTCAACCTGTCAAGTCAACCCATCGCCTATAATCCTTTTTAGCTAGAGCTGCATCCGAGGTCACATATGAGGGAAAATTATCTACACCTTCCGATCCAAATTAGTTGACGCATCCTGTATACAATGTTCATTTTACATTGTATATGTTGAGGCTGCGACAATCCGACTTAATTGGCCCATCCTCTATACAATCTCATTTTGCATTGTATAGAGGATGCGTCCATTAATTTGAATTGGAGGGAGTGTCACATTTGTCGGCCGTTTAGCTGGGTTGAAGTAAACCTATACCTGAACAACGATATATGCAGATGCTTTTGGAAGGCCATCGCAAGCTCTTACGATGTACTGGCTGGATCTATGCGCACATTGCTTACAAACTCTGGCTCATTGTTCTGAAGTATCAATTCCAGATTTCATGGATTATGTGCTTTCAGTGTTATATGCAACTTTGATTGTTTTGATGACGCCTTGAATAGCCATATATAGGAGTAACAATTCCAGATTGGTATGTGCTACTCCAGATTTGTTGGCTTATATGGGTTCTGTGTTGGGGGCAAATTTTATTGTTTGATGACGCCATGAATAATCATGTATTCAACGTTTGATTACACTGAGATGCTATTTTTTTTTATCTCTTTGAGGTGCAGAGGATAGTAATGACTTCTGTACTTTTCGGGGAGATGGTATAAGCATTTGGCTTTTGTGATTACCTTCAACTTTACTAGGCTATGCATGCGCTGCACATTGACAGGTTATAAGTTATGGAGTCTTGGGTTTTGTTTGTGCGAAAGATACTCATATCTTGATTTCAACCATCACCCCCTTGCCTTGACCCGATGCTGGATCAGGCCATGTTTCCGCACTGGCAAATACTTCAAGTTTTTAGGCTTCTTCGTTTTTCTTCGCATGACCAGCTACAAGACTGGCTAGATCTGAATGCGCTATTTTCTGTCTCGCGCGGCGAACGACCAGCGCCTCTGACTCAAGTAGCCGCGGGCTCGACATTGAAGGCACGAGCAGCCAGGACCATCCAGGAGGAACAGGAGCTGGAGGTGCAGGGCACCACTGGTCGCCCCCTCCGCTTGACTATGCAGGCGCGAATCGTGACGGGCCTGTACGGAACTACAGTTGCCCCTCCAGGCCACCGGGGAGGCCGCGGAGTCGAGCTCCTGCCCCTGTCTAGCCACGACGATGGATGGAAATGCAGAGGCTCCTCATTGTCGGTGGCAGAGCTGGATTCCTCCTTGAGGAGTGCCTTCTAGTCGATGAGGTCGGACTCGTTGCCAGGCAGACTCCATGGTCAACACTGGTCTAGGGTTTGGTCCAGTGGGTTATATGTGGGGTGGGACTCGGTGTGAAGTGGTGGCCGCATCCAGACCAACCCATATCCGCTCGACATATGGTGGAGATTTGGGATGTGCTGGACATCTCTGATGTTTGGACTGACGTGAGGGTCCTTTTTGCGGGTGAGGGTGAGGGTATGATTGGATGGTCAATTTTTAATCAGACGTTGATCGAGTTGTTCGTTCGGACATTTAGGGAAGGTTCGAGGGGTGTTGTTATATGTGCTTCAAGAGGGTAGTGAATGGACTTGTCCATGCTAAGATCATCTACAATTGGATATAGCAAATCCGACCCCTCAATCACACGCGGACGCGCGTGGGCACATCTGCGGACACTGACCTGTCATGCCTTAAATAAAGTTCTTCCACATTCGTATACCTTAACTATGAAACTTCAAATCCATACTATTACATGCAACGTAAAACCTACTCTAAGTGGAGCTCGCTCGACTCCATCATGGCCATGTCCGGTGGCTGGCTGCGCCCCTCAGAGTGTTACTCCGATCGCCGGCGAGGTAGGGTAGGACATGGGACATGGGACACTGGCCGGCTCATGGGACTCAAGGCGCCGCCATCTCCCATGTCCTACTCTTCCTCGTCGGAGTCCGGAGCCCTTACAGTGCCAGTGGACGCGATGTCGATGATGGATCCATCGTGGGAGGAGCCGCCGCCGTCCACCATGATGCAGTTGTGCCGCCCGGGTTGGGCGGGCCCCATATGGGGTGCCGGAGAATGCGGCTCCGCCTCGCCAACGTCCACTGATACGTCTCCAACGTATCTATAATTTTTAATTGTTCCATGCTATTATATTACCCCTTTTGGATGTTTATGGGCTTTATTTTACACATTTATATCATTTTTGGGACTAACCTACTAACCGAAGGCCCAGCCCATATTGCTGGTTTTTTGTCTATTTCAGTATTTCGAAGAAAAGGAATATCAAACGGACGGAATGAAACCTTCGGGAGCATGATTTTTGGAACAAACGTGATCCAGAGGACTTGGAGTGCAAGTCAAGAAGCAGCCGAGGCCTCCACGAGATAGGAGGGCGCCCCCCCCTAAAGGGCGCGCCCCCTGTCTCGTGGGCCCCTCTGGCGGCCACCGACGTACTTCTTCCTCCTATATATACCTACGTACCCCGAAAACATCCAGGGGCACCACGAAACACAATTTCCATCGCCGTAACCTTCTGTATCCGCGAGATCCCATCTTGGAGCCTTCACCGGCACTCTGCCGGAGGGGGAATCAAGCACGAAGGGCCTCTACATCAACATCCTTGCCCCTCCGATGAGTTGTGAGTAGTTTACCACAGACCTCACGGGTCCATAGTTATTAGCTAGATGGCTTCTTCTCTCTTTTCGGATCTCAATACAATGTCCTCCCCCTCTCTTGTGGAGATCTATTCGATGTAATCTCTTTTTGCGGTGTGTTTGTCGAGATCCGATGAATTGTGGGGTTATGATCAAGTTTATCTATGAATAAAATTTGAACTTCTCTGAATTCTTTTATGTATGATTGAGTTATCTTTGCAAGTCTCTTCGAATTATCTGTTTAGTTTGGCCTACTAGACTGGTCTTTCTTGCCATGGGAGAAGTGCTTAGCTTTGGGTTCAATCTTGCGGTGTCCTTACCCAAGGGCAGAAAGGGTTGTAAGGCATGTATTGTATTGTTGCCATCGAGGATGACAAGATGGGGTTTATATAATATTGCATGAGTATATCCCTCTACATCATGTCATCTTGCTTAATGCGTTACTCTGTTCTTATGAACTTAATACTCTAGATGCATGCTGGATAGCGGTCGATGTGTGGAGTAATAGTAGTAGATGCAGGCAGGAGTCGGTCTACTTGTTATGGACGTGATGCCTATATACATGGTCATGCCTAGATAATCTCATAACTATGCGCTTTTCTATCAATTGCTCGACAGTAATTTGTTCACCCACCGTAATACTTATGCTATCTTGAGAGAAGCCACTAGTGAAACCTATGGCCCCCGGGTCTATCTCTTATCATATTTGTTTCCAATCTACTTTTATTTGCATCTTTACTTTTTGCATCTATATTATAAAATACCAAAAATATATTTACCTTATCATACTATCTTTATTAGATCTCACTTTCGCAAGTGGCAGTGAAGGGATTGATAACCCCTTTATTATGTTGGTTGTGAGTTCTCAGTTTGTTTGTGTAGGTGTGTGGGACTTTTGAGGAGCCTCCTACTGGATTGATACCTTGGTTCTCAAAACTGAGGGAAATACTTATGCTACACTTGCTGCATCACCCTCTCCTCTTCGAGGAAAACCAACGCAAGCTCAAGACGTAGCAAGAAGGATTTCTGGCGCCATTGCCGGGGAGGTCTTCGCTCAAGTCAAGACATACCAAGTACCCATCACAAACCCATCTCCCTCGCATTTACATTATTTGCCATTTGCCTCTCGCTTTTCCTCTCCCCACTTCACCCTTGCCGTTTTATTCGCCCTCTCTCTCCCACTCTCCTCCTCTCTTTTCGCTTGCCGTTTTTCTGTTTGCTTGTGTGTTGGATTACTTGTTGCCATGGCGCAAGATAATACCAAATTGTGTGACTTCTCCAATACCAATAATAATGATTTCCTTAGTACTCCGATTGGTCCTCTTAATAATGATGAGTCTTGTGAAATCAATACCGCTTTGCTGAATCTTGTTATGAAAGATCAATTCGCCAGCCTTCCTAGCGAAGATGCCGCTACTCATCTAAACAACTTTGTTGATTTGTGTGATATGCAAAAGAAGAAAGATACGGATAACAATATTGTCAAATTGAAGTTATTTCTGTTTTCACTTAGAGATCATGCTAAAGTTTGGTTTTCGTCTTTGCCTAAAAATAGTATTGATTCGTGGAACAAGTGCAAAGATGCTTTTATCTCTAAGTATATTCCTCCCGTTAAGATCATCACTCTTAGGAACGATATTATGAATTTTAAACAACTTGATCATGAGCATGTTGCCCAATCTTGGGAAAGAATGAAATTGATGCTTCGCAATTTCCCTACTCATGGTTTGAATTTATGGATGATCATACAAATTTTTTATGCCGGATTGAACTTTGCTTCTAGAAATCTCTTAGATTCGGCCGCGGGAGGCACGTTTATGGAAGTCACGTTAGGAGATGCTACAAAACTTCTTGATAATATTATGGCTAATTATTCTCAATGGCACACCGAAAGATCTTCTAGTAAAAAAGTGCATGCTATAGAAGAAATCAATGTTTTGAGTGGAAAGATGGATGAACTTATGAAGACGTTTGCTACTAAAAATACTCCTCTTGATCCCAATGATATGCCTTTATCTTCCTTGATTGAGAATAATAACGAATCTATGGATGTGAATTTTGTTGGTAGGAATAGTTTTGGAAATAATGCTTATAGAGGAAATTTTAATGCTAGACCGTTCCCTAGTAATCCCTCTAATAATTATGGAAATACCTACAATAATTCTTATGGTAATTTTAATAAGATGCCTCTGATTTTGAGAATAGTGTGAAAGAATTTATGATCTCTCAAAAGAATTTTAATGCTTTGCTTGAAGAAAAATTGCTCAAAGTTGATGATTTGGCTAGGAACGTTGATAGACTTCCGCTTGATGTTGATTCTCTTAAAATTAGATCTTCCCCTCCTAAGCATGATATCAATGAGTATCTCAAAGTAATGAGAATTTCCATTGATGAGTGCAAGGAAAGAACCGCTAGATTGCATGCTAAAAAGGAAAGCTTTATAAAAGCGTGTTCTTCTAGTTTTCGTGAAAATAATGATGAGGATCTTAAAGTTACTGATGCGTCTCCGATTAGATCTATGTTTTGCAATATGAACGTTGATGATTATGGGATTGATGATGAATCAACTTTGCCTAGAAGGCGTCCCAAGAATTCGGAATCTTTAGATCTTAATGTTAAATTTGGTAAAAGTGAGATTGGAGAATCCTCAACTTCTAATAATGTTGAACCTACTATCTCGGATTTCAAGGAATTTAATTATGATAATTGCTCCATAAAAAGTTGTATTTCCTTGTTACAAGCCATTGTTAATTCTCCTCATGCTTATAGTCAAAACAAAGCTTTTACCAAACATATCGTTGATGCCTTGATGCAATCTTATGATGAAAAACTTAATTTGGAAGTTTCTATACCTAGAAAACTTAATGATGAGTGGGAACCTACTATAAAGATTAGAATTAAAGATTATGAGTGTTTTGCTTTGTGTGATTTGGGTGCTAGTGTTTCCACGATTCCGAGAACTTTATGTAATATTCTAGGTTTCCATGATCTTGATGATTGTTCTTCAAATTTGCACCTTGCGGATTCCACCATTAAAAAGCCTATGGGAAGGATCAATGATTTTATTATTTTGGAAAATAGAAATTTGGTGCCCGTAGATTTTATCGTTCTTGATATAGATTGCAATCTTTCTTACACTATTATTCTTGGTAGACCTTTCCTTAGAACGATTGGTGCGATTATTGATATGAAGGAAGGGAATATTAGATTCCAATTTCCATTAAAGAAAGGCATGGAGCACTTTCCAAGAAACAAAGTTAAATTACCTTATGAATCTATCATGCGTGCTACTTATGAGTTTAGTGCCAAAGATGGCACTCGTTAGATCTATCTTCGCTTTTATGCCTAGCTAGGGGCGTTAAACGACATCGCTTGTTGGGAGGCAACCCAATTTTATTTTTAGTTTTTTAGTTTTTGTTTCTGTTTAGGAATAAATAATCCATTTACCTTCTGTTTAGATGTGGTTTTATGTTTTAATTAGTGTTTGTGCCAAGTTAAACCTATAGGATCTTCTTGGATGATAGTTATTTGATCTTGCTGTAATTTCCAGAAACTTTCGGCTCACGAAAACAATTGTTAAAAATCACCAGAACATGATAAAATAGTGATTCCAATCGCTTCTGATCAATAAAAGACTTTCCTAGGTCGTCCTATTTTGGCTGAATTTTTTGAGTTCCAGAAGTTTGCGTTAGTTACAGATTACTACAGACTGTTCTGTTTTTGACAGATTCTGTTTTTTGTGTGTTGTTTGCTTATTTTGATGAATCTATGGCCAAACAATTAGTTTATAATCCATAGAGAAGTTGGAATACAGTAGGTTTAACACCAAATTAAATAAAGAATGAGTTCATTGCAGTACCTTATGTGGTGGTTTTGTTTTCTTTCACTAACGGAGCTTATAAGATTTCGGTTGAGTTTTGTGTTGTGAAGTTTTCAAGTTTTGGGTAAAGCTTTTATGGACTATGGAATAAAGGGTGGAAAGAGCCTAAGCTTGGGTATGCCCAAGGCACCCCAAGATATTCAAGAATAGCCAAAAGCCTAAGCTTGGGGATGCCCCGGGAAGGCGTCCCCTCTTTCTTCTTCGTTCATTGGTAACTTTACTTGGAGCTATATTTTTATTCACCACATGATAAGTGTTTTGCTTAGAGCATCGTGTATTATATTAGTATTTGCTTTTTAGTTTACCACAATAATCCTTGCTGTACACACCTTTTGGGAGAAGCCTATTTGATTAGAATTTGCTAGAATACTCCATGTGCTTCACTTATATCTTTTAGAGCACGGTGGTATCTTAATTTTGAAGAAATTGCTAGTCTCTCATTCTTCACTTATATTATTTTGAGAGTCTTTTAGAACAACATGGTATTTATTATGATAATAAATTTGGTCCTAGAATGATGAACGTCCAAGTTGGGTATAATAAAAACTATCATAGGAAGTGAATTGGATGCTATGATCAATTTGATACTTGATAATTGTTTTGAGATATGGAGGTAGTGATATTAAAGTCATGCTAGTTGGGTGATTATGAATTTAAAGAATGCTTGTGTTGAAGTTAGCAAGTCCCGTAGCATGCACGTATGGTTAAAGTTGTGTAACAAATTTGAAACACGAAGTGTACCTGGCTTGTGCATCCTTATGAGTGGCGGTCGGGGACGAGCGATGGTCTTTTCCTACCAATCTATCCCCCTAGGAGCATGCACGTAGTACTTGATTTTTGATGACTTCTAAATTTTTGCAATAAGTATATGAGTTCTTTCGACTAATGTTGAGTCCATGGATTATACACATTTTTACCTTTCCGCCTTTGCTAGCCTTTTCGGTACCGTGCATTGCTCTTTCTCACCTTGAGAGTTGGTGCAAACTTCACCGGTGCATCCAAACCCCGTGATACGATACGCTCTATCACACATAAACCTCCTTATATCTTCCTCAAAACAGCCACCATACCTACCTATTATGGCATTTCCATAGCCATTCCGAGATATATTGCCATGCAACTTTCCACCGTTCCGTTCATCATCATGACATACTTTAATTTTGGCATATTGCCATTGCATGATCATGTAGTTGACATCGTATTTGTGGCAAAGCCACCATGCATTATTTTTCATACATGTCACTCTTGATTCATTGCACCATCCCGGTACAACGCCAGAGGCATTCATATAGAGTCATATCTTGTTCTAGTTTCGAGTTGTAATCCTTATGTTGTAATCAATAGAAGTGTGATGATCATCATTATTAGAGCATTGCCCAAACAAAAAAAAGAGAGAAAGGACAAAAAAAAGAAAGGCCCAAAAAAAAATAGGGCAATGCTAATATCTCTTTTTCCACACTTGTGCTTCAAAGTAGCACCTTGTTCTTCATGTAGTGAGTCTCATATATTGTGCTTCAAAGTAGCACCATGTTTTTTCATATAGTGAGTCTCATGTTGTCTTTTTCATACTAGTGGGAATTTTTCATTATAGAACTTGGCTTGTATATTCCTACGATGGGCTTCCTCAAATGCCCTAGGTCTTCGTGAGCAAGCAAGTTGGATGCACACCCACTAGTTTTCTTTTGTTGAGCATTCATTTATAGCTCTAGTGCATCCGTTGCATGGCAATCCCTACTCCTCATGTTGACAACAATTGATGGGCATCTCCATAGCCCGTTGATTATCCTCGTCAATGTGAGACTTTCTCCTTTTTTGTCTTCTCCACACAATCCCCATCATCCTATTCTATTCCACCCATAGTACTATATCCATGGCTCACGCTCATGTATTGCGTGAAGGTTGAAAAAGTTTGAGATTATTTAAGTATGAAACAATTGCTTGGCTTGTCATCGGGGGTATAGAAGTTGGGAACATCTTTGTGTTACGAAATGAAGCATAGCCTAACTATATGATTATGTAGGGATGAACTTTCTTTTGCCATGCTATTTTGAGAAGACATGATTACTTTGATTAGTATGCTTGAAGTATTGCTATTTCTTTTATCAATATGAACTTTTATTTTGTATTCATTTGGATCTGAACATTCATGCCAAAATAAAGAAAATTACATTATGAATTATGCTAGGTAGCATTCCAAATCAAAAATTCTCTTATTTATCATTTACCTACTCGAGGGCGAGCAGGAATTAAGCTTGGGGATGCTTGATACGTCTCCAACGTATCTATAATTTTTGATTATTTCATGCTATTATATTACCCCTTTTGGATGTTTATGGGCTTTATTTTACACATTTATATCATTTTTGGGACTAACCTACTAACCGGAGGCCCAGCCCATATTGCTGTTTTTTTGCCTATTTCAGTATTTCGAAGAAAAGGAATATCAAACGGAGTCCAAACAGAATGAAACCTTTGGGAGCGTGATTTTTGGAACAAACGTGATCCAGAGGACTTGGAGTGCAAGTCAAGAAGCAGCCGAGGCCTCCACGAGATAGGAGCCCCCCCCCCCCTAAAGGGCGTGCCCCCTGTCTCGTGGGCCCCTCGGGCGGCCACCGACGTACTTCTTCCTCCTATATATACCTACGTACCCCAAAAACATCTAGGGGCACCACGAAACACAATTTCCACCGCCGTAACCTTCTGTATCCGCGAGATCCCATCTTGGAGCCTTCGCCGGCACTCTGTCGGAGGGGGAATGAAGCACGGAGGGCCTCTACATCAACATCCTTGCCCCTCCGATGAGTTGTGAGTAGTTTACCACAGACCTACGGGTCCATAGTTATTAGCTAGATGGCTTCTTCTCTCTTTTTGGATCTCAATACAATGTTCTCCCCCTCTCTTGTGGAGATCTATTCGATGTAATCACTTTTTGCGGTGTGTTTGTGCAGATCCGGTGAATTGTGGGTTTATGATCAAGTTTATCTATGAATAATATTTGAATCTTCTCTGAATTATTTTATGTATGATTGAGTTATCTTTGCAAGTCTCTTCGAATTATCAGTTTAGTTTGGCCTACTAGATTGGTCTTTCTTGCCATGGGAGAAGTGCTTAGCTTTGGGTTCAATCTTGCGGTGTCCTTACCCAAAGGATGTAAAGGGTTGCAAGGCACATATTGTATTGTTGCCATCGAGGATAAAAAGATGGGGTTTATATCATATTGCATTAGTTTATCCCTCTACATCATGTCATCTTGCTTAATGCGTTAATCTGTTCTTATGAACTTAATACTTTAGATGCATGCTGGATAGCGGTCGATGTGTGGAGTAATAGTAGTAGATGCAGGCAGGAGTCGGTCTACTTGTTATGGACGTGATGCCTATATACATGATCATGCCTAGATAATCTCATAACTATGCGCTTTTCTATCAATTGCTCGACAGTAATTTGTTCACCCACCGTAATACTTATGCTATCTTGAGAGAAGCCACTAGTGAAACCTATGGCCCCCGGGTTTATCTCTTATCATATTTGTTTCCAATCTACTTTTATTTGCATCTTTACTTTTTACATCTATATTATAAAATACCAAAAATATATTTACCTTATCATACTATCTTTATTAGATCTCACTTTCGCAAGTGGCTGCGAAGGGATTGACAGCCCCTTTATTGCGTTGGTTGCGAGTTCTCAGTTTGTTTGTGTAGGTGCGTGGGACTTTTGAGGAGCCTCCTACTGGATTGATACCTTGGTTCTCAAAACTGAGGGAAATACTTATGCTACACTTGCTGCATCACCCTCTCCTCTTCGAGGAAAACCAACGCAAGCTCAAGACGTAGCATCCACCGCCGCAAGAGCTGTTGTTGTCTCCCACGCCTGGTTCCTTGCACTGTGGGCATGCCGCACCATACTTGTGTCTGACGACGCTCGTGCCTTCACGTCCACCTCGGTGCGCCAACGAAGGGACTGCACGTCTGCCATCAGACAGTAAGAAGAAAGACAAGAAACACTATAGTTCGGGTGAGTGAGTATAACTGTTCACCGATTAGAAAACAGAAAACGTTGAAAAGCACCCGGATGATTTCTGCAGAAGTTAAGCCATGTCGCCTGCTGGCCACGCTTCCGCGTGGGGCGGCCACACCACGACCTCGTGCAGTTTTTCTTATCTCTAGCATCAACGGCAGTCTCTCTCTCTCTCTCTCTCTCTCTCTCTCTCTCTCTCTCTCTCTCTCTCTCTCTCTTTGCCTTTTCCCTACCACACAGATCCCCTTTTTCCTCTCCTACCTCTATCTCACCCGGCCCAACCTGCCCATCGACTCACCACTAATCCTGGTCGGAGCAAGCCACCCCACCTCTTCCCCATTAGCCCTCATCAGAGCAATCCCCGGGGCAGCTTGCAGCACTCGGCAGCGACCTGCCACACTCCAGCCGTCAGCAACCTGCAGCTTCCATGCAGGCTTGATGGGCAACGGTGCTGCCAGGTTTGGAGGTGCTAAGCTTCATGCACTAGCCAACACAACCAAAAGTCTGAACTGATGGAAAGGGCTAGTGCAATCCACATATACTGTAACACTCTCTCTCATGTGTGACAAGGAAAACAAGTCAACATGTGCAACCGGAAGAAAGGGACAGCGCATGAAACTCACGTATGACTCAAGAGGCCTATACATGGACACAAAGGGGGGCAACAACAAATTTTAGATAAATTACGCAAACCAGGACTTGAACTCAAGATCTTAGCTCCGATACCATGTTAAGCTTCATGCACTAGCCAACACAATCAAAAGTCCGAACTAATGTAATGGGCTAGTGCAATCCACATAGACTAGTAGAAAAAGGGCCTAATGTGAAGCACATTAGTCCCGGTTTGTAACTGAACCGGCACTAATGTGACCATTAGTGCCGGTTCCAATGGCTAGGCAGGCGGCGCTCATTAGTACCGGTTCATGACGAACCTTTAGTACCGGTTCGTGCCACGAACCGATACTAAAGAGGTGGTGGCAGACTGTTGTCAGGCTGGGGCCCCACCAGCACCTTTAGTACTGGTTCGTACTAGAGATGCTCCTTTAGTCCCGGTTCGTATAACCAACCGGGACTAATGATATCACTATATATAGTTCTTCGTCCAGCCCGAGCCGAAGCGCTCTGTTTTTCCCTCCTCTCTGTTTTCTTCCACTCTTGCTCGAGATCACCTCCACTTTTGCCAAAATTTGTCCAAGATTTGAAGGCACCCATCCATCCAAGTGATCACAAAGGTTAGCAACTTTGTCCTTTCATCTCTCATTGCTAGATTAGCTCTTGCAATGCTCTATAAGTATAGTGATTTGTGGGTTTTTATTTTGGGAGGAATTATATGGGGTAGTATTTTATTTATATGCAATTTGAGGTCAAAATAACTCTTAGTTTGCATATGTAGGTGTGGTTTACTTAGCGCCTTCCCGTCTCCGTCCTAACCACCGTCATCGCCTGCAAGACCGTCTCTGTCGCCGGCACCACCTTGTGGTGAGCCTATTGTTCTTATCTTTTTAATATAAAAAAATCATGTTTGTGTGATTCAGATATATAGTTACTTGTATAATTATCTTACTCGTACGTTGTCTGTTATACATAGTGCCATGGTTTTGATATCCGTCCCCGACGGCGCTCGTCCGGGTTATGATTCAGATGTGGTATATTCTCTTTTATAACTATTTGTTGCATTTCATGTTTATGACAAATTATGCCCATCAAGTTGACATAGATATTTTTATCTAGGAGGCATGTGAACCGAAAATTCCAACCGACCCTATTGTCGAGAGGTTAAATTTAGTTGAAAGAGAAAACGAATATTTGAAAAAATAATTGAAAAGAATTGAGGGGGAGAAGATGGAATTGGAGTTGCATGTTGCCGATGTCGTCGATGATCACAAGATCAAGATGGAGAAAATGTGGTTGAAGATTAGAAAGATTAAAAAATATGCCATTGATAGTGAGGCTTGGTATCGTTATGCTGTTGGATCAATTGTTACCTTAGTTACAGTCTTGGTCGCATTTGTTGTTGCATTTAAATGCTTTAGCTAGAGAGTTATTTGTATGCTTGTTTTATGAGAATAAGTGTTGTATGAACTTTATGTATGAACTTGTATTAATTTGGTCTATTCGGTGCCGTGTAATGAAGATGAGCCGGCAATGGATGTACGATGACCGATGCTCTCCCAAGTTCGTTAATGGCATGCGTACTTTTCTGCTTGCGGCTGAGGCGCCAAACAAGCGGGCGGATGGTTTTATGCCTTGTCCATGTGCTGGCTGTAAGAATGATCAGAATTACTCTAAGTCAAGAACCATTCACGTCCACCTGTTTGAGTCCGGCTTCATGCCCCACTATAATTTTTGGACCAAGCATGGAGAAAGAGGGGTTATGATGGAAGACAATGAAGAAGAAGAGGACAACGACACCTATCCTTGCCATGGGTTCCCTGAATACAATGGTACAACAATGGGGGAAGAAGCTGAAGAACAGGCATCAGATGAGCCTGCTGATGATCTAGGTCGGGCCATTGCCGATGCAAAGAGAAACTGCAGAAGTGAAAAGGAGAAGAAGAAGTTGCAACGCATGTTAGAGGATCACAAGAAATTGTTGTACCTGAATTGCAAAGCTGACAATTGGGCACCACACTGGAATTCGTGCAAGGGAGGCAGAGAATGGTGTATCTGATAAGGGATTTGAAAGTTGCTTATAATGTTAAAGAAGATGCTTCCAAAGGACAACAAATTGCCCGAGAGTACTTACGAAGCAAAGAAGGCTATATGCCCTCTAGGATTAGAGGTGCAGAAGATACATGCATGCCCTAATGACTGCATCCTCTACCGCGGTGAGTACGAGGATTTGAATGCGTGCCCGGTATGTAGTGCATTGTGCTATAAGATCAGCCGCGTTGACCCTGGTGATGTCGAGGGCGAGCGCCCCAGGAAGAAGATTCCCGCCAAGGTGATGTGGTATGCTCCTATAATACCACGGTTAAAACGTTTGTTCCAAAACAAAGAGCATGCCGAGTTGATGCGATGGCAGAGAGAAGACCGTAAGAAAGACGGGAAGTTGAGAGTACCCGCTGACGGGTCGCAGTGGAGAAAAATTGAGAGAAAGTACTGGGAGGACTTTGCAAGTGACGCAAGGAACGTATGGTTTGGTCTAAGCGCAGATGGAATTAATCCTTTTGGGGAGCAGAGCAGCAACCATAGCACCTGGCCTGTGACTCTATGTATGTATAACCTTCCTCCTTGGTTGTGCATGAGCGGAAGTTCATTATGATGCCAGTGCTCATCCAAGGCCCTAAGCAACCCGGCAACGACATTGATGTGTACCTAAGACCATTGGTTGAAAAACTCTTACAACTGTGGAGTGGAAAAGGTGTACTTGCGTGGGATGAGCACAAAAAGGAAGAATTTGACCTACATGCGTTGCTGTTTGTGACCATCAATGATTGGCATGCTCTCAGTAACCTTTCAGGACAGACAGAAAGGGATACCGTGCATGCACACACTATTTGGATGATACCAACAGTATATATTTGGATAGTTGTAAGAAGAATGTGCACTTGGGACATCACCGATTTTTCTGAGTAGGCATCCCATAAGAAAGAAAGGCGAGCATTCCAAAGGTGAGCAGATCACCGGACGAAGCCTCGCCACTGTACTAGTGATGATGTACATGATATGGTCAAGGATTTGAAGGCAATCTTTGGGAAGGGTCCTGGCTGACAATCTGTTCCGAATGACGCTGACGGACGCGTACCCATGTTGAAAAAGAAATCTATATTTTGGGACCTGTCCTATTGGAAAGATCTAGAGGTCTCCTCTGCAATCGACGTGATGCACGTGATGAAGAATCTTTGTGTGAACCTTCTTGGCTTCTTGGGTGTGTATGGGAAGACAAAAGATACACCGGAGGCACGGGAGGACCAGCAACGTATGCACGGAAAAGACGGCATACATCAGGGCATGCCAGCTACGCTCTTACCAAAGAAGAGAAGGAAATCTTGTTTGAATGCCTGCTTAGTATGAAGGTACAGGCTGGCTTCTCGTCGGATATAAAGGGAATAATAAATATGGCAGAGAAAAAGTTTCAGAACCTAAAGTCTCATGACTTCCACGTGATTATAACGCAACTGCTTCCGGTTACATTGAGGGGGCTTCTACCGAAAAAAGTTCAATTAGCCCTTGTGAAGCTATGTGCATTCCTCAATGCAATCTCTCAGAAGGTAATCGATCCAGAAATCATACCAAGGTTAGAGAATGATTTTGTGCAATGTATTGTCAGTTTCGAGTTGGTGTTCCCACCATCCTTCTTCAACATCATCACACACGTCCTAGTTCACCTATGAGAAGAGATTAACGTTCTGGGTCCTGTATTTCTACACAATATGTTCCCCTTTGAGAGGTTCATGGGAGTCTTAAAGAAATATGTTCATAACCGTGCTAGGCCAGAAGGAAGCATCTCCAAGGGCCATGAAAACGAGGAGGTCATTGAGTTTTGTATTGACTTTATTCCTGACCTTAAGCGGATTGGTGTTCCTGAATCGCGACATAAGGGCAGACTGGGTGGAAATGGCACGCTAGGACCGGAACAAATAATATGTATGGACGGGCATTCTCTCACTCAAGCACAGTAAATAGTTCTACAAAATTCTGCCTTGGTGGGTCCGTATATGGAGGAACACATGAATATTCTATGCTTCAAACACCCAGAGCAGTCTGAAGACTGGATTACACGTGAACAAATGGGGACTTTTGCTGGTTGGTTGCACACACGTGCCATGCATGACGCCGCGGTTAAAATGACCTGTACTTGTTGTCCCAGTTACCATCTTTGAATATAATGACTTACAAAGGTTACGAGATAAATGGGAATACATTTTACACGATCGCCCAAGATAAGAAGAGCACCAACCAAAACAGTGGTGTCCGCTTTGATGCAGCAACCAAGAGGGGAAATGACACATATTATGGTTACATAGAGGACATATGGGAACTTGACTATGGACGTGGTTTGAAGGTCCCTTTGTTTCGGTGCAAATGGGTCAATATGACACGAGGCGGGGTAACGGAAGGCCCGCGGTACGAAATGACAACAGTGGATCTGAACAATCTTGCGTACGCAGATGAACCATTCGTCCTAGCCAATGATGTGGCACAGGTTTTCTATGTGAAGGACATGTCTACCAAGCCGAGAAAAAGAAAATATAAGGAAGCGAATACATCATACGATGAGCCAAAGCGCCACATATTCTTTCAGGAAAAAGAAACATCGGGGGGTGGATGACAAGACAGACATGTCAAACGATTATAAAAAGTTTGATGAAATTGCTCCCTTCACAGTGAATATTGACCCGAGCATCTAGTTAAATGATGAAAATTGTCCATGGTTACGGCGCAAAGGGACACACGCGAAGAAAAAGTTTCACACCCAAAGATAGTAGGGAATCTTTGTAATAGTTAGGGTGCTTATGTGTTTTGCATTTGAAACGTGTACATTTGTGCTTCGGACAAACGTGTACCTTTCTGACTTCATTTGCTATTTTTCAGCTCGTTTACTGATTTTTTATAGCTAATTGACTCTGAAATTGAAAAGAACTACAAATGAACTCAGGAAAAGTTGAAAGTTGGCATGATATCAGCATTTCACCCACATAGCATGTGCAAAAAAGTTGGGAGGGTTGCGGCAAAAACTGGATGCACTTCGTGTACAAAATGGACAATCTCTTTCGAAGTATATATCAGGGTTTCAAACAAAAACTCATCTGTTACAAAGGCAATTCATTTTTTTAACTTATTACAACTCCAGACTTTTTGTGCATTCAGTATGCACTATTCAAAGCCACATCATCAACTTTCAACCCTTTCTGACATCATTTGCTATTTTTCATGCATTTACTGATGTTTTTGAGCTAAATGACCCTGAAATAGAAAAACACTACAAATGAACTTTGAAAATGTTGAAAGTTGGCATGGTATCACCATTTCACCCACATAGCATGTGCAAAAACATAAAGAGGGTTACGACAAAAACTAGATGCACGTCGTGTACAAAATGGAGAATCTCTTTCGAAGTATAAGGGTTTCGGACGAAAACTCATCTGTTGAAAAGGCAATTCGATTTTTTTAAACTTACTACAACTCCAGACTTTTTGTGCATTCAGTATGCACCATTCAAAGCCACGTCATCAACTTCCAACCCTTTCTAACATCATTTGTTATTTTTCATGCATTTACTGGTTTTTTTGAGCTAAATGACCCTGAAATTAAAAAGTACTACAAATGAACTTTGAAAAGGTTGAAAGTTGGCATGGTATCACCATTTCACCCACATAGCATGTGCAAAAACATAGAGAGGGTTACGGCAAAAAAGGATGCACTTCGTGTACAAAATGGAGAATCTCTTTCGAATAATGAGGGTTTCAGACGAAAACTCATCTGTTACAAAGGCATTTCATTTTTTTAAACTTATTACAACTCCAGACTTTTAGTACACTCTGTATGCACCACTACTAGGAAAAGGGCTATAGATGAAATGGACACTAATGGCGCACCAGACATGTGGTGCGCCACTACTATATACTAATGGCACACCATGTGTTGGTGCGCCATTAGTGTCCAAATACTAATGGCGCACCACATCCACGGTGCGCCATTAGTAACAAATTTTTTTTATTTTTTTCAAAACTAGTAATGGCGCATCAGTGAATGGTGCGCCACCACATCCACGGTGCGCCATTAGTAAATTTTTTCAATTTTTTATTCAATTTTTTTAATTTTTTTTTCAAAACTAGTAATGGCGCACCAGTGGATAGTGCGCCATTACTAGTTAAACTAGTAATGGCACACCACATCCACGGTGCGCCACTAGTAATTTTTTTTAAAAAAAATTTTCAATTTTTTTTTCAAACTAGTAATGGCGCACCACTCCCACGGTGCGCCATTACTAACTTGGCCCAAAAATACCCCCGCATGCACCCTCCCCCCCTGGACCACCTTTTCAGTTTAAAAAAAAATAAAAGAAAATGATGAAAATGTAAAAAAAAGAAAATAAGTTCCCTATGTGATATGTGGTCTAGTTGTTGGGAAAATTTACAAATATGAATTTCGACTTTATTTGCAAAATCTCTGTGGAATTTGTAAAATGGGCATAACTTTTGCATACGAACTCGGATTAAAAAGTTTTCTATATTTAAAATGGAGAATCTCTTTCGAAGTATGAGGGTTTCGGACAAAAACTTTTCTGTTACAAAGGCATTTCATTTTTTTTAAACTTACTACAACTCCAGATTTTTTGTGCGTTCAGTATGCACCATTCAAAGCCACGTCATCAACTTTCAACCATTTCTGACATCATTTGCTATTTTTCATGCATTTACTGGTTTTTTTAGCTAAATGACCCTAAAATTGAAAAGCATTATAAATGAACTTTGAAAAGGTTGAAAGTTGGCATGGTATCACCATTTCACCCACATAGCATGTGCAAAAACATAGAGAGGGTTACGGCAAAAAATGGATGCACTTCGTGTACAAAATGGAGAATCTCTTTCGAAGCATGAGGGTTTCACATGAAAACTCGTCTGTTACAAAGGCATTTCATTCTTTTAAACTTATTACAACTCCAGACTTTTTGTGCGCTCTGTATGCACCACTACTAGGAAAAGGGCTATAGATGAAATGGAAACTAATGGCGCAGCAGACATGTGATGCGCCACTACTATATACTAATGGCGCACCATGGGTTGGTGCGCCATTAGTGTCCAAATACTAATGGCGCACCACATCCACGGTGCGCCATTAGTATCATTTTTTTTCAAAACTAGTAATGGCGCACCAGTGGATAGTGCGCCATTACTAGTTAAAATAGTAATGGCGCACCACATCCACGGTGTGCCATTAGTAAGTTTTTTTTCAATTTTTTTTTCAAAACTAGTAATGGCGCACCACATCCAAGGTGCGCCACTAGTAATTATTTTTCAATTCTTTTTTATTTTTTTTCAAAACTAGTAATGGCACCACTTCCACGGTGTGCTATTACTAACTTGGCCCAAAAATAACCCCGCATGCACCCCTAGTGGACTGCCTTTTCAGTTTTAAAAAGAATAAAAGAAAATGATGAGAATGTCAAAAAAATAAAAGAAAATAAGTTTCCCGCGTGATATGTGGTCTAGTTGAGAAACTTTACAAATATGAATTTCGACTTTATTTACAAAATCTCTCTGGAACTTGTAAAATGGGCATAACTTTTGCATACGAACTCTGATTAAAAAGTTTTTTATACTTAAAATGGAGAATCTCTTTCGAAGTATGAGGGTTTCGGACGAAAACTCATCTGTTACAAAGGCATTTCATTTTTTTTAAACATACTACAACTCCAGACTTTTTGTGCGTTCAGTATGCACCATTCAAAGCCACGTCATCAACTTTCAACCCTTTCTGACATCATTTCCTATTTTTCATGCATTTACTGGTTTTTTTGAGCTAAATGACCCTAAAATTGAAAAGCATTATAAATGAACTTTGAAAAGGTTGAAAGTTGGCATGGTATCACCATTTCACCCACATAGCATGTGCAAAAACATAGAGAGGGTTACGCCAAAAAATGGATGCACTTCGTGTACAAAATGGACAATCTCTTTCGAAGCATGAGGGTTTCACATGAAAACTCGTCTGTTACAAAGGCATTTTATTTTTTTAAACTTATTACAACTCCAGACTTTTTGTGCGCTCTGTATGCACCATTACTAGGAAAAGGGCTATAGATGAAATGGACTCTAATAGCGCACCAGACATGTGGTGCGCTACTACTATATACTAATGGCGCACCATGTGTTGGTGCGCCATTAGTGTCCAAATACTAATGGCGCACCACATCCACGGTGCGCCATTAGTAACAATTTTTTTTTATTTTTTTAAACTAGTAATGGCGCACCAGTGGATAGTGCGCCATTACTAGTTAAACTAGTAATGGCGCAGCACATCCACGGTGCACCATTAGTAAAAAAATTCAATTTTTTTCAATTTTTTTGAGCTAAATGACCCTGAAATTGAAAAGCACTACAAATGAACTTTGAAAAGGTTGAAAGTTGGCATGGTATCACCATTTCACCCACATAGCATGTGCAAAAACATAGAGAGGGTTATGGCAAAAAATAGATGCACTTCGTGTACAAAATGGAGAATCTCTTTCGAAGCCTGAGGGTTTCAGACGGAAACTCATGTGTTACAAAGGCATTTCATTTTTTAAACTTATTACAACTCCAGACTTTTTGTGCGCTCTGTATGCACCACTTCTAGGAAAAGGGCTATGGATTAAATGGACAGTAATGGTGCACCAGACATGTGGTACGCCACTACTATATACTAATGGCGCACCATGTGTTGGTGCGCCATTACTGTCCAAATACTAATGGTGCACCACATCCACGGTGCGTCATTAGTAACAATTTTTTTTTTCAAAACTAGTAATGGCGCACCAGTGGATACTGCGCCATTACTAGTTAAACTAGTAATGACGCACCACATCAACGGTGCACCATTAGTAAAAAAAATCAATTTTTTTCATTTTTTTATTTTTTTTCAAAACTAGTTATGGCGCACCAGTGGATAGTGCGCCATTACTAGTTAAACTAGTAATGGCGCACCACATCCACGGTGCGCCACTAGTATTTTTTTTTCCAATTTGTTTTCAAATTTTTATATTTTTTTTCAAGACTAGTAATGGCGCACCGTGGGAGTGGTGCGCCATTACTAGTTGAACTAGTAATGGCGCACCACATCCACATTGCGCCACTAGTAAATTTTTTTCAATTTTTTTTTACTTTTTTTCAAAACTAGTAATGATGCACCGTGGGAGTGGTGCACCATTACTAGTTGAACTAGTAACGGCGCACCACTCCCACGGTGCGCCATTACTAACTTGGCCCAAAAATACCCCCGCATGCACCCCCAAGTGGACCGCCTTTTCAGTTTAAAAAAAATAAAAGAAAATGATGAAAATGTCAAAAAAATAAAAGAAAATAAGTTTCCCATGTGATATGTGGTCTAGTTGTTGGCAAAATTTACAAATATGACTTTCGAATTTATATGCAAAATCTCTCTAGAATTTGTAAAATGGGCATAACTTTTACATACGAACTCGGATTAAAAAGTTTTCTATACTTAAAATGGAGAATCTCTTTCGAAGTATGAGGGTTTCGGACGAAAACTCATCTGTTACAAAGGCATTTCATTTTTTTAAACTTACTACAACTCCAGACTTATTGTGTGTTCAGTATGTACCATTCAAAGCCAAGTCATCAACTTTCAACCCTTTCTGACATCATTTGCTATTTTTCATGCATTTACTGGTTTTTTTGAGCTAAATGACCCTGAAATTGAAAAGCACTACAAATGAACTTTGAAAAGGTTCAAAGATGGCATGGTATCACCATTTCACCCACATAGCATGTGCAACAACATAGAGAGGGTTACGGCAAAAAATGGATGCACTTCGTGTACAAAATGGAGAATCTCTTTCGAAGCATGAGGGTTCCAGACGAAAACTCATCTGTTACAAAGGCATTTCATTTTTTTAAACTTATTACAACTCCAGACTTTTTGTGCGCTCTGTATGCACCACTTCTAGGAAAAGGGCTATAGATTAAATGGACACTAATGGCGCACCAGAAATGTGGTGCGCCACTACTATATACTAATGGCGCACCACATCCACGGTGCGCCATTAGTAACAATTTTTTTTTCAAAACGAGTAATGGCGCACCAGCGGATAGTGCGCCATTACTAGTTAAACTAGTAATGGCGCACCACATCCACGGTGTGCCATTAGTAAGTTTTTTCAAAAAAAAATCAAATTTTTTTATTTTTTTTCAAAACTAGTAATGGCGCACCACATCCACGGTGCGCCACTAGTAATTGTTTTTCAATTTTTTTTTATTTTTTTTAAAACTAGTAATGGCACCACTCCCACGGTGTGCCATTACTAACTTGGCCCAAAAATACCCCCGCATGCACCCCCAGTGGACCGCCTTTTCAGTTTTAAAAAGAATAAAAGAAAATGATGAAAATGTCAAAAAAATAAAAGAAAATAAGTTTCCCATGTGTATGTGGTCTAGTTGTTGGGAAACTTTACAAATATGAATTTCGACTTTATTTGCAAAATCTCTCTGGAACTTGTAAAATGGGCATAACTTTTGCATACGAACTCGGATTAAAAAGTTTTCTTTATTAAAATGGAGAATCTCTTTCGAAGTATGAGGGTTTCGGACGAAAACTTATCTGTTACAAAGGCATTTCATTTTTTTAAACATACTACAACTCCAGACTTTTTTTGCGTTCAGTATGCACCATTCAAAGCCACGTCATCAACTTTCAACCCTTTCTGACATCATTTCCTATTTTTCATGCATTTACTGGTTTTTTTGAGCTAAATGACCCTGAAATTGAAAAACACTACAAATGAACTTTGAAAAGGTTGAAAGTTGACATGGTATCACCATTTCACCCACATAGCATGTGCAAAAACATAGAGAGGGTTACGGCAAAAAATGGATGCACTTTGTGTACAAAATGGGGAATCTCTTTCGAAGCATGAGGGTTTCAGACGAAAACTCATCTGTTACAAGGCATTTCATTTTTTTAAACTTATTACAACTCCAGACTTTTTGTGCGCTCTGTATGCACCACTTATAGGAAAAGCGCTATAGATGAAATGGACACTAATGGCGCACCAGACATGTGGTGCGGCACTACTATATACTAATGGCGCACCATGTGTTGGTGCGCCATTAGTGTCCAAATACTAATGGCGCACCACATCCATGGTGCGCCATTAGTAACATTTTTTTTTAAAACTAGTAATGGCGCACCAGTTGATAGTGCGCCATTACTAGTTAAACTAGTAATGGCGCACCACATCCACGGTGCGCCATTAGTAAAAAAAATCAATTTTTTTTTCAATTTTTTTATTTTTTTTCAAAACTAGTAATGGCGCACGAGTAGATAGTGCGCCATTACTAGTTAAACTAGTAATGGCGCACCACATCCACGGTGCATGATACATCTCCAACATATCTATAATTTTTTATTGTTCCATGCTATTATATTACCCCTTTTGGATGTTTATCGGCTTTATTTTACACATTTATATCATTTTTGGGACTAACCTACTAACCGGAGGCCAAGCCCATATTATTGTTTTTTTGCGTACTTCAGTATTTCAAAGAAAAGGAATATCAAACGGAGTCCAAACGGAATGAAACCTTCGGGAGCGTGATTTTTGGAACAAACGTGATCCAGAAGACTTGGAGTGCAAGTCAAGAAGCAGCCGAGGCCTCCACGAGATAGGAGGGCGCCCCCCCCCCTATAGGGCGCCCCCTGTCTCGTGGGCCCCTCGGGCGGCCACCGACGTAATTCTTCGTCCTATATATACCTACGTACCCCGAAAACATCCAGGGGCACCACGAAACACAATTTCCACCGCCGTAACCTTCTGTATCCTCAAGATCCCATATTGGAGCCTTCGCCGGCACTCTGCCGGAGGGGGAATCAAGCACGGAGGGCCTCTACATCAATATCCTTGCCCCTCCGATGAGTTGTGAGTAGTTTACCACAGACCTACAGGTCCATAGTTATTAGCTAGATGGCTTCTTCTGTCTTTTTGGATCTCAATACAATGTTCTCCCCCTCTCTTGTGGAGATCTATTCGATGTAATCTCTTTTTGCGGTGTGTTTGTTGAGATCCGATGAATTGTGGGTTTATGATCAAGTTTATCTATGAATAATATTTGAATCTTCTCTGAATTCTTTTATGTATGATTGAGTTATCTTTGCAAGTCTCTTCGAATTATCAATTTAGTTTGGCCTACTAGATTGGTCTTTCTTGCCATGGGAGAAGTGCTTAGCTTTGGGTTCAATCTTGCGGTGTCCTTACCCAAAGGATGTAAAGGGTTGCAAGGCATGTATTGTATTGTTGCCGTCGAGGATAACAAGATGGGGTTTATATCATATTGCATGAGTTTATCCCTCCACATCATGTCATCTTGCTTAATGTGTTACTCTGTTCTTATGAACTTAATACTCTAGATGCATGCTGGATAGCGGTCAATGTGTGAATTAATAGTAGTAGATGCAGGCAGGAGTCGGTCTACTTGTTATGGACGTGATGCCAATGTACATGATCATGCCTAGATAATCTCATAACTATGCGCTTTTCTATCAATTGCTCGACAGTAATTTGTTCACCCACCGTAATACTTATGCTATCTTGAGAGAAGCCACTAGTGAAACCTATGGCCCCCGGGTCTATCTCTTATCATATTTGTTTCCAATCTACTTTTATTTGCATCTTTACTTTTTGCATCCATATTATAAAATACCAAAAATATATTTATATTATCATACTATCTTTATTAGATCTCACTTTCGCAAGTGGCCGTGAAGGGATTGACAACCCCTTTATTGCATTGGTTGCGAGTTCTCAGTTTGTTTGTGTAGGTGCGTGGTACTTTTGAGGAGCCTCCTACTGGATTGATACCTTGGTTCTCAAAACTGAGGGAAATACTTATGCTACACTTGCTGCATCACCCTCTCCTCTTCGAGGAGAACCAACGCAAGCTCAAGACGTAGCAAGAAGAATTTCTGGCACCGTTGCCGGGGAGGTCTTCGCTCAAGTCAAGACATACCAAGTACCCATCACAAATCCATCTCCCTCGCATTTACATTATTTGCCATTTGCCTCTCGTTTTCCTCTCCCCCACTTCACCCTTGCCGTTTTATTCGCCCTCTCTTTCCCAATCTCCTCCTCTCTTTGTCGCTCGCTCTTTGCCGCTATGTCTGAAATTGGGGAGATTATCATCGATATGGACAATAATAATAACACAGAAAATCCTGAGGCTCCGGCCAATGAACCCCCTATCTTGCATACTAAAAAGTTTCGAATCGGTAGTGGTAACATCATTGGCAAAGGTGTTATTCAATATTTCTTTACTTGTGCCGGTACTTTACCATCCATGGGTTGTTCTATTCTTCATAGAACTAGAAGTCTTGCGGATGCTATCGCTATGCTTGTGGTTGAACTCGAAAGACAATTTATGCATATGCATCCTTGCATACAAAGAATTTTCCTAGAATTCTCTAATATTGAGCACTCTTCTGTTAAGCGCGCTGTTACTATCTTTTTGGCTCATGAGTTTAGATTTATCATAAGAGAGGCCAAAGAAATCTTTGCGCACTATAGGGTGGACGCCGGTCGTCCTCCCATAGAAGCGATCCTCTATGATCAAGAGGAAATTAGACATTTTCAATCTTCGGACTATGTCGCTTTTAATGAAAACCTTAGAAAAAAGGTTCCTAGTAATGTCTTGGTTGATTGCATTAACGGGCTTAATAATGATTTTGCCCTTCGAAACAATGAGCTAAGATACTCTCTTGAGTATAGGCTTACAAGATTTTGCCAAAAGAATGCTTTTAGTGATGAAATAGTTGTGCACTATGAAGGGCTAAAGGAGGAACCCGTTCCTCCTGTGATTGATCTTGGGGATATTTGTCCCACTAAATTTAGCCCTTTTGGTTACTTTTGCTTGCCTCAGAGGAAACTTGCCGCCGAACGTAGAGAATATGAAATGAGCTTTCAAGATCTATCTTATTATTACGACACCACTTAGATCTATATTATCTGTTACAAAGGCATTTCATTTTTTTAAACTTACTACAACTCCAGACTTTTTGTGCATTCAGTATGCACCATTCAAAGCCATGTCATCAACTTTCAACCCTTTCTGACATCATTTGCTATTTTTCATGCATTTACTGGTTTTTCGAGCTAAATGATCCTGAAAGTGAAAAGCACTACAAATGAACTTTAAAAAGGTTAGAATTTGGCATGGTATCACCATTTCACCCATGTAGCATGTGCAAAAACATAGAGAGGGTTACGGCAAAAAAGGGATGCACTTCGTGTACAAAATGGAGAATCTCTTTCGAAGCATGAGGGTTTCAGATGAAAACTCATCTGTTACAAAGGCATTTCATTTTTTTAAACTTATTACAACTTCATACTATTTGTGCGCTCTGTATGCACCACTACTAGGAAAAGTGCTATAGATGAAATGGACACTAATGGCGCACCAGACATGTGGTGCGCCACTACTATATACTAATGGCGCACCATGTGTTGGTGCACCATTAGTGTCCAAATACGGTGCGCCATTAGTAACAATTTTTATTATTTTTTAACTAGTAATGGCGCACCACATCCACGGTGCGCCACTAGTAATTTGTTTTCAATTTTTATTTATTTTTTACAAAACTAGTAATGGCGCACCGTGGGGTGGTGCGCCATTACTAGTTGAACTAGTAATGGTCCACCACACCCACGGTGCGCCATTACTAACTTGGCCCAAAAATACCCCCGCATGCACCCCCGCCCCCCCCCAATGGACCGCCTTTTCAGTTTTAAAAAAATAAAAGAAAATGATGAAATTATCAAAAAAAAAAAGAAAATAAGTTTCCCATGTGATATGTGGTCTAGTTGTTGGGAAAATTTACAAATATGAATTTCGACTTTATTTGCAAAATCTTTCTTGAATTTGTAAAATGGGCATAACTTTTGCGTACGAACTCGGATTAAAAAGTTTTCTATACTTAAAATAGAGAATATCTTTCGAACTATGAGGGTTTCGGACGAAAACTTATCTGTTACAAAGACATTTCATTTTTTAAACTTACTACAACTCTAGACTTTTTGTGCGTTCAGTATGCACCATCCAAAGCCACGTCATCAACTTTCAACCCTTTCTGACATCATTTGCTATTTTTCAGCGTTTACTGGTTTTTTTCAGCTAAATGACCCTGAAATTGAAAAGCACTACAAATGAACTTTGAAAAGGTTGAAAGTTGGCATGGTATCACCATTTCACCCACATAGCATGTGCAAAAACATAGAGAGGGTTACGACAAAAAAGAATGCACTTCGTGTACAAAATGGAGAATCTCTTTTAAAGCATGAGGGTTTCAGACGAAAACTGATCTGTTACAAAGGCATTTCATTTTTTTAAACTTATTACAACTCCAGACTTTTTGTGCGCTCTGTATGCACCACTACTAGGAAAAGGGCGATAGATGAAATGGACACTAATGGCGCACCAGACATGTGGTGCGCCACTACTATATACTAATGGCGCACCATGTGTTGGTGTGCCATTAGTGTCCAAATACTAATGGCGCACCACATCCACTGTGCACCATTAGTAACAATTTTTTTTCAAAACTAGTAATGGCGCATGAGTGGATAGTAATGGCGCACCACATCCACGGCGCGCCATTAGTAAAAAAAATTCAATTTTTTTTTAATTTTTTTTCAAAACTAGTAATGGCGCACCAGTGGATAGTGAGCCATTACAAGTTAAACTAGTAATAGCGCACCACATCCACGGTGCGCCACTAGTAATTTTTTTCAATTTTTTATTTCTTTTCAAAACTAGTAATGGCGCACCGCGGGAGTGAACTAGTAATGGCGCACCACTCCCACGGTGCGCCATTACTAACTTGGCCCAAAAGTACCCTCAAGATGCACCCCGTGGACCGCCTTTTTAGTTTAAAAAAATGAAAATTATGAAAATGTCAAAAAAAAAGTTTCCCATGTGATATGTGGTCTAGTTGTTGGGCGAATTTACAAATATGAATTTCGATTTCATTTGCAAAATCTCTCTGGAATTTGTAAAATGGGCATAACTTTTGCATACGAACTCGGATTAAAAAGTTTTCTATACTTACAAAGGCATTTCATTTTTTTTAAACTTACTACAACTCCAGACTTTTTGTGCGTTCAGTATGCACCATTCAAAGCCACGTCATCAACTTTCAACCCTTTCTGACATCATTTTCTGTTTTTCATGCATTTACTGGTTTTTTTGAGCTAAATGACCCTGAAATTGAAAAGCACTACAAATGAACTTTGAAAAGGTTGAAAAGTTGGCATGGTATCACCATGTCACCCACATAGCATGTGCAAAAACATAGAGAGGGTTACGGCAAAAAATGGATGCACTTCCTGTACAAAATGGAGAATCTCTTTCGAAGCATAAGGGTTTCAGACGAAAACTCATCTGTTACAAAGGCATTTCATTTTTTAAAACTTATTACAACTCAAGACTTTTTGTGCGCTCTGTATGCACCACTACTAGGAAAAGGGCTATAGATGTAATGGACACTAATGGCACACCAGACATGTGATGCGCCACTACTATATACTAATGGCGCACCACATCCACGGTGCACCATTAGTAACAATTTTTTTTCAAAACTAGTAATGGCGCACCAGTGGATAGTGCGCCATTACTAGTTAAACTAGTAATGGCGCACCACATCCACGGTGCGCCACTAGTAAAAAAAAATTAATTTTTTTTTCAATGATGTGGTGCGCCATTACTAGTACTGGCGCACCATATCCACGGTGCGCCACTAGTAAATTCTTTTCAAAATTTTTAAATTTTTTTTATTTTTTTCAAAACTAGTAATGGCGCACCGTGGGAGTGGTGCGCCATTACAACTTGTAATGGCGCACCACTCCCATGGTGCGCCATTACTAACTTGGCCCAAAAATACCCCCGCATGCACCCCCCTGTGGACCGCGTTTTCAGTTTTAAAAAAAATAAAAGAAAATGACGAAAATGTCAAAAAAGAAAAGAAAATAAGTTTCCCATGTGATATGTGGTCTAGTTGTTGGGAAAATTTACAAATATGAATTTCGACTTTATTTGCAAAATCTCTCTGGAATTTGTAAAATGGCCATAACTTTTGCATACGAACTCGGATTAAAAAGTTTTCTATATGAAAAATCATCTACTCGAAAAGTTACATCCGAATTTATGGGGTAACCCCGTTAAACATTTTCATAATCCTCAAAAACCTAACAGAAACAAACTTACGGAGCTTTTAAGATCTGGAGGCAAAAAAATTCAAAAAATTTCAAACTTACTAGTGGTGCACCGTTTGCTAGGTGCGCCACTAGTAACAGAAAAAAAAAGTAGTTTCGATTTTTTTTCGGGATTTTTTTTTTCAAAATATGATACGTAATATGAACGGAAGTTTGAAATATTTTTTCAAAATTTCATCACACTCATGAACATGAACAAAGTCCTAAAAATAAACAAAGTTTATAAGGATTCATATGCTAGATATATCAACAAGTGCCTGTGAAGTGAGCTAGTGCTGGGGTTGGATAGAACTCTGAAGTTAAGCGTGCTTGGGCTGGAGTAGTGTGAGGATGGGTGACCTTTCGGAAAGTTTGACCAGGGAGTGCGTTTTGACCTGAGATTAAGCATATTGACCCGAGATTAAGCCATAGTGACCCGAGATTAAGAAAAAATGAAAAAAAATAAAAAAATTTGAATTTTTTTAAAAATATTTTGAAAAAAAATTATTACTAATGGCGCACTTCTATGTGGTGCGCCATTACTAAGTCAGATAGTAATGGCGCACCTCTAGGCCTACTAATGGCGCACTACGAGTGCGCCATTAGTATCTGGTATACTAACCATTAGTAAAAAATACTAGTGGCGTGGTACTAGTGGCGCACCAGTAGTGCGCCATTAGTAGGCAAAACTGGTGCGCCACTAGTAGCCCTTTTCCTAGTAGTGCACCATTCAAAGCCACGTCATCAACTTTCAACCCTTTCTGACTTCATTTGTTATTTTTCATGCATTTACTAATTTTTTTGAGCTAAATGACCCTGAAACTGAAAAACACTACACATGAACTCTGAAAAGGATGAAAGTTGGTATGGTATCATCATTTCACCCACATAGCATGTGCAAAAAGTGGAGAGGGTTACAACAAAAACTGGATGCACTTCGTGTACAAAATGGACAATCTCTTTCGAAGTATCAGGGTTTTAGACGAAAACTCATCTGTTACAAAGGAATTTCATTTTGTTTAAATAACCTAAGTATTACCAAATTGAATATAATGATAAAACACACTAATATTAAACATAAGAAAAAATCACTAAAAATCTATTTTTAAAGTAAAGTTATTCTCAAACTAGTGATTCACACAAATTTCAAATAATTCAAATTTAAACTATTCAAATTTGAAAACTACTGGCACTAACTGAAAGTTTGTAATTTTTTGTACCTAAATCAAAAATATACATGAAGAAATTCTAAATACAGCAAAAAAACTCATAAATAAATAAAAGAAAATAAATAAAATAAAATAAATAAAGCAGAAAAGAAAAAAAGAAAATAAAAAAGCCTGCCTACTGGGCCACAGCGGCCTACATACGACTAGAAACCCAACCTGCAGTTGGACCAGGATGCAGGCCCGCTAGCCCAGAAGGCCCAACAGGGCAGCACAAGTTCATTAGGCCACAAGGGCCTGCTTAGAGAGGAGCTCGAGAGAGCTACCGCACTAGGGCTTATAAACCAGTGCGGACGCCCCTCGGCTAGCGAGGTGGGACTAAACTTGCCGCACCGCACCTGGGCAGCGCACCCCCTTTAGTATCGGGTGATGGCTGCAACTGGTAGACCGGTTTGTGCCACGACCCGGTACTAAAGGGGGTCGCTTCCCGCCGCTTGGACTGGCCAAATTTGACCTTTAGTACCGGTTTGTCGCTTCAACCGGTACTAAAGGTCCCTCCTATATATATATATATATATATATATATATATATATATATATATATATATATATATATATATATATATATATATATATATATATATATATATATATATATATATATATAGCACTTACGAAATTCAGTTTCTTCTCCTCTGCTTCTCCGATCCCGTCGCTTGCCGCCTCGTCTCGCCGCCGCCCAGCCCGTCCCTCACGACTCGCTGGCCTTGCCCGCTGCCCGTCCCTGTCGCCGCCCCCTATCGATGTGAGACCCCCGCCATGACCGGCTGCCTTCCCAAGCCGCACACACACACACATGTAGATGTACACACACGCACACTTAGATGTTATATTTTTAGTTTTAGGTTTTTTCTGTTTTTAGTTTTTATACAAAGGTTTTAGATGAATTAATGAATTAATTAGATTAATGTCAAATGTCAAAGGTTTTAGATGAATTAATTAATTAGATTAATGCCAAATGTTAGATGAATTCGCTAGATAAATTAATGTTAGATGAATTAGTTTTTTATACATTTAGTTAGGTAAATAAGATATATTAATTAAGATTAGATGAATTAGATTTTTAAACTTTTATCAAAATGTTAGATGAATTAGCTAGATATATATATATATATATATATATATATATATATATATATATATATATTAATGTTAGACGAATTAGCTAGCTAGATATCATATGTCAAAGTTTGAATTTTGACATATGCAACGATATTTGATCGTCGACATATGTCAAAGTTTGCATATAGAATTTGCATTTAGAATTTAAAAAATGTTATTTTCATATAGAATTTTGACGTATGCACCGATATCATTTTTTAAATTTGTATATAAGAAATCACAATCCAATCATTTAAAAAATGTTACATTTGCATATAGTATTTGTTCTCTACGTCAACGATGCCCGGCCCGCATCCTCGCCGTCGACCCGTTCGCGACGACGTCCTGCTTCAGAGGAGCCATGTCCGGGACTGGGCTCCGCCGGGCTGGCACTGGGAGGTGCTACCTTCAGGGGCGCGCCGCTTGGTGAGGAACCCGGCCCCGGGTCCCGTCGTCGACCCGGAGCTCCTTTGGTGGCGTTCGCGTGGGCCACTTTTGGTGCGGAGGGAGCCGGCCCCGCCGGAGGTGGTACGTCGCCGTGTCAGGGAGGAGGACGAGCACGTCCGTCGCTACATGGCTGCTATGGACGTCAGGTTCTCCAATACCTGGCAGGTTCTTCGGGGATCTCACCCGAGCTATGATCTTGCGATGGTTCCTTCTGTTTGGTTGTCCACCACCTGCGCCTCAGGAACCGCGAGTGAACTAGATTATTCGATAGTATTCGATCTATATCAGCTAGCTAGTGATGTATTCGGTAATATTTGAGACGATGTATTCGAGATTATATATATTATTTGATAATACTCGAGACGATGTATTCGACATTATATATATTATTCGATAATATTCGAGATGACGTATTCGAGATTATATATATTATTCGATAATATTCGAGACGATGTATTCGAGATTATATTCGATGATGCATATTATGTACTATGATTCAGTTTTTCCTTATTGATTGCATGCATGCATTGTAATTGAATACTAAATTGTTTTATATTCCTTCTGGATTAGTTAAATAAAAGCTATGGACAATACCGGCAGAGAAGGAGAGGAGGCTTTGTTCAACATCATACGCTCATCCCCTCGCCCAGATGAGTTTGAAGAAGATGACGACTCACAATATCTGAACCCTACCGGTGAGGGTATGATATTTGATGAAGACGAATGGATAGATGAAGTCCAGAACTATGATTACGATGACGAAGAAAATGTTGATCTTGAAATAACAAAGACCGGCGAGGTATATTTATATAAGGAGGCATCTGGTGATCATCACATGTTTAAAATGATTTGTATATATATATATATATTAATGAATCGATCTTTCTTCTTTCAGCCCTTCGGATCGAGAAAATCTTCTACAGGCAGCAGGACAGTGCGAGGCCCGGCCAAAAAGTTGAAGGATGGCATAAAGTACAACATCGATGCCATGAAACCTAACGGTGAACCAAGCGAGCCTAAGAAGAATGCGGGCAAGTTCGTTCGTCAGTGTGAAGTTCTTGTGAAGGAACAAACTCCGATCTCCATTCAAGAATGGAAAAATCCAGCAATGGAAAGTCCAGATCTTACTTTTGTTGACCAAAGAGCAAAAGATCTGCTTTGGGAATCTCTCATGTCACATTTCACCCTACCAGATCATTTCACAGATGCAGATGTGCAGAAAGTCAAGGACGCTGCTCTTAGGAAGATGACGCTTGCATTCAACAACCACAAGAAAACTATACGGGCCAAGTACGTCGAAGGAGGAAAGAAGAGTCCATAATTCACAGGAACACTGGAGAAGCAAAGAGATCACTGGCCCGCTTTCGTGAAATTCAAGGAATCAAAATTAGCTAAGGAATGGTTGAGAATAAACAAGCTCAATGCCACGAAAAAGGAGCATTACCGTAGGCTGGGGCTAGGTAGCTACGCGGTGGCCCGGCCTAAGTGGGATAAGGCTGAGCAACAGATGGTGGATGCAGGGTCATTCTAGTTACATTGAGCTAGCCCCCAGGTGCAGGACTTGGTTCTATGCGCATGGGGGGACGTTTTACCCAAAGACAGACCAGGTTTTGGAGAAGGCAAGTCTTAAAGGAGCCGACTTCAAAATACTTGTTGCAATAGAAGAGGCTCGAACAGGGGTGTTCACGCCCAACAAAGAGAACGACGAGCTTATGCGTGCCCTGGGAAATCCTGAACACCCGGGAAGAACAAGAGGCAAACGCGTTGTTCCGTGGTATGAGGGGTTTGAGGAATGAAATGCCAACTACAGAAGCTGTGTGAGTAAGAAGATGGAGGAGGAGAAGAAGAAGAAGCTGGAGGAGGAGCAGAGGAAGCAGGAAGCAGAACACCTTAAAGTCCTAGAATCAGCGCACGCGGAGTTGGCACTCCAATTCCAGCGGTAGCAGCAGCAGATCGACTCACTTAGCCAAGAAAGGGGGTCTCAGCAGCGGCAGGAGCTAGGGGATCCGGCATTGGATAGCACCGTCCCATCCATGCCGAGAAGCAGCGTGGGTTCTGCCCCGGGCGAGGCACTGCTGGATAGATACCTTGTGGATGACATCATGAAGAACACTTGTTGTGAGCTACACTTCAAAATGAAGAACATATCCATGAAGGTGGCGGACGCCGTTGCTTATACAAATCCCTCTGAAGCAACCTTCCGTTGCAACCCGATTCCAGTTGGCTATGCTTGTGTCGTGGTTGATGAAGTGGTGCCACAATATTCGGGGCTAGACCTTGACATTCCTGGAGGTGACGACGAGCACACACTGGGAGAGGCCATACATCGTATCATCCTATGGAGAAAGGATTGCGTCATCTTTCCAGGCCACTGACACCGCGTTAGCCGACTCCTCCTAGAAGTCCGCCAACGCGTCAGCAGACTCCCGCTCCTCCAAGTCATCAGCCACCGGCTCAGCAGAGTCCTGCTCCTTCAAGTCCGCCAACGCGTCAGGCCACTCCTCCTCATCCAAGTCCGGCACCGTGTCAGGCCACTCCTCCTCCTCCATGTCCGGCACCGCGTCAGCTCACTCCTCCTCCAAGTCAGGCACGTCAGCCGTCTCCGCCGCCTAAGTAATAGCAGAAGAGAGTCGCCGCAGCTATGGTGCCTAGCGGTACACGTAAAGGTATAGGAAGCAAGCGATTTCAATTTGGTCCAAGCTTCGTGCGTCTTCCGAAGAGACCTTACGACATGACTGCGGAGGAAAACGAAGCCGAATGCCAAGCCCAAGTGAGGGCCCAGCTGGGGCCGAAACCACCACCGCCGCCAAAGGAGAAAGTGCCTGAGCATGTCGTTGACCACTTCATTCATATGGCTCGAGCACCAGCTCCCAAGCCTAGGGACTCAGACTATGAGCGCCAAATCAGGAAGGCATATCAAGCATGAAATAATGAGTCGAGCTCGAGCTTCAGCCAAGCAGCTGCCAAAAAAGTGGGAAGACTATTCCCCAGCTGGGAGAACAGGCGGTGCAATCAAGCCCCCCGCTCATTGTACCAACACATGCGAGTACCGGCGCTGATCAGCTGGTAATAACCGACGCTCATAGAACGATGGCTGAAGAGGACGGCGTCTATGTTTATCAACTCATAGAGATCGAGCCCATGGATATGATTAGAGAGGAGGACGTAAAACGGAAATATGCCCACGACCAGCCTATGGTGAAGCCTGAGGAGGTCAAGCTTCTATCAACGAGAATGTATTGATTGCATGAATTGTACATGAAAGAAGTCAAGACTACCGATCGAGAGTCCCTCATGGTGAAAGTACCTAAAGGCTATTACTACCATGAAAAAGATCTGTGGGTTGAGTTTCGAGAAATGTTTCAGTTATTCAATCAAGACGCGCTCGACAAATCTATCGTCAATTGCTATTGTTTGTAAGTGGTTTCTTTATGTAATTAATTTAATTCTCTAACTAGCTGTAGTGCTTGTTCTATTCATTACCTGTAATTATCCTCACTATATTCTCTTCTGTGGTATTATGCAGAATAAAGATGTTTGAAATGAAAAACGCTGGATGCTATGGCATTGGGTTCATTGACCTAAATAGCATTAATGAAAAGACATGGTCACAAGAATATGATCGACCACACGTAGAGAAAATCTAGCTAGACTTCTTGAAGCGCCTAAATGCTTGTCCAGAAATACTACTTCCTTGCAACTTCCAGTGAGTCACACTGTCTTGTAATACAAATTTCGTTTTTGCTTACTAGCTAGATGTTAATAAGTGTATAGGGTTTAGGGTAGTTGATGAGTTATGCACATGCTCGCTTAATTATACATGCAAACGTGTGCGCATGCAGATACCATTGGATCTTGTTAATCATTGAATTTGACGAGGGGAAAGTTCAAGTACTGGACTCACTACTTAAAAAAGATACTGACTACGAAATTGTGAAGGGGATGGTCAACAGGTAATTTCAATCATTATCGAACTTTATATGTCAGCCTCTTTAGTTCGTCATTTCCTGATATCAACTAATTAATAACTCCTTATTCATTTACTTTGCAGCCGGGTAGGGCCTGGCAAAAGTTCATCAAACAGGTTGATGGCCAATGGAGAAAAGAGCTGAAATGGATCCGACCCAAGGTAATTAATTAAGTAGCTAGTACCAGCTAGCTACCATATCTCTTTAATTCTAGTTTCAACTCCATTAATTATCATGCTTGACTAATTATTATATGATTGAATTCTATTCTCGTAAAGGCCCTGAAGCAGGCGTCGGGGACTGATTTATGTGTGTTCTACGTTTGCGAGAACATTCGTATGATGACTACCGAAAGGACCAGAACCGATAGAGACCTCTGTGTACGTTTACCAGAACACTATTCATATTTTTTACATCATTATCTAATATATATACACACAACTAATAATACATGTATATTTTGATCCCTTCTTTAAAGATGAAGGAGATGCGGGATCAGCTACTACCGGAGGCTCGCGTACGAGAACTTCAAGAGGAAATAACGGGATTTCTGCTCGACCAGGTCACAGATCCCAAAGGAGAACTCCATTAACCCATACCGAGGTCATGACTCCATGTAATAATCTGCAAATTGTAGGAGAAATTGTATATACCAAATTTTATATATACATGTGTATGTGTGAATGGTGGTGCATATATATATATATATAGACACACACACACACACACATATATATATGCGTGATGGTATATATATATACGAAAAATGTATTTGGCAACCCTGTGACAGATTGGAAAAACGCCACACGAGCTCGGAGACGTTGGATCACCATCACGCAATTGAACCAGTACGCAGAAAAAACACGCCCGAACAGATCGAACCCCATCCTCGCGGGAAAACCAATAGTGCTACCCTCTCTCCCCCGACCTCGCATCGATCCCGATTCCAGCCGTTGGCGAGCTCGCACACCGCCATGGCCGCTCCCCCACCAGCACGGCACCACCAACGGCAGCTCCTACCTCCGCTCCACCTCCGCCTCCCCGCGCCGCCAACACTCCCCCTCCACCTCCCCACATCAGGCCAATTTGCACCGCCCCCTCTACCTCCTACGCACCGCCGCGAGCCAACCATGCGCCGGCGACTAGCCAGCCGACGAGGACTCTGTCCGGTGTCCATCGTGGATTGGCCCGTGGATAGAATGGATGCTAGTGGCGGTCACCGTGCTAGCAAGGCTCTGCCAAACCAATTTAGTGGATGGTCAGTCGGTCCCCTCGGCCATCTGAAAACTATGTTTCATCTAACGTCCCTCCACACTGCTCATCTAGTTCTGTATGGATTCTGTTTACTTGTGGCAGTTGCCAACATTGTGAACATTCAGTAATTCACTCGTGTTTCTTTAACTACTTAACCAAGCAGTATTGATTTGTTAGATCTGAAACTTACCAAGTTAGCTAAAATGTATAGTTGCTTGCCTATCCTACTACCATGTTCGGCCAGAATGACGATGAAGGCGTAATACTGGTCCTGTATTTCAATATATCCGATAGCTTCGACAAGGAGATTTCTCCTCAGCTCAGGGACAACATCAAGGTGAGCAAAATTTATTGCATTTCATAAGCTAAACATTTTCAGTACCTCACACACGTTTCTGATGAGTAATTGGTTATGCAGAGTGTTATGAATGAGGAAATGGAGAAGGCCAAGGGGGTTCCTGGTGGACAGGAACGTGCCCTACACAGAGAGGCTGAAAATTCTGGCCGACATTGTCAACCCCAAGGCCTGCAGCTTAGTGCAGCCAAGGGGAGGCCTGTGCAATCCTACAACCAAAAGCCAGTGTTGTCTAGACCTCAGCACAAATTCTACAAGCTATACTAACCATTCATGCTTGCTCACGTCTCCATCAACGTGCTCAAATTCAGATATTCTCTATGCGCCCCAGATTGAAACATGTGCATATGTCTACTTATTATGATGTAGGGCTCGAACTACTTTGAGATCGATATCGACGTGCACTGGTTCAGCTACATATCATGAAAGGACCTCGAGACCTCCCGAGACCGGCACAAAGATGGCGTCATCGATCTTGGGAAGACCATTCAGGTACTTACGTTTCCTCGTGTTCTTGGCCTTGGGGCCAGTTGGCATGAGGAGTATTTTGTTCAGAGGAAGGCTAAAGTATGAACCTTATGCATCTGGGGCCTTATAACTTACACTATGTCATCTTGGTCACTTCTAGCGTGTCACCATGATAACACTATGCAAACCTGTTTAAATCAGTTTATTTTTCAGCATAATAACTTCAATTGTTTCTACCTGATAATTCATATTGATTTAGCTTGATAAATTATATCATGCTAGCATTCTAACTCGAACCGCTTTGAATACTTATTTTTCTTATTTTAACCACATAACTTATGCAACTTGAGCCTGATAACTTGTGATGTATCAAAATATTTAGCTCTAACAGGTTTCAACACTCATGTTTTACTTCAACTTGATGACTTATGCAGCTTGAACATGATAATTTATAGTATGTCGTCCTGAATAAATTTTAGTGTGTCAACATGATAAAAACCACTTTATAAGCCTATTTAACTCATTATATTTTTTCAACATGGTAACTAGAACACTTCTAACTGATAATTCATATTGCTTTAGCCTAACAAATTATACCGTGTCAGCATTTTTTATTTGTTCTGCTTTCAATATTTTTTTTACTTTCAACCCGATAATTTATGCAATTTGAGCCTGATAACTTAATATGCCAGCTTGATAACTGAAGAGTCACCACGTTTAACTCACACTTTGTCAGCATGTTTAACTCTTTCTATTTCTTGGCATGGTAACTTCATTTTAGCATGATAATTTATGATGTGTCAGCACAATAACTTATACTTGTTTGGACCGATAACTTGTATTGTTTTGACCTGATAAACCACATTTCTCTTTATCTTATCAAACAGCGGGGAGCCGCGTGAACCGAGGCTTCTCAAGCCACCAGACGACCATCCCCCAACGTTCCTTCATCCTCGTCGTAGTCACCCGCTCCGTGTCTCTCAACCTCAGGGTGGCCATCGGCATCACCAAGCTCGCTAGGACGGTCGTCTTGCTCGATGGTTCCAGGGTGCTTAGTTCTACATAGGTGTGTCCTTCAGCTTCCTCCAGGCCACCGTCATCGGCCTCAGCGTGCAGTACAACATCACCGTCTGGACCATCTCCAGCAAGTTCCAGATCCTCACTTTCCTCTACTCCCTAAGAAACCAATCAACCATCATGCTTCTGAATTGCTTGCTACAATATGCAAAATATGGCTTGCCACTGGTCGTCTTTGATTCATTTTACCTGAATTCAGGGTGTGGTCGCGTCCGGCATGTCCTTCATGATGCTGACATGGTGCATCGACCCAGGACCTAGCCTGGTCAATGGGAAATTCTGACCGCACTAACCAGGTCAGCTAGATCATGCCTGTGCTAAGATTCATCAATACATGTAGTTGTATATTCATGGAACTAGTGAGTAAAAAAGAATCCTGCAAGACCCAGCACTTATGGAATCGACCCGTAGATAACTCATTCCACCATAGTTATTGTTCAATATATGAACACTAAAAAAGTTATTATTGCAAGAAGATTTCTTACACGATGGCCTGAGGGGCTGCTAAGTTACCCGGGCCTAGTAACTTTTGACCGGGAGATAAAATTTGTTGGAACACACCTCAGTAATTCCCGCTAAAATAGAATGGTAATTTATGCACCGCATGGTTGGTAAGTTAGATACCCCGTGTCCTATTAACTTCAACTCGGGGAAAAATACACCGATAACTCTAGTAACTCATGCCTAAATAGCATGGTAATTTAACACACCATAGACATGATAACTTCAGTGTCTAGTGCATGGAGAGAAGACCGGGAAACCTTTTTTTGCCTCCCGTAACTTCAGTGTAATCAACATGATAACTTACGTAATGCTGGCATGATAACTTGGATATAAATAACACGGTAACTTTGACACGTCGTGGAGCAATGTTGTTGAAAAACATACCTCTATAACTTATGTGTAAATAGCATGGTAACGCATCTTAGGCGTGATAACTTAAGTTCATAACACTGCGGTAACTTTGACCGAGGATTCTTTTTTGTTGAAACATACAACAATATTTTTTTGTTGAAAAACATACCCTAGATAACTTATATAAAAATAGCATGGTAATATACGAACCACATACTTGATAACTTACGCACCGCGGTAACTCTCTCCAAGGAGAGGAACAAGTTGTTGAAAAACATATTCCCGTTAACATATGGGAAAATAACACGGTAATGTATGAACCGCAAACCCGTTAACATACATACAAACCCCACGATAACATTGAACAGTGGAAAGAAGTTGTTGAAAATATACCCTAGATAGTTTTTTTGAAAATAACATGATAATATACTAACCACATACCTGATAACTTAGGTACAGATACGTAAATTTGGAAAAGTTCTTGAAAAACATACCCCTAATAACCTATGTGAAAAAAACATTGTAATGTATGAACGGCATACCCCATAATGTACGTATAAACACTGTGGTAACTTCGACAAAGGGGGGAAAGGTTATTGAAAATCGAAATATACCCCCGGTAATTTATGTGAAAATAACACGGTAATAAATGAATCGCATACCCGATAACTTACTTACAAACACCGTGGTAACTTTGACCAAATGGAAAAATATTATAAAAACATACTCTCAATAACTTATGTGAAAATAGCACAGTAATATACGCACACATACCTGATAACTTATGTATGATACCGCCTTAAATTGACCAAGGGAGAAAAAAGTTGTTAAGAAAATACCCCTAGGTAATTTCTATGTAAATAGCATGGTAATATACGACCCACATAGTTGATAACTTACGCGAAAACACTGGTAATTTGCACCTGAAAGGAGGGAATGGGACGATCAGTTTTGTGAACCATATGGACCGGAGTGGAACATGCAGAAAAAATGATGGAACTGGGCGCATAGTCCTAAAACCCAGACAAGTGAGGCTGCCGTTTTTTATTTTTCAGTTAATGATCGTTGTCTTTTTTGTGCAATCTCGTCTCAAGAAGATTCAACTAGTATGTAAGTTTTGTGGAATCAAAAAAAGGAGCCAGCCTAGCTGGTTGATGTGGTTTCATTTAGTATGGGAGGGTCACTAGTAGAAAAGGGGGCAATGATCCAGGTCGGGTCAGCCCATTAGTCCCGGTTCAGTCCAGAACTAGGACCCATGGGGGCATTGGACCCGGTTCGTGAGCCCCGGGGGCCGGCCGGGCCACGTGGGCCATTGGTCCTGGTTCGTATGGACCTTTTGGTCCCGGTTGGTGGGACGAACCGGGACCAATGGCCTCGCTCCTGGACCACCACCATTGGTCCTGGTTGGTGGCATGAACCGGGACCAAAGGCTGCCCTTTAGTCCCGGTTCATGCTACCAACCGGGACCAATGAGGTGCCTATATATACCCCTCGCCAGAAGAGCAGAGCACACTGCTATGTTTTTTCTGGCCGCCGAGGGGGAGAGGGCTTGGTGGTGCTCTAGCTCACCTCCTATGCACACAAGGTGTTCGATGGAATGCCCGAGCCACATACTTAAGCTTTCTCCTCTCCAAGCTCGACCTCCAAGCTCCATTTTTCTCAATATTTGTCTAGGTTTAGCGGTCCGTCACGCCCCGTCCCCGTCTTCACCGCCGTCGATCACCCGCCGATCTCATCGCCGGCACCACCGTGGTGAGCCTCTTGTTCTTATCTTCTTTCTGAAAGGAAAAATATTCTTACTTGTATGTTTAGATAGATACTTGTATTATTATCTTACTTTTATTATTGCATCTTATATAGTGCGATGGTTTAGGTATCCGCCCCCGTCGGCCCTCGTCATGTCTATGATTCGGATGTGGTATATATTA
Source organism: Aegilops bicornis (assembly GCA_021605145.1). Classification (NCBI taxonomy): domain Eukaryota; kingdom Viridiplantae; phylum Streptophyta; class Magnoliopsida; order Poales; family Poaceae; genus Aegilops; species Aegilops bicornis. Next base: position 803,107,262 of record CM038675.1, read on the forward strand.
TCTTTTCATGACTATTAGTTCATTTATTGTTTACGAAAATTATGCCGACCAACGTGACATAGATTTTATTTATCTAGGAGGTTGTTGAACCGGAAATTCCAACCGACCCTATTGTCGAGAGGTTAAATTTAGTTGAAGAAGAAAATAATTTCTTGAAGGAAAAATAAAAAAATTAAGGAGGAGAAGATGATATTGGAGTTGCATGTTGCGGATGTAAATGTCGATGATCACAAGATCAAGATGGATGCAATGCGCTTGAAGATTAGAAAGATTAGAAAATATGCCATTCATACCGAGACTTGGTATCATTATGCCGTTGGGTCAGTTGTTACCTTGGTTCCGATTATGATCGCATTTGTTTTCGCATTGAAATGTTTTACATAGTTTCAATGTATGGTTTAATTAATTTAGATGCTCTGCGGAGCTTTATGTTGTTAGATGAGAACTATGTATGTACTTTGGTTTTAATGTGATGATGAACTTCTATTAATTTGGTCACTTAATTATCTATTCATGATGTTCGTAATGATTTTTGACACACTTAATTATATATAATGCACGCAGATGAACCGGCAATGGATGTACGGTGACAGACACACCTCCGAGTACATTAAGGGTGTGCATGATTTTCTCGAAGTGGCTGAGGCAAACAAGCAGAATGGTTTTATGTGTTGTCCATGCCCTATATGTGGGAATACGAAGTCTTACTCGACCGGAAAATCCTTCACACCCACCTGCTTTACAAGGGTTTCATGCCACACTATAATGTTTGGACGAGGCACGGAGAAATAGGGGTTATGATGGAAGACGGCGAATAAGAAGAGTACGATGACAACTATGTGCCCCCTGAATACGGTGATGCTACTGAACATCAAGAGGAACCAGACGATGTGCACGATGATGTTGCAACGGGCGAAGCTGCTGAAGATCAAGAGGAACCAGACGATGTGCCTGATGATGATGATCTCCACTGGGTCATTGTCGATGCAAGGACGCAATGCGAAAGTCAAAAGGAGAAGCTGAAGTTCGATCACAAAAAAGGGTTGTACCCCAATTGCGAAGATGGCAACGCAAAGCTCGAATTACCCGTCTTGGTATTGCTGCAGTGGAAGGCGAGAGAATCTTGTGCTGACAAAGGATTTGAGAAGCTATTGAAAATATTGAAGAAGAAGCTTCCAAAGGATAACGAATTGCCCGACATTACATACGCAACAAAGAAGGTCATATGCCCTCTAGGATTGAGGTGCAGAAGATACATGCATGCCCTAATGAGTGCATCCTCTACGCGGTGCGTACAAGGATCTGAATGCATGCCCGGTATGTGGTGCATTACGGTATAACATCGCATTTAGATGACCCTTGTGATGTTGACGGCGAGCCCCAGTGAAGAGGGTTCTGCGAAGGTGATGTGGTATGCTCCTATAATACCATGGTTGAAACGTCTGTTCATAAACGGAGAGCATGCCAAGTTGATGCGATGGCACAGTGAGGACCGTAAGAAAGACGGGAAGTTGAGAGCTCCTACTGACGGGTCGCAGTGGAGAAAAATCGAGAGAAAGTACTGGGATGAGTTTGCAAGTGACCCAAGGAATGTATGGTTTGCATTAAGCGCGGATGGCATTAATCCTTTCGGGGAGCAGAGCAGCAATCACATCACCTGGCCCGTGACTCTATGTATGTATAACCTTCCTCCTTGGATGTGCATGAAACGGAAGTTCATTATGATGCCAGTTCTCATCCAAGGCCCTAAGCAACCCGGCAACGACATTGATGTGTACCTAAGGCCATTAGTTGAAGAACTTTTACAACTGTGGAATGGAAACGGTGTACGTACGTGGGATGAGCACAAACAGGAGGAATTTGACCAAAAGTCATTGCTGTTCGTGACAATCAATGATTGGCCCGCTCTCAGTAACCTTTCAGGACAGAAAAACAAGGGATACCACGCATGCACGCACTGTTTACCTGACACCGATAGTATATACCTGGGAAGCTGCAGGAACAATGTGTACCTGGGCCATCATCAATTTCTTCCGACCAACCATCAATGTTGAAAGAAAGGAAAGCATTTCAAAGGCGAGGCAGATCACCGGAAGAAGCCCGCCATGCGTACCGGTGATCACGTACTTGCTATGGTCAATGATTTACACGTAATCTTTGGAAAGGGTCCCAACGGACTAGCTGTTCCGAATGACGCTGAGGAACATGCACATGTGGAAGAAGAAATCTATATTTTGTGACCTACCCTACTGGAAAGACCTAGAGGTCCGCTCTTTGATCGACGTGATGCATGTGACGAAGAACCTTTCCGTGAACCTGCTAGGCTTCTTGGGCGTGTATGGGAAGACAAAAGATACACCTGAGGCACGGGAGGACCTGCAACGCTTGCGAAAAAAATACGGCATGCCTCCGAAGCACTATGAAGGTCCCGCCACCACGCTCTTACGAAAGAAGAGAAAGAAATCTTCTTTGAATGCCTGCTCAGTATGAAGGTCCCGACTGGTATCTCGTCGAATATAAAGGGAATAATAAATATGCCATAGAAAAAGTTCCAGAACCTAAAGTCTCATCACTGCCACGTGATTATGATGCAACTGCTTCCGGTTGCATTGAGGGGGCTTCTACCGGAAAATGTCCGATTAGCCATTGTGAAGCTATGTGCATTCCTCAATGCAATATCTCAGAAGGTGATCGATCCAGAAATCGCATCAACGCTAAGGAGTGATGTGGCGCAATGTGTTGTCGGGCCGAGCTGGTGTTCCCACCATCTTTCTTCAATATCATGACGCACGCCCTAGTTCATCTAGTCGACGAGATTGTCATTATGGGGCCCGTATTTCTACACAATATGTTCCCCTTTGAGAGGTTCATGGGAGTCCTAAAGAAATATGTCCAGAATCGCGCTTAGGCCAGAAGGAAGCATCTCCATGGGCCATCAAACAGAGGATGTCATCGGGTTTTGTGTTGACTTCATTCCTGGCCTTAAGAAGATAGGTCTCCCTAAATCAGCGGTATGAGGGGAGACTGACTAGAAAAGGCACGCTTGGAAGGGACTCAATAATATGCAGTGACGGATATTCTTGGTCTCAAGCACACTACACAGTTCTATAGAACTCTACCTTGGTGACCCGTATGTCGATGAACACAAGAACAGTCTGCGCTCCAAACACCCGGAGCAGTGCGACGATTGGATTACATGTGAACACATCAGGACTTTCAGCAGTTGGTTGGAAACACGTCTCAGAGGTGACAGCACTGTTTGTGATGAGCTGTACTTGTTGTCCAGGGGACCATCTTCGACTGTAATGATTTGGAAAGGATACGAGATAAATGGAAATACATTTTACACGATTTCCCAAGATCAAAAGAGCACCAACCAAAACAGTGGTGTCCTCTTTGATGCAGCCACCGAGAGGGGAAAGGACACATATTATGGTTACATAGTGGACATATGGGAACTTGACTACTGAGTAGATTTTAAGGTCCCTTTGTTTAAATGCAACTGGGTCAATCTGTCGAGGCGGGCATGTGTAGACCCACAAGACGGAATGACAATAGTGGATCTGAAAAATCTTAGGTACACCGACGAACCGCTCGTCCTAGCCAATGATGTGGCACAGGTTATCTATGTGAAGGACATGTCTACCAGACCGAGAAAAAGAAAAGATAAGAAAGTTTAATACATCATACGATGAGCCAAAGCGCCACATAGTTCTTTTCGTGAAAAAGGGACATCGTGGGAGTGGAGGGCAAGATGACATGTCTCAAGATTATGAAAAGTTTCATGAAATTCCTCCCTTCAAAGTCAAGGCTGACCCAAGCATCCCGGTAAACGATGAAGATTATCCATGGTTACGGGCGCAATGAGCAATGACACAAGCGAAGAAAAAGTGAAGACTTTCTCCCGCAACTATTATGATGATACCATGCCAACTTTGTAATGCATTTGAGTATGATACCATTGTCCGTTTTGTACATGCACATGCTATGTGGGTGAAATTATGATACCATGCCAACTTTCAACTTTTTCAGAGTTCATTTGAAATGCTTTAACGTCTTATGGTTCGGCCCTCGTAATACCATTAATCCCGGTTCGCTCCTTGTCAACTATGTTCTCACCAAGAACACTCTCAAGAGGGCAGCCACGTGGGCCATTGGTCTCGGTTCCACGCACGAACCGGGACCAATGCGCCTCGCCCCTGGTCCATGACCATTAGTCCCGGTTTGTGCCACAAACCGGGACTAAAGGGTTGGTCCTCGTTATGCCAGAGTTTAGTCCCACCTCGCCAACCGAAGGGCGCCACACCGGTTTACAAGCCCGCCCCTCTCTGCCTTGTTGAGCTCCTCTCAAAGTGAAAATAGATGCCCCTATACAGGGAATTTGACCTAAATTCATAGTGAATTTCTCTGAAATTCATAGAAATTTATTATGAATTTAGGTTGAATTTTCTCTATAGGCGCATCTATGTTCAATTTTTTAGTAAAGTTAATCACAAACTTGTGATTCACACAAATTTCAAAGAATTCAACTTTTAACTATTCAAATTTGAAAACTAATGGCACTAACAGAAAGTTTATAATTTTTCTAAAACTAATGGCACTAACAGAAAGTTTATAATTTTGCTCACCTAAAAGCAAGAACAATTAAAAAATAAAGCAAAAAACAAAAAAAAATGCAGAAAACAAAACAAAAAAACTAGAAACAAAATAAAAATAGCAACAATAAGTATTTTGTTGTAAGTAGAAACAAAATAAAATAAATAAAGCAACAAAGAAAACAAAAAAAAACAAAAAAGTGTTTTCAAATTTGAAAACTAATGGCACTAACAGAAAGTTTATAATTTTTCTAAAACTAAAAGCAAAAAGACTTCAAAATAAAGCAAAAATCAAAAGAAAATAAATAATGCAGGAAACAAAAAAACTGGAAAAAAAATAAAATAGCAACAATAAGTAAAGAAAACAAAAAGACAAAAAAAGTGCCTCCTACTGGGCCCCCACGGCCTGAATACGACTAGAAACCCTACCATGGGCCAGGATTCAGGCCCGTAGGAGGCCCAAAGAGGCCCACAGTGCAAAGCAATGTCGATTAGGCCCATAGGCCTACTGATTCGAAGGAGTTCGAGAGAGAGGAGGCAACAGTGCTTATAAGCAGGTGGTCGACGCTCTCAACTAGCGAGGTGGGACTAAACTCCCACCACCACGCCGCTGTGCAAGGCCATTGGTCCCGGTTGGTGGTACGAACCAGGACCAATGCCACCCTTTGGTCCGGGTTCTTGGCACCAACCAGGACCAATGCCCCCCCTTTAGTCCCGGTTCGTGCCACCAACCAGGACCAAAGGTCGCCGCTTCCCGCTCTTCGGGCTGCTGAAAAGAGGCCTTTGGTCCCGGTTGGTGGCCCCAACCGAGACTAAAGGGCGTATTAGTCCCGGTTGATGCCACGAACTGGGACTAAAGGCTTTGCTATATAAGTTCACACTTGGGAAATTTTCACTCTCATCATCGATTGTCGCCCGGCAGCCGACGCCGCCAGCTGCCCCGACGCCCGCCGCCCCGCCGTCGTCGTCACCGTCGCCCGTGCCGTCGTAGCCGTTGCCCGCGCCCCTCGACGCGCCCGCCCGCCCCGTCGTCGCCGTCGCCAGCGCCTCTGTCTGACGCGCGCCGCCCAGCCCGCCCGTCGCCCGTCGCCTGCGCCCTGCCCGGCGCGCGCTGCCCCGCCATCACCGTCCACGCCCCTGCCCACGCGCGCCCAGCGCGCCCATCGACGTCGGCCCGTCGCCCTGCCCCGCCCTTCGTCGCCGTCGCCCCCTACCCTGAGCGCGCGCCCACTGCCCTGTCGCCCTCCTCGCCGCTGACCCCGCGCTCCTCCTCACCTTGGTCCGGCCGGTGCCCTCCCTAGCATTTTTTTTCATATATATGCTTGCTTTATTCATATATATGCTTGTTTTTTCATATATATGATGATATATATGCTTGTTATCATAATTGTTTTTGTTCATATATATATGTGATTATTTTTTATAGAATATGATGTTTTTTTCATAGATGATCACATATATGATGTATGCACGGATGTGAATGAAATATGATGTTTTTTGTTCATAGAACATGATGTTTTTTTATTCACAGATTTTTTTTTGTTTATGAGAGAGGCGGGGACGTCGAGAGATCATAGATGTATTTTTTCAGAATTTTCTATCGTGCATAGACGGAGTTTAGACCACGGGAGCACCCCCTCCCTATCGTTGCAAAAGTTGCTAAGTGATATTAAGAAGGACGTGGGGGGGTCGATATACCCCCTCCCCGATAATATTATTTTCATGTACGTATGTCGTGTCGATATAAACTCCCGATAACTTCAACACGTGGGGGGGTCGATATACCCCCTCCCGATAACTTCAAAGACGAGGGGGGTCGATATACCTCTCCCGATAACTTCAACACGTGGGGGGCCGATATACCCTCCCGATAACTTCAACACGAGGGGCGGGTCGATATCCCCCCTCTCGATAACTTCAACACGTGGGGGGTCGATATACCCCCTCCCCGATAATATTATTTTCCCATGTACGTATGTCGTCGTTGTCGATATAAACCCCTCCCGATAACTTCAACACGTGGGGGGGTCGATATACCCCCTCCCCGATAACATTATTTTCCCGTGTATGTATCTCATCGTTGTCGATATTACCCCCTCCTTGAAGCGTTCTCGAGGCCACCCCAAAACCTTGAAGCGTTGTCGAGGCCACCCCAAACCCTAGAGAAGCAGCGTCGAGGCCACTAATATGATTCCTTATTGTGATTAGCTAGCTAGTTCTACGTTTGCGACTAATATATCCATTTGTCATGTTTGAATAATGATTGCCATGTTGTAAATATTTGTAGAAACTATGGACACCCCACGAGACGAAGCACAAGAAGCGTCGTTGGGGGACATAATCACACAAGGAAGTGATGCCGTCTGCTCGTTGTTTCTCAATGACACCGATGGTCTGGAAGGACAGGGTGAAGAAGCAGCTGGATATGATTATGATGGCTCCGGTGACCCAATGCGGGTGCAAGAAGGAGACCGTGAGGACGGCTCCGGTGACCCAATGACGGTGCAAGAAGAAGACCGTGATGACGGCTCCGGTGACCGAACCGAGTCTGGCCAGGTATATATATTAGTTAAGCCTGTGCTGTAGCTAATTGATGCATTCATTGTTTTGGTATATGTACACATATTAATTAACTCTCGTCTTTCTTCTTTTTTTCTAGCCCTCCGGATCGAGCACAACTTCGGTAAGGAGACAAGGCTCAAAGAAAAAGTTGAGCTCGGATGAAAGGTTTGAGATCACAGCAATCACGCGCGACGGCGAACCGATTGAACCCATCCGGACAAAGAACGCATTTGCTGCTCAGTGTGGGGTTCTTGTTAGGAACAGGATCCCGGTCAGCATCCACCAATGGTATAAGCCTAAGAACGAAGACCCTGAGGTGTCTTATGTCAATGATATGCAGAAAGATGATCTTTGGACTGAGTTGAAGGCAAATTTGACCCTACCGCCAGAGGAGGATCCGGAGAAGCCAGTTATAGAGAAATTAATCAAGTATTTTACTCTTAAGAAGATGGCAGGCCTATTCAGGAGGTGGAGGAAAGAGCTGAAAAAGTTTGTCGACAAAGAAGAGACACCAGAATTCATCGGCAAATATGAAAAGATCAGAGATCACTGGCCCGCATTTGTGGCCCACAAGACATCGGAAAAGAGTAAGAAGATGTCGGCGACAAACAAGCAAAATGCTGCGAAGAAGAAGTTTCACCATCGCACGGGGTCAGGTGGCTACCTCAAAGCCCGGCCTTAAGTGGGCCAAGGCTGAGAATGATCTGCTTGATAAAGGGATCGAACCAGAGACAATGAATCGCCAGACTGCTGCGGACTTGGTTCTTGGAGCTGGCGGAACCTTGGACCCTCAGATCGTGGGAAGTGCTGTTGGACGGACGAGCAACTGAAAATACCAGTCAAGAGGCTTCGACACTATATCGATGCAGCGCAGAAAGGGACGTTCGTTCCAGACAGGGAGAACGATGAGCTCACAATGGCCCTCGGGAATCCTGAGCACCCTGGACGGAGGCGGTTACAAATGCCAGGAGAGGAGGAAGAAAGTGCAGCAGACCGAACTGCAGGCGCTGCACGCAAGGGTACAAGCGATAGAGGAACGAGAAGCAAATTGTAGCAAACGAACCGCCGAAGCTTCCCGCGAAGCTACCCCGCCATCTCAGCGGAGAAGCAGCGTGGCTTCCACCGAGCTGCTTCAGCCGGAGCATGTCTTGACGGCTCCTGCTAGCTACCCCGTGGATTTTATCACGGAGTCTCAAAATAGCCACCTTACGACGCAATGGCAAAACTTAAAGGTCAAGGCGGCTGTCGGCCAAGTTCGACCTTCTGAACTCGGCGCAACTTTTCACTTTCGTCCGATTCCAGAAGGATATGCTAGGGTGATGGTGGACGAAATAACAGAGGGATTTGAGGACCTCCAGCTTGACCACCCTACCGGTGAAGGGGAGACTAGGGTGGGTTCTGCTCTGAAGACTCCATGCCTATAGCGGAAGGAGCTCATCAACCTTCCGAACTGGACGCCTCCGCCTCCTCCTCCTCCTCCGGCGAGTCAGGGCACTCCGCCTCCTCCACCGCCTCCTCCTCCGGCGAGTGACGATCAGGGCACTCGGCCTCCTTCTCCGGCGCGTAGCGGCACTCCGCCTCCTTCTCCGCCTATGCCGGCGCGCCCGAGAAGCCAGCAGCCTCATCCTTCTCCGCCTCGCCAGCAAGGGCGGAAGAGACCCGCCGCCGCCCTGGCTGCTCCGGCGCGTCGTAGTCCTTCTCCTCCACCTCGTAAGCACGCACGAAAGAAGACAGCTGCAGCCGCTCCGTCTGCTCTGGCGTCTAGCAGTACATGCAGAGGCGGGAGGCACAGACACGGGTCCACCTCTCAAGCCTCTAGAGAAGTTACAGACGAGATGACCGTGGAGGAAAACAAGAAGATCGTATGGACGAAGTGAAGGACTTCTTTGAAGGGTTGAAAGCGCAGAGACATCCACCTCCCGAGGAGAAGGTAGATCCGGTGAAAGCAAAGCGCACTATCGATGCCCTGAGGAAACCACCAAAGTCTTCGCCGAAAACCAACTATGAGCGCATTACTCAAAAGGCATCTCAAGAAGCGTCGCGGTTGGGAACTACTGTCACTGATCAAAGGTTAAAAGAACGACGAGCAGCTGGGAAAAAATTGCCCAGCTCGGCGAACAAGCGAACCAATCGTGCCCCCCGCTCAATGTGTCTAGCGACATCGTCGCTAATGCTCCGGGGACGGTGCCCTGTTATACCAATCTTGGAGATTACCTGCCTGACGATCAACTTCCTGATTTCATGGAGCTGGACGAACACAGATACGAGTACGGGAAGCCTCTCGTCAAAGATGAAAAATCTTTAACAACGATGATGCGAAGATTCCATAATTGGTACATGAAAACCTGTAGAGAGTCTAGGGGGACAAATACTTTGTATCTGAGAATTAAAGAGGAGCACGACCTCATTGGAACTGATATGTTGACTGTTCCATTTGAGGAGTTCTTGAGTTCTTCAATCAAAAGGCCCTCGATAAATTAACGGTCTTTTGCTACTGTCTGTAAATACTATTTCTGTCATTAAGTCTGTATATATAGCTCAGCTCTTTCATTGCATGTATTTATAATTAATTATCCTCACTATATTATGCAGATTTAAGATCGTCGACTGCAGAAAACAAGAAATGTATGACATTGGGTTCATTAACACAAATATCATATATGAAATTCAGGTTAAAAAGCACGCCGAAGAGGCCGGGGACAACTTGCTACAATCGTTGATCAAAAATCAAAACAAAGATACCATACTCTTTCCTTACAACTTCAAGTGAGTGTTACTGTCATGTGCATATTCGGTTTCCCTTATTACTCGAGCGAGGTTATAGTAATATAGTTGATGAGTTATGCATGTGTGCGCAGCTTCCACTATGTTCTTCTGGAGATTAAGCTTGAGCGGGGACTAGTAACCGTCTTAGACTCGAGATTTAAAAGATCCCGAAACCTATGCGGACATGATTAAATTGCTCAACAAGTAAGTTCAATCGATCATTATCGCACCATATCGGCAACTTTTTGTTCATTTCCTGATATCTCAAGTAATAAAAATTATTTTCTTTGTCTTGCAGGGTTTGGAAACAGTTCACCGCAGAAGCTCCGGGACTGCCGAAGGAGCTGCGATATACATACCCGAAAGTAAGTACTACTATATAGCTAGCTAGTTGCGCACATCTCCCGTTGATTCTATAGCTATACTTTCATCAATGCCATTTATAATGCTTCATTATCAGTTTGATTGACCTCTATTTCTCGTAAAGTGCTTGTGGCAGGAAGAAGGGAATAATTACTGTCGATACTACGTGCGCGAGTTCATCTACAACGCGACTTTGAAAAATAAGCGGGGCTACTCTAAAAGACAATATGAAGTGCGTAAGCAATAATATTCACAATTTCATTTTATTACACCATCATTTCTGTTGAGTTTCATTCATATATATGTATTAACCTCCTTCTTCAAATTAGACGTGGCAGATGCGGAATGAACTCCTACCACAAGATCGCGTTAAAGCAATTCAAGAGGAATTGGCGGGATTCTTTCTTGACCACGTCATCAATAAAGCCGGAGAATACCATGTGAAAGTTGATTTCAAATGCTAGGGGATTGTAAGAGATCTTACATATTGTATATGTATGTAGCCAGTAGCGTCCGATAGATAATACGAAAACTTGTTGTTCGACCAATCTCTCGGAGAAGGAGAGGTCAATCGATCACTTCTCTCGGTATGCATGACGAACTTCCCTTCATTTTCTTACTAGCTAGCGTGTCGAGGGCCTCTCTATGTATAGTACGTAGGGTCGACCAAGCACGGACATAAGAGAGGACACTTCTCTCTGTTAATTAGCTAGCTAACACAATATATGAAACACGTAAATTACCCCCCCCCCCCCTTCAAAAAAACAAAAACCCCAGCCCCTGAAATGCTGACGCGTGGATGCCTTTTGGTCCCGGTTGGTGCCACCAACCGGGACTAAAGGCCCTCCTACCTGGGCTCGCCGCACCGGCCACGTGGAGGCCCATCTGTCCCGGTTCGTGTTTGAACCGGGACTAAAGGTATAGGGCATTAGTACCGACACTTTAGTCCCGGTTTAAAAACCGGGACTAATGGCACTTACGAACCGGGACTATAGGTCCTTTTTATACTAGTGGGTGTGGGTTCGATCCTCTTGTTGATAGGCCTATTTTTAAACTGCTGAATTGTGCGTGTGCAGCAGCCAAGAAAATCGGGGCGAGCCCGCAACCACGTGTGCAGAGGAAAAATAAATCGGGAGGAGGCAGAAAAATCAGGAAAAAATCGGATCGTAGGAGGGGGTTCGTTCGAGAGGTGGTGGGATCGAAGGGAAGGGGTCGTGTGGTACTTTTTGCAATCTTCCACACAGTTGCCAGGTATCACAGTCCTATATGATCGGTTCTACGAGAAATGCTATTTATATATATGCATAACGTGTACAATATGTAGTATCGTAAAATACCAGCAAATAAAAAAATTAAATGGAAAACACAAAACTAAAGGAAAAATAAATAATAAAACCAAAATCCCCAAACCTTTTAGTACCGGTTGGTGTTACCAACCGGTACTAAAGGTCTCCCCGCCCCCGGCGCGGGCTCGAGCCACGTGGTGGCCCTTTAGTGGCGGTTCGTGTTGAACCAGTACTAAAGAGGGCCCTTTAGTCCCCACCTTTTAGTGCCGGTTACAGAACCGGCACTAAAGGGACTAATGAACCGGCGCTAAAGCCCGGTTCTGCACTAGTGATATACTGTAACAGGAGGGCCCGGTGGTGCTGCCGGTGAGCGTCCTGTGTTGCAGAGTGTGCTGATCCAGCGTAGTTTGTCTGCGAGCGTCCTGTGTTTTGCAGCAATGGCGTTTGCTAGTGACGGCAGCAACTGCAATCCGCCCGTCGCCGCCGCAGCGGCTGCAACCCGCCCTTCGCAGCACTCCATCACCGCTGCGCTGCGATGGAGCATCGTTGCGCTGGTGGTGGGGCTGCAATGAAGCTTCTTCGGCGGTAATTGAGTGCTACAATGGAGCTTTCGACGGAGGCTGCCGGTGCTGCGATGGAGCACCGCCCGCGTGGTGGTGGCGCTTCAACGAAGCTTCGCCGGTGGCCGTCGGGGTGCTGTGATGGAGAACCGCCGCGCTGGTGTGGCGCTGCACTGAAACATTGCTGGCGACCGTTGGATGCTGCGATAGAGCACCACCGCGCCGGCGTCGACGCTGCATTTAAGCATCGCCGCCGCTAGCGGGTGGTCCGACGGAGCGCCACTGCGCTGGTATTGGCGCTGCAGTGAAGCGTCGCCGGCGGCTACCCGTGCTCCCATGCAGTGCCACAGTGGTCGCCGGCGGCTCGGGGTGCTGTGAGATCGAAGCGGAGAGGAGAGCTGGTTGTGAGGAGGAGATGTGCATGCTTTGACCATTCCACGGGTTGAGAGGAAGGGATCAGACGGTGTGGTCGGGCTTGATCGAACGGTCAGCGAGGCGACTTAAAATTTCCTGGCAACAGCCGGTTGATTTGTAGCATTGGCCCCTTTTTTTGAACGAGAAAGAAAGACAAAAGAATCTCCGTTCTTTGTTGTATTGTATGTACGGGTAAGATTGAACGGACTGTTTAATTACGGATTAGAAAGCAAGTCGTGAACCAAGGTAAACGTAAAACCCTAACCCAGCACAATTGCCAATCTGAGAGTTTGCCCTGGCGACCCAATTGTCAATCTGCGAGTGGTGTAAAACCCTAACCTTCAGCGGAGATGGAAGGAAAGGAGGAGCCACCGTTGGCGATCTCGGCTGTGCTCGAAGACGATGATCTGCTCGGCGAGATCCTCCTCCGCGTCGCCTTCCCCACCAGCCTCGTCCGCGCCGCCCTCGTCTGTAAGCGCTGGCTCCGCCTCGCCTCCGCGCCCGCCTTCCTCCGCCGCTTCGGCGGCTTGCACCCACCCAGCCTCCTCGGATTCTACGTCAACACGAGCATCGAACCCCCGCGCTTCGTGGCGTTGCCTCAGCCCCCGGAGCTCGACACCGTCGTCCGCCGTGCTAGCTTTGATTTGGACACATTGGGCTGCGCCTGGCACAGTGTGGATTGCTGGAATGGCCTCCTCCTCCTCACCTCTCGCATGCACTGTTGGGGTGCCACACCCACACACACGAGAGGGGTGCGCTGCCCCCTGTACCCTGCGAGGTATATAGCCATCCTCCCAACAGTGCCGGACACCAGCATCCATGGCGGCTTCAAGTACTTCCACTGTGAGATCCTCCCCAATGGCGCCGGCAGCGATGGCCTGTCCTATTTCTGTTTGGCAATTGGGTGTAAAGACCAGCAGTCAGTTCTGGATGTTTATGTGTTACGGGAAAATCTCTGGGCCATCTACTCTTCGGCTGTAACTGAAATCAATGAAATTGAACTGATATTGACCAGTTTGATTGTTGATGACAAGATATATATTCTGATCCGCGTGAGCGGCATTTTGAAGTTAGTCTCGCTAGATCTTGCGTCGTCATGCTTGTCGTTGGTTAACCTCCCAGAAGAGGTGGATTATATGAGCACGGATCTGTCGCTTGCAAATGATTCCCGGGTCCATCTGATCCATGTAAAAGGATCCCAGCTTCGCATCTGGCACTACATAGTGGATAAGAAGGGTCCCGCCAATTGGTTACTTGTTGATACCATTTGTTTGCGCGAGATATGTGTTAATCATATGATATCAATTAGAATGTTCGAGGATGTGGGTAATTCTACTCTTATTGTACATGCGGTTGGGGTCAATCCTGGGTTTCTTTTCTTGGAGACGGATGGTGTCCTCTACCTGTTTGATCTTGAACGCAAGGCGGCAAAGAAGGTTTATGAGGTTACACAAGAGTATATATACTTATATGGAGTCACTCCCTTCATGATGGTTTGGCCTCCTAAATTCCGTGTGATGAAGGAAGGGTGTGATCCAAAAGAATGACACCCTTTTGCAAGGTTTAATTTGCCTCTTATTGATCTGTCTTGTACCGTGATCTTCTATTTATTTATGCTTGTTTTGTAGGTCAAGAGGCACCAAGCTAATCCTTTAGTGCTGTTATATGCGCCCTTGTAGTTTAGTGATAGCAAAGCTTAACAGGACTGACTTTTTTTAAATCATTCCATATTACATATTATATTCTTAATCTTGAAAAACAAATATTTCTTGGCGTAAGAAGAAAAATCTTTTTAGCATCCATGTTGCAGATTGACTTTTAAAGAAAACTCTGTCTATAATTATTATATCATCTAGATATATATAGAAGCTTGTTTGCCACCCCATTACTCAAGCTTTAGATTCTTGATTCTTCGGAGTCAAGTAATTTCCTTACAGAAACAAGATGGTTTATCATCCTTGAGTTTTGGGGTGCTTAAATTTGTATTATGTATGTCAGGACTGCCAACCATTTTTTTTCAACCCGAAATCCTTGAACACCATGTGTACCTGTATAGTCTACAAAGGATATACATGTTCTCAGCAGTGCATATCACATCCTAATTTTTCTTCGTTTATGCTTTTGTGGGAATATAAGTAGATTATTAGAAGACTTCAAATTCAAACACCAGATATATAAATAAGGACCAAACAGTTTTAAAAAAATCTTATATGCTTCTCGAAAATTCTTACACTGCTGTCATGTTCTACAGAAATATCACTAATATATTTTCTTTCCTCCTGAAGCTGTGCAATGATAAGCTAATTTTCCATATGTTTTTATCAGGTAGCCGGAACAATGGTATCAAGTGTTATCACCAACGGAGTTAGATGAAATGAAGTAGTGGGTACTGCGAAGCCCCCAATGTCCAATACTAACAGTTTGACACATGCCTGGTTGTAAGATGTCACCATGTTGAATTATTAAACTCTTGGCCACTTGTCCTTTATAGTATATGCTTGCTTTCTATGTACCTACAGTAGTTCAAACATATTGTTTCGTTTCTACCTGTCAAGTGAAAACCATCGCATACAATCCTTTTAGCTAGAGCTGCATCGGACATCACACGATATGATGGAAAATGAACTACTCCTTCCAATCCGAATTAATCGAAGCATCCTCTATACAATGCCTATTTTACATTGTATATACAGAGGCTGCACCAATCCGAATTAATTGACGCATCCTCTATAATTATATGGGATTAGAGGGAGTATCACTTTTGTCGGCCCCATACCTAAACACCCCTATATACAGATGCTTTTGGAAGAGCATTGCAAGCTCTTACGATGTACTAGCTGTATCTATGCGCACATTACTTACAAACTCTAGCTTATTGGTCTAATGTATCAATTCCAGATTCATGGATTATGGGCTTTATGTGTTATATGCAACTTTGATTGTTTTGATGATGCCTTTATTATGTTGGGGGCAAATTCGATTGTTTGATGACACCATGAATAATCATGTAATCAATGTTTGATTATACTGAGATGCTATTTTTTTATCTCTTTGAGGTGTAGAGGATGGTAAGGACTTCTGTATTATTCGGGGAGATGGTAAGTACATTTGGCTTATGTGAATCCCTTCAATTTTATTGTAGTACATTGACAGGTTATAAGTTATGGAGTATTGGGTTGTTTGCGCGAAAGATACTTTTGTGTCACAACCATAACAACGGTACAAGAACCACCAGCAAATCTAAACATATCTTGTTTTAAAACATCACCCCCTTGCCTTGACCCGATGCTGGATCATGCCACATTTTTTGTGGTGTTTGTACTTTGTCGGTGGGCATGTGAAGATTTATCTCCGGCGGATCTCGCGGGATTCGTTCGGCGTTTGTCTTCGGTGGATCCATGTGGTATTGTCTTCATTCGCCTTTGTTCGTGTGTTTACATGTTGGATCCTTCCGATCTCCGCTTCTCTTCATAGGCGACGCGATTGTTGTTCTGGTGCACTAGTCCTATGAGGTCTTAGCGCGACGACTTTCCGACAGTCTACAACAACAAGGTTTACCCTGCTCTGATAAGAGAGGGGCGAAGACGGCAGCGCGCCTTCGGCTCTCTCTAGTGCTTTTAATCGTCGCTAGGTAGTCTACGGACCTGAGTGTATTTTTTTACTTCTGGTGTTATTTGTACTACCTTGACAGTTGACGAATAGAGTAGAAGAAAAATAGTTTTAAGTTTTTAGGCTTCTTCGTTTTGGTGTAAAAGTGACGGTATCATGGCGGTCGAGATTTTTATTATGTTGGAACAAGTCTCACTGGGTCGCTTTCCATCTTCGTGGGCTCATCTAAGCTATCGAGGAGGGGGGGAGGGCTATGATTGTCGCCCTCTGCTGGGCAAGTCGATCTGACTCCTCAATGACGAGCCACAATGCCTTGGCATTTTTTGCTGTAGCTGCGGCGGGCGTTCGTCTTGGCCGAGGTGAACGACCGACCAATGACGTCGCAAAGAAGGACAACGTCAGAGTCGGTGGGTGACAACGGCTCAACCATGGATCCGCACGACCAGCTGGACCCGACAGGTGCCGCCTTCTACCTCATGCGGCGAGCGGCCGACGCCTCCGACTCAGGTAGCCGCGGGCTTGACATTGAAGGTGTGAGCAGCCAGAACCTTCCAGGAGGAGCAGGGCTGGAGGTGTCGGGCACCACTGGTTGCCCCGCCGCCTGACAGGGGAGGCGCGGACCGTGATGGGACAGTACGGAGCTGCAGTTGTCCTTTCGGACCACCAAGGAGGCCGAAGTCGAGCTCCCGACCCTGTCCATCCATAATCGGCGGATGGCAATGCGGAGGCTCCTCGTTGTCTTGGGGCGGAGCTGGATTCCTTCTTGAGGAGTGCCTCCGAGTCGACGAGGTCAGACTCATTGTCAGGCAGAGTTGACCATGGTGGTGTTGGAGCGGTGAGGAAAAGGGATGGCAAGAGGAGCAGAGCGGACTGCAGTGTGGTGGAGTGGTCAACGATGGTCTAGGGTTTGGTCTAGGGTAGGGTATATGTGGGGTGGGACTGGACTAGTGTGACGTTCCGACCACGTATAGACGCTTTACCCAAAACCACCACACTTGGGGCTAGGGTAGCAGATTGGTACCACATTTGAGGCAGGGCACAAAAAATCACCAACAATGGGGCTAATATGTAACACGGAGCACTGATGCTGCTTTAGCCCAGAAAACAGCGAATCCGACAGGTGGGTCCCGCCTATCGGGCTGACGTGGCGCGGGTTGATGGACGCCGTTAGACGGCGACAGACGGCCGTTTCCACGCGCTCGTATGAGTGGCACGCACCGATCGGTGTTCGAACCAGACCAGCCAGTTCGTCCCGCTCGCTCTCCTCTCTCTCGACTTCGACCACCGCCGGCGCCGCCACTGTCGACTCGCTGCCGTTCGCCGCTCCGCCATGGTTTCTTGGAGAGACCAGTCCTCCAGCTCTTCTTCGGGCGGCGAAGAAGTCACTAGCCAGGTATGCGTGTTTGCCACCCCCGTCGAGGGTTAGGGTTAGGGTTCATCATTTGGGGATTTTTTACCAAGTCGCTGATTTGTGCAATTTGTGTACTAGTTAGCTTCCTAGGACTATCCCTTGCTATGAATGAAGTGCCATTGCTCACGATCAGTCTTCTAATTATCTGCATCGAGAACCTTGCATCAGGCTAGTTGCACTTGAATCCGTGGACACGGGCAGACATTTTTTTGCGTGCGCTGAGGAGAAGGTATGTTGCTTAGTAATGTAAATATATTTTCTTAGTTAGCTTATGCTCCATTCACTTGTCAGTACTCCAATTTTGTGTATGAAAGATTTGTTCCTGGATAGTTGCTCAAATATGAATTGCTTCAGTACTCCAATCTTCTCTTGCTTCAGTTGGTGTAATAAATCTTTGCCCAAAATTTATACATATACAATCTTATTGAGGAAAAAATTATTTATATATGTTATTATAATTGTTTCTGCCCAGAATCTATGCATACAATTTCTTATTGAGAATATCTCTATTAATTTATGATCTAATATTTGTTTTAGCCCCCAATTTATGCATAGAATATAAGCTAATGTAACCTAATTAGCATGTGCCCACAATTTCATACAGTATTATATAATTTGTGCACATTTCATACAATTTCTTATTGAGTACATATTTATGTAATTGTAGGCAGAACTAAAGTGCAGCTATCTAGAGTGGATAGACCCTGAGTGGTTAGTGGCTATGCAGTTCAGTCTAACTGAATTGTGGAGCATGTATGACAAATAAAACAAGGACAGGCTGAGAGACAATGTTCAGCTAGCTGAACAAAATTTCAAAGTAGTTGGAGAAAAGAGGAAGATGGAGGAAGATATGTGATGATTTTTAATTATGTATTATGGTGTGGTTTAGGGTAGCACTGCAGTTGCTATGATTGTGCTCTTTTGCACTTAGTAAGCTGTGATGCTTTAACTTGTAGTGAATTATTCAGTTTATCTTCAGGACTTATGTTGTGTACTCCCAAGACTTGAATATGTAATGGCATGGATTTGATGGCTTATTTTGTTATTATCATTGCATCTTTGGATCAATGTCCAAGTTATGAACGTATTATGTTTGTATCAAATGAAATGGTTGTGGTAGTTGTGCCATAATAGTTCCTGATGATTTTGCACAGAATATGTATAGAACATATTTTCACAATTCAGGTAATTATGCATAGAATATGTACATAACATATTTTGCACCGAATTTACTTTGCACAGAATCTATTTTGCACAGAATATGTTTGACAATTGAGATAAATGTGTACATAATATGTACAAAATTTATTTTGCACATAATTGGCACAGAACGAACATATTTTGCACAGAATTTTAACAGCAGGAAATAAACATAGATAACTTGACAGTGAAGAAACATATATAGTTCATGATGTGCCAGAGATAAGACCAACATAGCATTACAACAGTAGTTCTTAGTGCCATACATAGGTTCAACAATATAGGTGATGTACTGCTGTAATGCCTGATTTAGCACATGCACTTGGATACACACTTCAAAGGTGAACATTCAGTAGTTCCCACTGGCATAGAAGTACCCCTCCATCCTCATGCTCATGTATTTTCTCCTCTTTGGCCTATTTTCTGTTGGCTGACTCCTTGAAGCTTCTGCAGAACTTCTTGGAGGGTTGAACCTTCTTGCATCCCTTCCAGCGCAGTAGAAGATCTTGCACCTCTTCCGGCAACAGGAGAAGAACTTGCACCACTTTCAGCAGCGGGAGAAGACCTTGCTCCTCATCCAGCAGCAGGAGATGAGGTTGCATCCCTTCCAGCAGCAGCAAAAGACCTTGCACCTCTTCCAGCAGCAGTAGAAGAGTTTGCAGTAGATGATGATGTTGCACCCCTAGCACTTCCAGTAGCTGATGATCCTGCACCATGCTGCCATTCAGGTGCACTCCTGTTTTCCTGTAATTAAAAATGTAAACAACTTTATAATGATCACTAAATAGAAATGAACACTTAAGTAATTTCGAATTGAAAATACCATGTGGCTGTTCCTCCTGATTTGCAGATCGAGCCTCAATGGCTTTGTACAACTTGTGTACTTGTGTCCCTGCAGCTTGCAGTTCCCAGATGTTATATTAGCCATCCTAGATGTCCGATTTGCTTGAAGTGGCTCAAACTTTCCTTTTTTCCTTTTCTCTTCTACTGGCCCCTTCTTGTCATCTTTGAATTGTGGTGGGTCAATGTCAGGTGTTGGAGTTTTCACCCAACTATCTGGACCAGGAACAGGGTAAATTACACGCTTATGTGACTCCAAGTACATTGATTTTTTGAAGAACACATTGATATGGTCCTCTGGCAGCTGTTTAGACCTATAGATGGCAGAACAAGCATGGTTGCAAGGAAATGCAGTGATGTCCCATTTCTTGCACCCACATATCTGTAGGTTTGTGTCAACATCATAGGTCTTGTCTCCACTAGTGACTTGGAAAAGTCATTGGCCAGCTATCAGTGCTTTTCAATCCCATGCATACTTCTTGTTCATCTCCAACTTCTCTGCATAGGTTGGTGCAATCTCCTATCTAGCACATTTTCCACCCTCTCTCTTCTGGTGGAACCTCACTAGTGAAAGGACATGCGGTGCCCCCATGTGTGGTTTTGGTAATTGATGACATTCTCTATGGACTAATGGTTGCCTTGAGTTTATTTGAAGGTTCTGTCCATAGGCTTTTCTTGGAGTACATGTGTTGGTTTCAAGGAGAGTTTTGTGTCGACCAAGGTGCTATTCAAGGAATTATCCAAAGATTGGTCATGTGAGTGTTGAGCTTATTGCAAGCATGTCTTGAAGAATAAGATTGTGTGATCATTCATGTCCACCTTCAAGACATCATCCAAATGAAGAGAGTTGGAAAGATTCAACACACAAAGCGCATAAGATGTACAGAGGGATCAAGTGATCCCATGGTATGGTAAGCATTGTCCATTACGCTTTGTGTACTAACCCATGGTCTTCGTGAGAGTTCTTTGTGGGGTTAGGTTGCGGTGTGCAAGTTCAAGTAATGCATCACGAAGAGATCAAGTGCTTGAAGCTTGCCGTCCATTGTGGTGACAATGGACTTGTGAAGATAATGGAAGAGAGGCTCACCCACGATGAGAGTATGGGGAGCA
Organism: Aegilops bicornis; assembly: GCA_021605145.1. Taxonomy (NCBI): domain Eukaryota; kingdom Viridiplantae; phylum Streptophyta; class Magnoliopsida; order Poales; family Poaceae; genus Aegilops; species Aegilops bicornis. Next base: position 803,127,978 of record CM038675.1, read on the forward strand.
ATCAACTAGTCTTCATCCCGCCAATGCAATCAAGAAAGGTGGTCCAACTTGAGGGAGTCAAGATCATCATCATCTAGCTCAAGTGGACCATGTGCAAGGCAAAGGTTTGCCCTTGATAGGTTTTCTATTTTACCGATCTCATGGTAGTTGTGGAAGACCGGGTTATAGGATCGTTTGCCGTACTATCAAGGGGGGCTCTCGATGAGTTGCTTGATCGTATCGTTCGTAGAGAGCTCAAACCATTGCATCCTTGCATCATCTTTTTTGGTTCTTTTTTGGTTCTTATCCTTGTGAGATTTGGAGCTTATGGTCATTTTTATGACAAGCTCGAGTTCATCGAAAACAGAGTTCTCATGCATCTTCTATGATGTTTTCGATGCTGGAGGGTATGCCGGTTCTTCTCGGTTGGAGGTTTCACTCCTTTGTTTGCTAAGCATACCTCCCCTGCCTCTTCTTTCAAACAAGCTGTTTTGATGCTACACGTTGTCTTGTTTCAAACAAGCTTGAGTTTGCTCAATTCGGAGCTCATTTGCAGAAGTTATGGCAGTTCTGGTTTTCCTTGGAGCTGCCCCTCTCTCGTTCGTTCGGTTTAGCATGTGCGTAGTAGTATGCGACCTACAGCGGTAGTACCGCCAAAGCCCCCAAGCGGTAGTACCGCTCCTGAGCGGTAGTACCGCTCCCAATGTAGTACCGCTCCGATGAGCGGTAGTACCGCTCATGGCTTCAACTATACTACCTCGAGTACGCGCCTACTACTGCCTCGATTCGAGACGATGTTTTCTCGTGTCGGGTTTTGCGGCACTAGTTGTGGCAGTAGGAGCGGTAGTACCGCTCTGAGCGGTAGTACCGCTCTACTCCCGCGGTAGTACCGCTCTGTGGCCAGTGGCCTGCCTCTCTCTTTAGCGCGGTAGTACCGCCCTCAGCGGTAGTACCGCCCTTCCTTAGCGGTAGTACCGCTCTGTGCGGGGCTGTTTAGTGGGGTAACGGTTGGATTTTCCCCCTCCTATAAAAGGGGGTCTTCTTCCCCATTGAACCTTATCCTTTGAGCTCGTGTTCTTCCCCCATTGTTGACCTTCTTGAGCTTGCTAACTCTCAATCCCTCCAATGATTCTTGCTAGTTCTTGAGGGAAAGAGAGAGGAGATCTAGATCCACGTTTCCACCAATCACTTTCTCCTCTAAGTGAGGGAACCCCTTGGATCTAGATCTTGGAGTTCTTGGTGTTCTCCTTCTTGTTCTTCCTCTCATTTTCTTCCCTAGCATTAGTTGCTTTGGTGGGATTTGAGAGAGAAGGACTTGGGCACTCCGTGTGCCCTTGCCATTGCATTTGGTGCATCGCTTTGAGTTCTCCACGGTGATACGTGGAAGTTACAAGTTGAGAAGCTTATTACTCTTGGGTGCTTGGTGCCCTTGAGCTTGTTCCTCTTGGGTGCTTGGGCGCCCTAGACGGTTGGTGGTGTTCGGAGCTCAGTCGTTGTGGTGTAAAGCTCCGGCAAGCGTCGGGGTCTCCAATTAGGTTGTGGAGATCGCCTGAGCAACTTGACGGGTTCAGTGACCGCCCCAAGGGTTGCCAAAGTGTACGGGTTCGGTGACCGCCCCAAGGGTTGCCATTTGTACGGGTTGGGTGACCGCCCTCAAGGGTCCTTTAGTGGAATCACGGCATCTTGCATTGTGCGAGGGCGTGAGGAGATTACGGTGGCCCTAGTGGCTTCTTGGGGAGCATTGTGCCTCCACACCGCTCCAAACGGAGATTAGCATCCGCAAGGGTGTGAACTTCGGGATACATCGTCGTCTCCGCGTGCCTCGGTTATCTCTTACCCGAGCCCCTTTACTTATGCACTTTACTTTGTGATAGCCATATTGTTCTTTGTCATATATCTTGCTATCACATAGTTTCTTATCTTGCTTAGCATAAGTTGTTGGTGCACATAGGTGAGCCTAGTTGTTGTAGGTTTTGTGCTTGACAAATTAACCGCTAGGTTTATTCCGCATTTGTTCAAGCCTAAACCGTAATTATTTTAAAGCGCCTATTCACCCCCCCCCCTCTAGGCGACATCCTCGATCTTTCAACTAGCAAATTGTCCTTGATCACATTGATCATCGTGACAATTGGCTTGTTCCTTACATCTAGAATGTAGTTATTAAAAACTTCACTCAAGTTATGGACCACCAGATCAGTTTTGCAATTAGTATCCATTGCATGCCTAAACCAAGCTTTAGGAGGAATTCTTGACATCCACTCCCAAGGAGCAATGCACTCAGCCTTCATACTATCCATTGCCAAAATAAAGTCATGTTCATTGTAAGCATAGGCAGCTGCATCCATGCATCTCTTCAAATTCTCTCCCCTGAATCCTGCTCTCTGGAAGTTTCCATAAATGTGCCTCAAACAATACCTATGATGGCAGTTTGGGAATACTGATGTCACTACATTCAGTAGACCCTACATGAAAATGAATTTAACTGATTAGAGATGATTTAATGTGAATTTAAATGACTATAAATGATTTAATATGAAATTAAATGATTATAAATGATTTAATATGAATTTAAATGATTATAAATGATTTAATATGAGTTTAAATGATTATAAATGATTTAATATGAGTTTAAATGATTTAATATGAATTTGAATGATTATAAATGATTTAATATGAATTTAAATGATTATAAATGATTTAATATGAATTTAAATTATTAAATATGAATTAAAATGATTTAATATTATTTAATATGAATTTAAATGATTTTTGTACCCACATGGGTCACCCTAGGCTATCTAGACCAAAGTGTCGATAAAAAGCGTTACGACTCGACACCTACCAAGTAGGTTTGATGGGTTCATTTTGATTATGCCTATGCTTTTTGTACCCACATGGGTCACCCTAGGTTATCTAGGCCAAAGTGTCGACAAGAAGCGTTACGACTCGACACCTACCAAGTATAGGGTTGATGGGTTCATTTTGATGATGCCTATGCTTTTTGTACCCACATGGGTCACCCTAGGCTATCTAGACCATAGTGTCAACAAGAAGCATTACGACTCGCACCTACAAATCAGGGTTGATGGGTTCATTTTGTCAACAAGAAGCGTTACGACTTGGCACCTACCAACAAGAGGCTATCTACAAGTAAATGAACTAAATGGACAAGTAAATAAACTAAATGAACAAGTAAATGAACTAACCTTCTGTCTATCAGACATGAATGTGTACTTTCCAAATTTCCCCTCTTCACTTCCTCCTAAAGCATACTTGAGATGTGTCAAGAACCTTGACCAGTTTGGTGTATCTTCAAATCCAACCACTCCATAGGCAATGGGGTACATATTGTTGTTTGCATCCCTTCTAGTAGTTGCTAGTATTTGTGCAGCACTTGTCAATATGACGAAGCTGCCATCTAGACCTATGTGAATGGCCTACATCCATTCAAAAAGCCCTCACAACATGCATTCAAACTGAAAAATAGACCATGGAACCTTGGTCCAACAGTAGGATTTTCTCTGGTTTTGCCACTAACAGTACTGACAATGCACCTAGATCGAGGATTTTTAAGCTTCACTGTCTCCAAATAATCTCTCAGCCTCCTATATTATTTCTTGTGATCTCCAAGCACAATATCCTTTGATTTCTTCTTAGATCTCCATGCAATCATCCTAGGAACCTCAAGCCCAAACTACCTCTTTGCCTTATCAACAATAGCAGGTACGGTAGTGTTGGGATCTAATCTGATAGTTTCAAGCATTTTGTTGCCAAGCCACCTGGAGAGAATCCTAGTCTTCTCAGACTGGGTGGGACATGTGTGCTCCAGCCTCATCTTCTTAATGCAGAAAGTGGGCTAATTTCTTATCTTTGTTGCTACCATGTAGAACTGACAACCATCTCCATCATAGCAAACTATTATCCTATCACTGCAGTTTCTGTGATATTTGTATCTTCTAAGTTGTTTCACATGCAAATTGACAAGAGCCTCTCTGAATCGGTAAACATATTTGAAACAAAGCTTTAGCTGGAATTGTTGTTCTGGATGCATCCTCTCCTCATCATACCAGACGCTAGGTGGTCTTTTCTTAGCTCTACTCCTTCTGCCAGAGGTGATACAAAGGACAATGGTTCATTGCCATCATCATCTGCTTCAAAGCATGTATCTTCCTCTTCTGAAGACGGAAACCAACCAGGATTAATTGTTGGACCACCACTACAGTGGGACCTACTTGTAGGACCTGGCCTCTTGGCCTTCTTATGAACGGGCTCAGGAACTGGAATCTCATGGGCCTCCTTATCATATTCTTCCTGGTCCATGTCATATATATCTTCAGGATCTGTGTCCCCCTCATAGTGTGTACTACACATGTATTCAACTCTCTTCCTCTTTATTTCAGAAATAGTTTACTCTAGCCCAGGTTCCTCTTTCCTCCCGTTTGAAGGAAATATGCCCTAGAGGCAATAAAAAAGTTGTTATTTATATTTCCTTATATCATGATAAATGTTTATTATTCATGCTAGAGTTGTATTAACGGAAAACTTAGTACATGTGTGAATACATAGACAAACAGAGTGTCACTAGTATGCCTCTACTTGACTATCTCGTTGAATCAAAGATGGTTAAGTTTCCTACATAGACATGAGTTATCATTTGATTAATGGGATCACATCATTAGAGAATGATGTGATTGACTTGACCCATTTCGTTAGCTTAGCACTTGATCGTTTAGTATGTTGCTATTGCTTTCTTCATGACTTATACATGTTCCTATGACTATGAGATTATGCAACTGCCGAATATCGGAGGAACACTTTGTGTGCTATCAAACGTCACAACGTAACTAGGTCATTATAAAGATGCTCTACAGGTGTCTTCGATGGTGTTGGTTGAGTTGGCATAGATCGAGATTAGGATTTGTCACTCCGTGTATCGGAGAGGTATCTCTAGGCCCTCTTGGTAATGCACATCACTATAAGCCTTGCAAGCATTGTGACTAATGAGTTAGTTGTCGGATGATGCATTAAGGAACGAGTAAAGAGACTTGCCGCTAACGAGATTGAACTAGGTATTGAGATACCGACGATTGAATCTCGGGCAAGTAACATACCTATGATAAAGGGAACAACGTATGTTATTATGTGGTTTGACCGATAAAGATCTTCATAGAATATGTAGGAACCAATATGAGCATCCAGGTTCCGCTATTGGTTATTGACGGGAGATGAGTCTCGGTCATGTCTACATAGTTCTCGAACCTGTAGGGTCCGCACGCTTAACGTTCGGTGACGATCGGTATTATGAGTTTATGTGTTTTGATGTACCGAAGATAGTTCGGAGTCCCGGATGTGATCACTGACATGACGATGAGTCTCGAAATGGTCGAGACATAAAGATTGATATATTGGACAGCTATATTCGGACACCGAAAGTTTTCCAGGTGATTTCGGAGAAAACCGAAGTGCCGGAGGGGTTACCGGAACCCCCAGGGGAAGTATTGGGCCTTAGTGGGCCTTAGGGGAGATAGAGGGCAGCAGCCCAGGAGGTGGCGTGCCCCCTCCCAAGGGGAGTCCGAATTTGACTAGGGGAAGGGGGCGCGGCCCCTCTATCCCTCTCCCTCTCCCTCTCTTTCCTTCCCCTTCCTCCTCCTAGTTGGACTAGGAAAGGGGGAGTCCTACTCCTACTAGGAGGAGGACTCCTCCCTCTCCTTGGTGTGCCCCAGGGCCGGCTGGCCTCCCCCTTGCTCCTTTAAATACGGGGGCAGGGGGCACCCTAGGACACACAAGTTGATTGTTCCAAGCCGTGTGCGGTGCCCTCCTTCACCATATTCCACCTCGGTCATATCGTTACAGTGCTTAGGCGAAGGCCTACGCCGGTAGCTTCATCAACACCGTCATCACGCTGTCATGCTGATGAAGCTCTCCCTCGAAGCTCTACTGGATCGTGAGTTCGTGGGACGTCACCGAGCCGAACGTGTGCAGATCGCGGAGGTGCCGTACTTTCGGTACTAGGATCGGTCGAACGTGAAGACGTACGACTACATCAACCGCGTTGTCATAACGCTTCCGCTTACGATCTACGAGGGTACGTGGACACAATCTCCCCTCTCGTTGCTATGCATCACCATGATCTTGCGTGTGCGTAGGAAATTTTTGAAATTACTACGTTCCCCAATAGTGGCATCCGAGCCAGGTTTATGCGTAGATGTTATATGCACGAGTAGAACACAAGTGAGTTGTGGGCGATAATAGTCATACTGCTTACCAGCATGTCATACTTTGATTCGGCGGTATTGTTGGATGAAGCGGCCCGAACCGACATTACGCGTACGCTTACGCGAGACTGGTTCTACGGACGTGCTTCGCACACAGATGGGTGGCGGGTGTCAGTTTCTCCAACTTTAGTTGAATCGAGTGTGGCTATGCCCGGTCCTTGTTGAAGGTTAAAACATCACATACTTGACGAAATATCGTTGTGGTTTTGATGCGTAGGTAAGAATGGTTCTTGCTCAGCCTGTAGCAGCCACGTAAAACTTGCACCAACAAAGTAGAGGACGTCTAACTTGTTTTTGCAGGGCATGTTGTGATGTGATATGGTCAAGACATGATGATAAATTTTATTGTATGAGATGATCCGTTTTTGTAACGGAGTTATCGGCAACTGGCAGGAGCCATATGGTTGTCGCTTTATTGTATGAAATGCAATCGCCATGTAATTTCTTTACTTTATCACTAAGCGGTAGCGATAATCATAGAAGCAATAGTTGGCGAGACGACAACGATGCTACGATGGAGATCTACGTATCGCGCCGGTGATGATGGTGATCATGACAGTGCTTTGGAGATGGAGATCAAAGGCACAAGATGATGATGGCCATATCATATCACTTATATTGATTGCATGTGATGTTTATCTTTGATGCATCTTATTTTGCTTAGTTCGGCGATAGAATTATAAGATGATCTCTCACTAAATTTCAAGGTAGAAGTGTTCTCCCTGAGTATGCACCTTTGCGAAAGTTCATCGTGCCGAGACACCACGTGATGGTCAGGTGTGATAAGTTCTACGTTCACATACAACGGGTGCAAGCCAGTTTTTGCACACGCAGAATACTCGGGTTAAACTTGATGAGCCTAGCATATGCAGATATGGCCTCGGAACACTGGAGACCGAAAGGTCGAGCGTGAATCATATAGTAGATATGATCAACATAGTGATGTTCACCATTGAAAACTACTCCATCTCACATGATGATCGGACATGGTTTAGTTGATTTGGATCAGTGATCATTTATATGACTAGAGGGATGTCTATCTAAGTGGGAGTTCTTAAGTAATATGATTAATTGAACTTTAATTTATCACGAACTTAGTCCTTGATGCACCGCTAGGTGACTGATCGATTGCAGGAGCAGATGCAGACATTATGAACGTTTGGCAAGCTTGATATGATGACTACTTGATAGTTTAGTGCATCATGCTTTACGGCTTAGAATCGGGGCTTCAAAGACGTTTTGAACGCCACGGAGCATATGAGATGTTCCAGGAGTTGAAATTAGTATTTCAGACTCATGCCCATGTCGAAAGGTATGAGACCTTTGACAAGTACTTTGCCTACAAGATGGAGGAGAATAGCTCAGCTAGTGAGCATGTGCTCAGAATGTCTGAGTACTACAATCACTTGAATCAAGAGGGAGTTAATCTTCTAGATAAGATAGTGATTGAAAGAATTCTCTAGTCACTGTCACCAAGTTACTAGAACTTCGTGATGAACTATAATATGCAAGGGATAACGGAAACGGTTCGGTTGACGAGACCACTAGTTTCAAGAAAAAGGGCAAAGGAAAGAAGGGGAACTTCAAGAAGAACAGCAAGCAAGTTGCTGCTCAAGTGAAGAAGCCCAAGTCTGGACCTAAGCCTGAGACTAGGTGATTCTACTTCAAAGGGACTGGTCACTAAAAGCGGAACTGCCCCAAGTATTTGGCGGATAAGAAGGATGGCAAAGTGAACAAAGGTATATTTGATATACATGTTATTGATGTGTACTTTACTAGTGTTTATAGCAACCCCTCAGTATTTGATACTAGTTTAGTTGCTAAGATTAGTAACTCGAAACAGGAATTGCAGAATGAACAGAGACTAGTTAAGGGTGAAGTGACGATGTGTTTTGGAAGTGGTTCCAAGATTGATATGATCATCATCGCACACTCCCTATACTTTCGGGATTAGTGTTGAACCTAAATAAATGTTATTTGGTGTTTGCATTGAGCATGAATATGATTTGATCATGTTTATTGCAATACGGTTATTCATTTAAAGTCAGATAATAAAACCTTTGATGGTCATACACCCAATGAAAATAGTTTGTTGGATCTCGATCGTAGTGATACACATATTCATAATTGAAGCCAAAAGATGCAGAGTTAATAATGATAGTGCAACTTATTTGTGGCACTGCCGTTTAGGTCATATTGGTGTAAAGCGCATGAAGAAGCTCCATGCTGATGGGCTTTTGGAATCACTTGATTATGAGTCATTTGATGCTTGCGAACCATGCCTCATGGACAAGATGACTAAGACTCTGTTCTCTGGAACAATGGAGCGAGCAACTGAATTATTGGAAATAATACATACTGATGTATGCAGTCCGATAAGTGTTGAGGCTCGCGGCGGGTATCGTTATTTTCTAACCTTCACAGATGATTTGAGCAGATATGGGTATATCTACATGATGAAACACAAGTCTGAAACATTTGAAAAGTTCAAAGAATTTCAGAGTGAAGTGGAGAATCGTTGTAACAAGATTATAAAATTTTCTGCGATTTGATCGCGGAGACGAATATTTGAGTTATGAGTTTGGTCTTCAATTAAAACAATGTGGAATAGTTTCACAAACTCATGCCACCCGGAACACCACAGCGTAATGGTGTGTCCGAACGTCATAACCGTACTTTATTGGATATAGTGCAATCTATGATGTCTCCTACCAATTTACCACTATTTTTTCGGGTTATGCATTAGAGACAGCTACATTCACGTTAAATAGGGCACCATCTAAATCCGTTGAGATGACACCGTATGAACTATGGTTTGGCAAGAAACCTAAGCTGCCGTTTCTTAAAGTTTGGGGTTGCGGTGCTTATGTTAAGAAGTTTCAACCTGATAAGCTCGAACCCAAATCGGAGAAATGCGTCTTCATAGGATACCCAAAGAAAATTGTTGGGTACACCTTCTATCACAGATACGAAGGCAAGATCTTTGTTGCTAAGAATGGATTCTTTCTAGAGAAGAAGTTTCTCTCGAAAGAAGTGAGTGGGAGGAAAGTAGAACTTGATGAGGTAATTGTACCTGCTCCCTTGTTGGGAAGTAGTTCATCACAGAAATCAGTTCCTGTGATTCCTACACCAATAAGTGAGGAAGCTAATGATGATGATCATGTAACTTCGGATCAAGTTACTACTGAACCTCGTATGTCAACCAGAGTAAGATCCGCACCAGAGTGGTACGGTAATCCTGTTCTGGAGGTCATGTTACTTGACCATGACGAACCTATGAACCATGAGGAAGCGATGATGAGCCTAGATTCCACGAAATGGCTTGAGGCCATGAAATCTGAGATAGGATCCATGTATGAGAACAAAGTATGGACTTTGGTTGACTTGCCCGATGATCAGCAAACAATTGAGAATAAATGGATCTTAAAGAGGAAGACGGACGCTGATGGTAGTGTTACTATCTACAAAGCTCGACTTGTCGCGAAAGGTTTTCGACAAGTTCAAGGTGTTGACTACGATGAGTTTTTGTCACTCGTAGCGATGCTTAAGTCTGGCCAAATCATGTTAGCACATTGCCACATTTTATGTAATCTGGCAAATGGATGTCAAAACTACATTCCTTAATGGATTTCTTAAAGAAGAGTTGTATATGATGCAACCAGAAGGTTTTGTCGATCCTAAAGGTGCTAACAAAATGTGCAAGCTCCAGCGATCCATCCATGGACTGGTGCAAAGCATCTCAGAGTTGGAATATACGCTTTGATGAGTTAATCAAAGCATATATTTTTATACAGACTTGCGATGAAGCCTGTATTTACAAGAAAGTGACTACAACCTTTATGATAAGTATATGTGAATGACATATTGTCGATCGGAAATGATGTAGAATTTTCTGGAAAGCATAAAGGAGTGTTTGAAAGGAGTTTTTCAAAGAAAGACCTCAATGAAGCTGTTTACATATTGAGCATCAAGATCTATAGAGATAGATCAAGACGCTTGATAAGTTTTTCAATGAGTACATACCTTGACAAATTTTTGAATTAGTTCAAAATGGAACAATCAAAGAAGGAGTTCTTGCCTGTATTGCAAGGTGTGAAATTGAGTAAGACTCAAAGCCCGACCACGGTAGAAGATAGAAAGAGAATGAAATTCATTCCCTATACCTCAGCCATAGGTTCTATAAAGTATGCCATGTTGTGTACCAGATCTATAGTGTACCCTACACTGAGTTTGGCAAGGGAATACAATAGTGATCTAGGAGTAGATCACTGGACAGCGGTCAAAATTATCCTTAGTGGAATAAGGATATGTTTCTCGATTATGGAGGAGACAAAAGGTTTGTCGTAAAGGGTTACGTCGATGCAAGTTTTGACACTGATTTAGATGACTCTAAGTCTCAATCTGGATACATATTGAAAGTGGGAGCAATTAGCTAGAGTAGCTTCGTGCAGAGCATTGTTGACATAGAAATTTGCAAAATACAGACGGATCTGAATTTGGCAGACCCGTTGACTAAACTTCTCTCACAAGCAAAACATGATCAAACCTTAGTACTCTTTGGGTGTTAATCACATAGAGATGTGAACTAGATTATTGACTCTAGTAAACCCTTTGGATGTTAGTCACATGGCGATGTGAACTAATCACATGATGATGTGAACTATTGGTGTTAAATCACATGGTGATGTGAACTAGATTATTGACTCTAGTGCAAGTGGGAGACTGAAGGAAATATGCCCAAGAGGCGATAATAAAGTTGTTATTTATATTTCCTTATATCATGATAAATGTTTATTATTCATGCTAGAATTGTATTAATGGGAAACTTAGTACATGTGTGAATACATAGACAAACAGAGTATCACTAGTATGCCTCTACTTGACTAGCTCGTTGAATCAAAGATGGTTAAGTTTCCAAGCCATAGACATGAGTTGTCATTTGATTAACGGGATCACATCATTAGGGAATGATGTGAATGACTTGATCCATTCCGTTAGCTTAGCACTTGATCATTTAGTATGTTGCTATTGCTTTCTTCATGACTTATACATGTTCCTATGACTATGAGATTATGCAACTCCTGAATATCGGAGGAACACTTTGGGTGCTATCAAACGTCACAACGTAACTGGGTGATTATAAAGATGCTCTACAGGTGTCTCCGATGGTGTTTGTTGAGTTGGCATAGATCGAGATTAGGATTTGTCACTCCGTGTATCGGAGAGGTATCTCTCGGCCCTGTCGGTAATGCACATCACTATAAGCCTTGCAACCATTGTGACTAATGAGTTAGTTGCGGGATGATGCATTACAGAACGAGTAAAGAGACTTGCTGATAATGAGATTGAACTAGGTATTGAGATACCGATGATCGAATCTCGGGCAAGTAACATACCGATGACAAAGGGAACAACGTATGTTGTTGTGCGGTTTGACCGATAAAGATCTTCGTAGAATATGTAGCAACCAATATGAGCATCCAGATTCGGCTATTGGTTATTGACCAGAAATGAGTCTCGGTCATGTCTACATAGTTCTCGAACCCGTAGGGTCCGCACGCTTAACGTTCGGTATTATGAGTTTTATGTGTTTCGATGTACCGAAGATAGTTCGGAGTCCCGGATGTGATCACGGACATGACGAGGAGTCTCTAAATGGTAGAGACATAAATATTGATATATTGGACGGCTATATTCGGACAAAGGAAGTGTTCCGGGTGATTTCGTAGAAAACTGGAGTGCCGGAGGGGTTACCGGAACCCCCGGGGAAGTATTGGGCCTTAGTGAGCCTTAGGGGAGAGAGGGGGCAGCAGCCCAGGAGGTGGCGCGCCCCCTCCAAAGGGGAGTCCGAATTGGACGAGGGGAAGGGGGCGCGGCCCCTCTTTCCCTCTCCCTCTCCCTCTCGTTCCTTCCCCCTTTCTCCTCCTAGTTGGACTAGGAAAGGGAGAGTCCTACTCCTACTAGGAGGAGCGCTCCTCCCTCTCCTTGGTGCGCCCCAAGGCCGGCCGGCCTCCCCCCTTGCTCCTTTATATACGGGGGCAGGGGGCACCCTAGGACACACAAGTTGATTGTTCCAAGCCGTGTGCGGTGCCCCCCTCCACCATATTCCACCCCGGTCATATCGTTGTAGTGCTTAGGCGAAGCCCTGCGCCGGTAGCTTCATCAACACTGTCATCACGCCGTCGTGCTGACGAAGCTCTACTGGATCGTGAGTTTGTGGGACGTCACCGAGCCAAACGTGTGCAAATCACGGAGGTGCCGTACTTTCAGTACTAGGATCGGTCGAACGTGAAGACGTACGACTACATCAACCGCGTTGTCATAACGCTTCCGTTTACGGTCTACGAGGGTACGTGGACAACACTCTCCCCCCTCGTTGCAATGCATCACCATGATCTTGCGTGTGCGTAGGAATTTTTTTGAAATTACTATGTTCCCCAACACTTTTTGCACTTTGTTCTTCTACATACTGCACTGAATCCGAGTCTTCTTCTTCTTCTCCTGCATCTAAGAGGTCCACATCGACTACAAAATCTTCATCACTGCTTGAACCTTCATCATCATCTGTGTCCATGCCTACAGGAATTTCTTTCGCACTAACTGCATGGTCCTCCTCATCTGTATTAAACTGAAAATCAGCATAATTATCACTTACTTCAGTGTTAAGCTGGGTCCCAAGATGTAACTGACAGTTAGGAAGAACTGATTTGAGTGGCAAAAAATTGACGCTTCCCTGTGTACCAATTGTTTTGTGCACAACACCTGATTCAGCAACAACAAACACAACATATGGCTCTCCATCTATTTGTTGAGCCTCTTCATCTTCTCCAATTGGTGATTCTTTAATAACTAGCTTTCCCTTTCTAACTGTCAGAGACAATGTCTGGGTGCTCTCAAATTTTCTCAGCATGTGAACTACTTCAATATTGTCTTTGATGACACAAACACCTTGCAGTCCTATATCTTCCTCTTTCAAGTAGCAAAGACTGTCATCCTTACAATATCCATTGCTGACCATTGAGCAAACTACCATAAGTGATTTCTCTTTCACACATCTGAAAAAGAGCATACTTCTTCCCATGAAACTGGAAATATATTGACCATAGATCTTCAGGCTTAAAATAGACATACAAATGAATATTACCAAGCCAATTCTACTAACATAACTGACCATTATAGCTGACCATTACAATGCAATAAAAAAATCAAAACCCTAAAATTACTACTAACATTACTAACATAGACATACAAATGAATATCTTCAGGCCTAATATAGCCGACCATTACAATGCACTATAAAAAAAATTAGCAAGTCAATTCTACTAACATTACAATAACATAACTGAACCCTACAGTGTGATTTTCTCCATAAATTCAGAACCCTACATTACTACTAACATAACTGAACCCTACAGTATGATTTTCTCCAAAAATTCAAGAGTTAATTATAAATGACTAACAAATGAATATTCAGACCTATTTTATGATTATAAGTCTAGAATCTTTGTTCCATATCTAAAACAGATCCGGTAGTAAGGAAAGAATGAAAGAACACATTTTCAAAGATTCAGATTTACCTCGCTGAAGATGGGGCGAACGGGAGCACATCCTCGGGACCAATTTGTGAAGCTGCTTCCTCGGTACAAGGCTCCGGCGACAGGACCGCCGCCGCCGACGACTCTGGATCTAGGTCGCAGCCGCTATTAGTGTGGGGGCCGATGACTCTGCATTGCGAGCGCTGCCGCTTCTGCCCTGAAGTACTACCACCGCCGTCGCCGCCGCTGTGTGCGCCGTCGCCGCTTCCGTCGACTCCGTGTGCGCCGTCGCCGCCGGAGCTGGTCGCCGTCGGAGCGGGAGCAAACTAAATCGATGGGTTGGGGAACGGCTAGAACGAGTACACGGGCGCGCGAAAACGACCGTCCGTCGCCGTCTAATGGCGTCCGTCCCACGCCACGTCAGCCCGATAGGCGGGACCCACCCGTCGGATTCGCTGTTTCTGGGCTAAAACGCAGTGTCAGTGCTCCGCGTTACAGAGTAGCCCCATTGTTGATGTTTTTTTGTGCCCTGCCTTAGATGTGGTACCGATCTGTTACCCTAGCCCATAATGTGATGATTTTGGGTAAATAGGAAAATTGCCCGTGCGTTGCAACGGGGACATAAACTTTAGTTGTTCTACAGCAATCTAGAAGGGATTACATTGATGTGTAATATGTTCTTTGTTCTACAACCATACCTAGATGTGATTATAGTTCAGTTAAAAATCTGAGATTATTTTCCTCTAAAAATGAACATTAGCCCTCGGAACATCAACACCATGCGTGTCTTGTACGTAATCGAGTAGTGTGTATTGTAGGTAGAAAGATAAGTTGATGTTTAGGTAGTGGAAAAAAATAGCTAACAGAAACCATGACTTCGTTAATCAGACAACCACATTACCTCAAGAGAACTGGGAAATAATGCACACAAAAAAACTGATAATACTGTACTATGTAATTTAGAAACGCTCAAGCATTTTCATATGATGATTTCATCAACCTTCTATACCACATTGTATACATGAACGTAGTTTTCAGATCAAACACCTTGTAAGCACAATTTCGGATAAGACACGTTGTGTTATAAACTTATAATTCAGGTGGCACTCATTTTTCTTTCCAAAATATTTGAGTTGAGACCTGTCTCGAGCAGTTACGGCATAATCAAGCAGAGTTCAGGCACAATCTATTCCATTAAACAAATAACATTTTTTCTAAGTAAAATTCCATGATCACATCTTAGACCTATCTTGAACAGAGTTAAGGCATAATCTATTTCATTAATGAAATACTAATAATTTCCTATTCTGCTCAATACAATTTCATGATCACAACTGCATAAACTACTTATTATCAACAACACAAAACTGCTGGAGATTAGAGCAATCATGGAAGAAGAAAAGCGATGGAAATATATTAATGATTTGCAAAATAAACAAAGCAGGATCAAAAATAGGACCACACCAGGCTATTCACACTTACGTAGCAATTGCTTCTGCCGCTAACATCTTCAGTCACAACCATAGCACCAGAATGCACTTCATTTATTATTATCACAAAAAGGACGTATACAACAACCACTCTATACATTTTTTTTCACAAAGAACCACTATATACATGTTCCTCCAAATGTTTACATCCTCCAGAACTTTCTTCCCTCTCATCCTGATGCATGCCACTGTCTCCAGCACTTGTCTCCTCAGCCCTCGGTACTCTGCTCCTACATAGCAGTTGTACAGAAGCAAGGTATTCACTCAGGAAAAAATATATTTCAACCAAGTAGATGCAGATGAATATGATCGAGTGGAAGAAGAATCAAGAACTTATATTTATACCATGAGGTCTATGAAAAATAATAAACTCGCTAAGGAGAAGAAACATGATGTCATTGTGTTGCTTTCGAACCACCGGGACAAAGTGGACAACATCACGACCGTGTCATTGATAATAGCCACACTACAGCATCATGCGCCGCTCTGCCTAGAGCCCTAGACCATAATCCTCCCCGGATATGGCGAGAGGTGATTATGAACAGAGCCTCCGGGCCTTCGTGGTGGGGACATCAACAGACAATATTATGCATTTGTTTAGGTTCTGTGCTACTCACTGTCGTGAACGTAATGAACAACTTGATGGAGAAAAGGATTAGCCTACCTGAGAAGCATGATGGCGGCAGCCTATGTTAAGAGATTACGGAATTGTCAACACTTCAATGATTTCAAAGCTTGCAGTTTGTTCTATGGAGACGATTCAATTTTTTAATTCCTCGAATGTCCTTTTTGTCTATAGGATGCCCTCATGGTCTCATATGTCTCTCTGTGTGAAAAGATAACACTTTAAAGGCGAGTCTCATGAATGCAAGATAACCGCGTTGGTTATGTTGAAACTTTTCGTGTCAAAATTGTGCTTTATTTCCTGCAAACCGGCACCTTACTATACATGATAATATCTAAAATAACAGGAAGCTGTATGATCTTATTCGACTACTGCCTAACTTTGTGATACATGATAATTAAGCAGATGTGACTTCTCTAATATGCATTTGCTATACATAAGAAAATCAAGATAAAAAATCTTTGATATGGGATGAAATCGAGATGCATAGAAAATCACTTATAATGGGTGCTTGCGTGTGGTCTAAGTAGTACAGAGCGAGAAGATAATTGGGAGCCTATGTCCATTGATGCATACCTGCTTGCATACATGTGTACTGCCTTGTTAGATTATATACGCACCACGTCGACAGAGCTTGTTGGCATGTGCTGCATAGATGACGATATGCAAGAAGGTAATGGATCTGAAAATAATGCAAATAATAAGGAATCAAGAATGTCTAGTGTGGATTAGTCTTGAACTCTCGATGGGCATCAACCAAGTAATGCACCACATGGTAGACTGTTGTAGCAAATATCCAAGTTCTGTAGGCCGGTGGGACTACCTGATTTGTGTTAGGAACTGAAGATGGACCAAACAAACAACAAGTATAAGACGATATTAAGGCAAGGGAGTGACATGGAGTTCAGGTGAGATCTATACCATTGTGGTAGTGGTGGCTGTCGGTAAAAAGAGGAGATGCTATGGATGATAGGCAGTAGCACCAAGATCTGAATTAACCCAGCTAGAATTTTCAGTGTGTAGTTGTGTGCAAACCTTGACTAATGATGTCCAGCTAGGCTTTGTTTGGCTGCACCTGTGCAGAGTTGTGGGCAATCTGCCAAGCCATTCTTCCCCTCCTCGTCCATGTACTCTCCTTCTGGCTCTTTCCTCGACACAAAGAGGGTGAATCTCATATAAATAACCGATAAAGCCAATGGTACAGGAATTACGCGTAGTTTGAAGAGGCTGTTGCTGGCGTCCTCAACGATCCCCTTGACCCCCCGCCACCGTCGTTGCTCAGCAGCGCCGAGCCCAGCCGGTCGATCCGAGGCCTCTGGCCAGGAACAACGTGTGCTCCAGTGAGATGTGCTACCCTTGCCGGCAACCGCACACCGCTGCCTCAACAGGAGCACGCCGCCCTGCCTGCCTCCCTCACCCTGCGCCGCTTCTCCTTCTCATTTCTTCCTCTCTCCCTCACGCCCTGTCTCTCTCTTTCTCTGGATGAGTAGGGCACCAGCCGCCGCCATCTAGCAAGCTGCCGCACAAGCCACCAGATCCGTCGATGCCGCGCCTGAATCCGTCAGTTTTCGCGCCGCCGCCGCGGCTCTTACCGCCCGCCGGCCCGTTCCGGCAAACTCCAGCGCCGCCTGCCCGTTTCGACGGAGTTGGCCGGGTGATGAAGAGCGGTGCGGCAAAGGAGGAGGAAAGAGAGGAGTTGGGGGAAGGTGCGGCGTCGGCGTCGAGTGTCCCCGGTGGTGGAAAGCCGCAGGGGTGGTGGCGGCGCACGGCGGAGGGGCGGTGGCCGGCGGGGGCGGCGCACGGCGGAGGAGCGGTGGCCGGCGGGGACGTCGCGCAGCAGAGAACCGGCGGGGCCGTCGCGTGGCGTGGCGTGGCGTGCAAGGGGGTGGCGGCGCCCTGGAGGTGGAGATGCGGGAGATAAGGTCGTCGTGCGTTTTTTTCCTTTTCCCTCCGCAGCTCAGAGCGCTCGCCTTATCCATAGCGCGGGTGGAAAATAAAACGGCGTGGACAAATCGTTTTTCACTTACCCATGCACTGCGGGTCAAATACTAAAAAGCACAGGGATCTTTATACAAAAACGCCGAGACGGTGAATACTAGCAACAGAGCCCGTGCGTTGCAACGGAAGAAAAAGAATATAACGCACGCTCTTAACCCAACAACCATACCATAATAGGCCCATCTCCTTTATTTTAGCGAGGCATCATATTTTTGTTGTCGCTTATTCTCCTTCTCACCTTTGCCGACGGTGGCCTCAGTGTTCACACAAACCAAAACATGTTTGAATGTGGTTAATCCTAAGGCGTTTCTCTCTCTCCCTCTCTCCTCCCTCTCCCTCTCCCTCTCTCGCTTTCTCTCACTCTCACGATGAAAAATTTGTTGTTTTTTCCAGTGATGATTTTCAGAGGTATGCATGTGTAGTAATCGATGTTTTTCCTTATATGGTTATAGTTGGTGTTTATTTGCAATCTGGATCACCTTCGGCATGAAAGAAAAACGGATCGCGCTATAGATTATAAGTTTGCTTCCAAAACAGTATTTAAAAAAATAACAGGTAAAATTAACATCATATTCAGATTCCACATATTTTTTTAATAAAATTTCATATATAACATGTTAAAATCGGAGTTGCCGTTTAAAAGATACGGATGATTTAGAAAATCATTGGTTTGACTGAAATTTCTTCCAAAATAATACATAAAAATACTTAACATGTAAAAATAGTCTCATATTCATATTCTACATTTTTTGTAATCAAATTTCATATATAACATGTTCAAATCGGAGTTACGGTTTAAAAGATACGAATAATTTAGAAAAGCATTTGTTTCACTTAAATATGATCCGCGAACGAATTACCTAAAAGGCCACGGAGTTTTCGAAAAACTGTAAAATAACGGTTTGATTTTTTTGCAAAAAGGTGCACAGACAGGCAGAAGCAGTCCGTGCTTTATTATTAGACAGAGAATTAGAAAGACAACCGAACTTTAAAGATAAGTACATGGATAGTTCAACATTAGGAAATCATCAAGTAAACAAACAAACTGGCATCTTGGACGAAATATTAATAGGAACAAAACTATCACTGATCTTGTTCATTTTTTTTAGCAATTCCATGAATGCAGAACCATGGAAATATCGTGCAAACAGTTTTGGTTAAAACATCTTTTGAAGCAGTCAATAATTTCAGCTTGTAAATCCCATAAATTTCTCAAAAAACATAATAAGTAAACATGAACATGCTCTTACTTGTTGTTCCAATATCAAGAAATAAGGATTGGGCGCATATTGGCTACATCTGTCGGGCATCGTGGCCTCGTATTTGAAATCTTTGCTTCTATGCTTTCAATCTGTCGGGTGTTCCAAGCGTCTACTGGATGTCGTTTGAGTGTGTATGTGAGCATCTAAAAAAATAAGTCAATGGCGCATCATGTTAAAGGAGAAGAACAATTATTCTATCGAATAACATCAACACATAAACCAACTTGATCTTAAGTCCATGTCCTGGACACCAAATCCATTGAGTGCACATAATTAAAATATGCAAATTGATTGAGCTATAATAGTTTTGATATATTTTTATAGTTATGTAGTTCTGCTAAAAGCAAGTTGGAAACTATTATTAGCAAAACATTTCAGCACCTACTCAATGTTTATATCCAAAATTTAAGCATCCAGTTTGTTAGACAAAAAAAAAATGCAAGCAACATCATGAACAACTCTCCATAAGTTAATTTTCCCATATGAATTGGACTGTACAACAAGCTCACTTTTGAAAACAAATTACACCGGGCCTGATACACCAAAGAAGAACCTGAAAAAAATGAAGTTCAACTCCTCATAAGCATAACATCAAACATGTTGTGGACAGAATATGAACAGAAGCACACATTTATTTGGGAATAATGCAGTTACTGATCCGAGAGAGGGAGAGGAGCAGCACCACCCCATGACCAACAATACAAAGGGAGAAGCACACACCAACACGCACTCACAACACGCGATCACATTGGGCGTCCGGGCTGCGTAGTTCATGGAGGAGGAGGTGACGGTGGAGGCGGCCGGAGCCGATCCGCCGACCCGCAGGCTGCCGGCATGTACTCGGTTCGTCGGAGTTTCCTTGGGTCGGGACAGCGACTTACAGAGAGAGAAACCTCGCCCGAGAGTGGATCCTGTCAATCTCGTCTGGATTTGGCGACTGCGGAGCGAGAACATGCGGATCTAGCTAGCACAGCAGCTTGTTTGACACGCGACGACGCCCGTGCGGTCCGCCTGCACAATGCCCAACCCAACCATCTCGTCTCGTTTCTTATTTTTCTTCTCTTCTCTGCAAGGGATCCAACGGTGAATCACCTCCTCAGTCTTGGACATTAATTTTCGTAGATTCTTCAAGGGTTATAGTGTTATACAATACATGGCAGGCCGGCCGGATCAACACTCCACGACCGCCAGCTTCATCCCCTCGCTCTCTCGGCCGGAGCTGGCCCTTCACATTCACCTCGCTTGCCGGCTATGCGGTTCGACACGACGACGTTGCAACCATACTTGGGTCGCCGGTGCTGGCCGGCTGGCGCGGCAACCATGGGTGCGTTCGTCGCGGCGGTTCTATAGTCGTTCCTATATTTATGTCTTTGGACATCGACGTCGGCTGCGCTCTCGGAGTTGGGCGTTGGCGTTGACGTGCGTGGTCAGTGCTCGCCGCCACGGACAGGTTCAATCTTCAAAGGCCACGACGTACGGCCGGCCGGCAGGTACGTACCTCGGGTCGACAGTGCCGGCCGTCGTGCTGTACGGCGCGCACCCATGGGTGCGCTGGTGCCTGGTGTGGCTCCATGATCCACCCCATGACATACATTAGCTGCTGGGTTCAAGATCCTGTCTTTAATTTGTTGGCCATCAATGTCACCGCGGGCGTACTTGATCCATCCATGCATGCATGGTGTCACCGCCCGCCGGCCCAGATCCAGGTGCGTGGCCCGAAGTCCGGGAGCATTAACTAACAAGCTCATGTGGAATTAGTTATCATACACGAACATCATTAATAGCTAATGACCAACATATGACAAGGTTAAAAATATCACCCTAAGGCCGGCTCCAATGCAAGAGCGTTTAAAATCTTGAGCAAATTAACATGCACAATCATACAGCCCTAGCGGCTACATTGTGTATACTTTTTTTAGTGTCCGACTCTAGGTTATGTGTCGAGGCCGAAAGTAGCCGGGACGATGCAAAAGTTACCAGGATTTTATTCCTAGCGCCTGCATTGTACGTGCCCTAACCAAGTTTCAGGTGACAAAAAACACTTTTAATTTTCTGAAAAAAATGAGATGGTTTTTTTTTGAACTCTTCTTGATCATCTACATCCATATGGCAGAGGGCCTTCCAAAGCTCACAAGCAAAAGAGCAATTGCGGCGAGGCAACATATGTTTGTTTCATTGGGGTCATTTTATTGTGCAGATGAAGAAGCTCCTCGATCTGCATGGGTTGGTTCCGTTGAAAATTGAGCATAATAAAAATAAAGTTGCTCATAATTTAGCTAATATTGATTGCTACATAGCACCGCTAGTTTGTTGCGCCGGTTTCAACCAGCGTATCTAAGTTTGTACTATAGAACACTGTTACATTTATCCCACAAATAAATTTGTTTGTTGGCAATGGGTGCAGGAAGCAACAATGATGACTTGAAAAGAACGTCAAGGAAATAGAAAAAATAAAAGACGCTCAACACAAAGTCTGAGTATGTGAACCAGCCTCCCCCCTTCCATCATTTACTTTCTTTATTTTTGTCACGCCACTACTCTTTCCTTCTTTTATTTTCTTTCCTTCTTTTATTTTCATATGTGGAAGGCCTTTCTCTCCTTCCTAATTTCTGTCCTCCATTTTATTACATGGAGCGCATATATAGAAGGCCCTAGTCTAATAGGCATGACTCTAGGACACATCCCCCGCTCTCATTCCATGACCTCTATTTGAACAAAGCGTCCTACACGTGTCACTGCCTATCCTCCTTTTGGCCTTCGCCGATCGTGGTTGAGTTGTCCATCTAGTCACATCATGTCTAGACATTGTCAATGCCAAGGGGATGAGCTTGACCACCTCACGACATATTTGTCGCTGAACCCTGCCAGGGAAAGGGGATGTTTAAACTAATCTCTCGAGCGGGAGATGACGGCTGCCCTCCGTGGGTCCCTCTCCGCACATGTTTCATACACGGTGCCTCATACTCTCACTCGCTCTGCACATGTCGCATCATGCCTGCTTCACATCACACATGCTTGCAACTAATATATTATTACACAAAAATACATTAAATGGCTATAAATAATGGAATTGACAAAATATCGCTATCCTAGTCATGTTCATACACTAAAATGGCAAACCAATAACTCATTCATAGGAAATTCATTCACAACAACAGAAATTTCATGATTCTTAAATAATTCTGATTTTTGGACCCTTAAACCAACCACAAAAAAGTGCTTAACAGGAAAAAATAGTGCTTACCGGACATACAAACTTTAGCGTTTCTTATTGAAGTGGCGCTAGATTGGTAGCATTTGTTGGCCTTTGGCAAATCAAACACACTGGAAGTTCAACTCATTTTTATTGAAACCATTGCCATTGTGATTTTTAAAACTCCACAACATGGAAGATTCCAACCATGCGTTGCTACCCCTTAGAGAATGTAGCTTTGCAAATAATATTTACAAAACAGTGATGAATTAGCAACTGAAGCTGGCAGAATGGGATCTCTCCTTGTACTCAGACAAGAGAAACACTAAGCGTCATTGGTAAAATATGAATCAACGAATGTGTCAGATCCGTCTCAAGTTTCATCTTTTCCTGCTCTTCCAGTGAGCAAAAAGGCATGTGCATTTGCATCAGAGTAACAAAATTACAACCTTTAAATTGAGCTAAGACCTATAATGATTATTAATAATGTAGTCCCACCTAATTCTCCTATACATATCATGTTAACTAAGTAACGGTGCACATATGCAAATATATAATATGAAAATTTAACCAACAAATAATGATACAGTCTTACATTTAACGAAATGTTAAAAAATAGCATAAATCATAGCTGATAACAATATAATAAATTCTTGTGAATGATAGTCTGGCAGTACATGGGAACCTGAGACTGTATTTACTCGTGACACAATAAAATCCCTCGGAAGAATATTTCTAAAAAAAATTACATACTATGCACAATCATATGGAAAAGGATCAGTCAACATCACCAGCGAGCTAGTAAAAATGCATGAGGAGAAAAATCTGAAAATAAATAAATTATTTGAAAGAACTTTTCCCCGTTCTTTAACAAATGAGAACAATCATGGTGACATATTAGAGCTTATTCAGGACATCTAATTCTTTTACTGAAGAAAGTGGTACATGTTTCAGCAAACTTGTTAAATTATGCCTACACATTTTGTATACCATTATGTGTGTCATCTCGACGTACAATGCTCGGCGAGGATAAGCAGGCCTACCACAAAGTTTGCGGCGGCGGCCGTGAGAGCGACGATCGAGTTGCCCATGGTGCGGCCCTGAGCTATAGAACACGCCCACGACTTTGCCGCCTCCACCGGAGAGGGTGCGGCAGTAGCCGCTTGGAGGGTATAGACGTGCTCGTCGCACGGGATTACCTGGGTAAGTATTGGTCCGAGGAGGTGCGTGCCCCATCCACCGCCTGAAGGAATGTACATGAAAAGATTTAATTTTCCAGGAATGAGCTTTCACGACAAAACATTGTGAAGTGAGCAGGAGCACTAAACAGGGTGATCATCTCACCTTGATGCAACAACTTGGGGCAGATTGGTAGCACTTTGGTACGTACCATTGACTACAAACCTATGCGAGTCAATCTCGTGCCATCCAACTTGAATGATCAAGGCACAAGAGGAAAGAACGGACGTCTATCATCCAACGAACCCACCATACGTAACCAAACAAAATTAAATCTCTCCATCAGTGTACTTACCTGTCATGTCCGCCGGGCCCCACTTTCACGCGACGTGGCATGGCCCTCCCTGCGGAGAAGCATGCTTCCGCATTGGTCAGGCAATGACAGCCGGGGCTGCACCTAAAGTACCGATATTAAGATGGGACCATACTTGCAGAGCTCGATGCGCCGTTCTGTTCTTCAGGAGCCGTGGCCGATCCAAAATTTCAGCCGCCATCGCCGCCTTCTTTTTGTTCATGAGGGAGATTTGGCAATCGACATGATGGGCAGGCCGGGTCACTTGGACAGAGGCTAGTGTTGGTTCTGGAACCACGGTCGATGGTGGAAGCACGTGTGTCGCGGGGCTCCTCTCTTGCTCTGCTTTGATGCTCAGACTCGACGTAGACAGATCAACCTATCGTCGATGTGGCCGATACAGCCGTGAAGAGAAGTAGGCCGACAGGCTATGTGTCGCCCGACAAAGAGCAGGAAGACGATGGCCTTGATGCCACCACGCACGCCTCCCAGAACCACCTCGGTGTCGTTCTCCCAACACGGAGACAGCGGATTCCAGCGCTTTTTGTCGAGGCCTCGAGGGCATCCATCGTCGGCACCGGCGCCTCGCTCGTCCTATTCGCTCGTTAGGCAGTTGCATGAAGATCGAGCTTGATCATCTAGTGCTCCTCGTCCTCCCTCTCCTTCGGATTCACCGTGAACTCGATTCGCTGATTGGCGATCAGTGCGAGGGTTTTCGGCGGCGAGGCGGGCAGCAAGGTTTGTCAGGCTATGGCTGATTGCCGCGACTTCATGCTTGGCCCGGCCAACATTGCAGGGTCCATCAAAGCCACTTGAACACGTACGTGCAAACTGTTCGTCAGGAATCCTCATGTTGGTCTCGTATATATATGGAAACGCAAGACATCCGATCTGATTGGGATTTCGATCCGGAGTCCCTTATTATCACCTGTTTTGTCTTTTTTTTCTTTCCAATGGAGGGTGCGAGTTTTCAAAAACTGCTATTTGAGCTCGGCGCGACCGGGTACGTTTCGTTTTTCGATTCCTTTGCACATACCTGAAACAGAAACCAAGATCGAGGGGATAAACACATTTTTTCCTAGTTCGAGGGTACAAAAAAAAGGAAGATGACGGTGAACCCATCCGATCTGATTGAGATTTTGATCCGGAGTCCCTTTATTATCACCTATTTTGTCTTTTTTCTTTCCAATGGAGGTGCCAATTTCAAAAACTGCTATTTGAGCCCGGCGCGACCGGTACGCTTTCGCTTTTCGATTCCTTTGCACATACCTGAAACAGAAACCAAGATCGAGGGGATAAACACGTTTTTTTTCCTAGTTCGAGGGTACAAAAAAAAGGAAGATGACGGTGAACCCATCCGATCTGATTGGGATTTTGATCCGTAGTCCCTTATTATCACCTGTTTTGTCTTTTTTCTTTCCAATGGAGGGTGCCAGTTTCCAAAACTGCTATTTGAGCCCGGGCGCGACCGGTACGCTTTCGTTTTTCGATTCCTTTGCACATACCTGAAACAGAAACCAAGATCGAGGGGATAAACACGTTTTTTTTCCTAGTTCGAGGGTACAAAAAAAAGGAAGATGACGGTGAACCCATCCGATCTGATTGGGATTTTGATCCGGAGTCCCTTATTATCACCTGTTTTGTCTTTTTTTCTTTCCAATGGAGGGTGCCAGTTTCCAAAAACTGCTATTTGAGCCCGGCGCGACCGGGTACGTTTCGTTTTTCGATTCCTTTGCACATACCTGAAACAGAAACCAAGATCGAGGGGATAAACACGTTTTTTTCCTAGTTCGAGGGTACAAAAAAAAGGAAGATGACGGTGAACCCATCCGATCTGATTGGGATTTTGATCCGGAGTCCCTTATTATCACCTGTTTTGTCTTTTTTTCTTTCCAATGGAGGGTGCCAGTTTCCAAAAACTGCTATTTGAGCCCGGCGCGACCGGGTACGATTCGTTTTTCGATTCCTTTGCACATACCTGAAACAGAAACCAAGATCGAGGGGATAAACACGTTTTTTTCCTAGTTCGAGGGTACAAAAAAAAGGAAGATGACGGTGAACCCATCCGATCTGATTGGGATTTTGATCCGTAGTCCCTTATTATCACCTGTTTTGTCTTTTTTCTTTCCAATGGAGGGTGCCAGTTTCAAAACTGCTATTTGAGCCCGGGCGCGACCGGTACGCTTTCGCTTTTTCGATTCCTTTACACATACCTGAAACAGAAACCAAGATCGAGGGGATAAACACGTTTTTTTCCTAGGTCGAGGGTACTGAAAGTGGAAGATGACGGTGAACCCTTCCGATCAGATTGGGATTTTGATCCGAGTCCCTTTATTATCACCTGTTTTGTCTTTTTTCTTTCCAATGGAGGGTGCCAGTTTCCAAAACTGCTATTTGAGCCCGGCGCGACCGGTACGCTTTCGCTTTTTCGATTCCTTTGCACATACCTGAAACAGAAACCAAGATCGAGGGGATAAACACGTTTTTTTTCCTAGTTCGAGGGTACAAAAAGGAAGATGACGGTGAACCCATCCGATCTGATTGGGATTTTGATCCGAGTCCCTTATTATCACCTGTTTTGTCTTTTTTCTTTCCAATGGAGGGTGCCAGTTTCCAAAACTGCTATTTGAGCCCGGCGACCGGTACGCTTTCGCTTTTTCGATTCCTTTGCACATACCTGAAACAGAAACCAAGATCGGGGGATAAACACGTTTTTCCTAGTTCGAGGGTACAAAAAGGAAGATGACGGTGAACCCATCCGATCTGATTGGATTTTGATCCGTAGTCCCTTATTATCACCTGTTTTGTCTTTTTTCTTTCCAATGGAGGGTGCCAGTTTCCAAAAACTGCTATTTGAGCCCGGCGCGACCGGGTACGTTTCCTTTTTCGATTCCTTTGCACATACCTGAAACAGAAACCAAGATCGAGGGGATAAACACGTTTTTTTTCTAGTTCGAGGGTACAAAAAAAAGGAAGATGACGGTGAACCCATCCGATCTGATTGGGATTTTGATCCGTAGTCCCTTATTATCACCTGTTTTGTCTTTTTTTCTTTCCAATGGAGGGTGCCAGTTTACAAAAACAGCAAGTAGAGCCCGGGCGCGACCGGTACGCTGCTTTTTCGATTCCTTTGCACATACCTGAAACAGAAACCAAGATCGGGGGATAAACACGTTTTTTTTCCTAGTTCGAGGGTACAAAAAAAAGGAAGATGACGATGAACCCATCCGATCTGATTGGGATTTTGATCCGGAGTCCCTTATTATCACCTGTTTTGTCTTATTTTCTTTCCAATGGAGGGTGCCAGTTTCCAAAAACTGCTATTTGAGCCCGGCGCGACCGGGTAGGTTTCGTTTTTCGATTCCTTTGCACATACCTGAAACAGAAACCAAGATCGAGGGGATAAACACGTTTTTTTTCCTAGTTCGAGGGTACAAAGAAAAGGAAGATGACAGTGAACCCATCCGATCTGATTGGGATTTTGATCCGGAGTCCCTTATTATCACCTGTTTTGTCTTTTTTTCTTTCCAATGGAGGGTGCCAGTTTCCAAAAACTGCTATTTGAGCCCGGCGCGACCGGGTAAGTTTCGTTTTTCGATTCCTTTGCACATACCTGAAACAGAAACCAAGATCGAGGGGATAAACACGTTTTTTCCTAGTTCGAGGGTACAAAAAAAGGAAGATGACGGTGAACCCATCCGATCTGATTGGGATTTTGATCCGGAGTCCCTTATTATCACCTGTTTTGTCTTTTTTTCTTTCCAATGGAGGGTGCCAGTTTCCAAAACTGCTATTTGAGCCCGGCGCGACCGGTACATTCGCTTCGATTCCATTGCACATACCTGACACAGAAACCAAGATCGAGGGGATAAACACGTTTTTTCCTAGTTCGAGGGTACAAAAAAAGAAGATGCCGGTGAACCCATCCGATCTGATTGGGATTTTGATCCGAGTCCCTTATTATCACCTGTTTTGTCTTTTTTCTTTCCAATGGAGGGTGCCAGTTTCAAAACTGCTATTTGAGCCCGGCGCGACCGGCACGCTTGCTTTTCGATTCCTTTGCACATACCTGAAACAGAAACCAAGATCGAGGGATAAACACGTTTTTTCCTAGTTCGAGGGTACAAAAAGGAAGATGACGGTGAACCCATCCGATCTGATTGGGATTTTGATCCGTAGTCCCTTATTATCACCTGTTTTGTCTTTTTTTTCCAATGGAGGGTGCCAGTTTCCAAAACTGCTATTTGAGCCCGGCGCGACCGGGTACGTTTCGTTTTTCGATTCCTTTGCACATACCTGAAACAGAAACCAAGATCGAGGGGATAAACATGTTTTTTTCCTAGTTCGAGGGTACAAAAAAAAGGAAGATGACGGTGAACCCATTCGATCTGATTGGGATTTTGATCCGGAGTCCCTTATTATCACCTGTTTTGTCTTTTTTCTTTCCAATGGAGGGTGCCAGTTTCCAAACACTGCTATTTGAGCCCGGCGCGACCGGGTACGTTTCGTTTTTCGATTCCTTTGCACATACCTGAAACAGAAACCAAGATCGAGGGGATAAACACGTTTTTTTTCCTAGTTCGAGGGTACAAAAATTTGGGGAGTTGGCGGTGAACCCAGCCGATGTGTTTGGGATTTTGATCCGAGTCCCTTATTATCACCTGTTTTGTCTTTTTTCTTTCCAATGGAGGGTGCCAGTTTCAAAACTGCTATTTGAGCCCGGGCGCGACCGGCACGCTTTCGTTTTTCGATTCCTTTGCACATACCTGAAACAGAAACCAAGATCGAGGGGATAAACACGTTTTTTTCCTAGTTCGAGGGTACAAAAAGAAAGGAAGATGACGGTGAACCCATCCGATCTGATTGTGATTTTGATCCGGAGTCCCTTATTATCACCTGTTTTGTCTTTTTTTCTTTCCAATGGAGGGTGCCAGTTTCCAAAAACTGCTATTTGAGCCCGGCGCGACTGGGTACGTTTCGTTTTTCGATTCCTTTGCACATACCTGAAACAGAAACCAAGATCGAGGGGATAAACACGTTTTTTTCCTAGTTCGAGGGTACAAAAAAAAGGAAGATGACGGTGAACCCATCCGATCTGATTGGGATTTTGATCCGTAGTCCCTTATTATCACCTGTTTTGTCTTTTTTCTTTCCAATGGAGGGTGCCAGTTTCCAAAAACTGCTATTTGAGCCCGGCGCGACCGGGTACGCCGCTTTTTCGATTCCTTTGCACATACCTGAAACAGAAACCAAGATCGAGGGATAAACACGTTTTTTCCTAGTTCGAGGGTACAAAAAGGAAGATGACGGTGAACCCATCCGATCTGATTGGGATTTTGATCCGAGTCCCTTATTATCACCTGTTTTGTCTTTTTTCTTTCCAATGGAGGGTGCCAGTTTCAAAACTGCTATTTGAGCCCGGCGACCGGTACGCTTTCGCTTTTTCGATTCCTTTGCACATACCTGAAACAGAAACCAAGATCGAGGGATAAACACGTTTTTTCCTAGTTCGAGGGTACAAAAAGGAAGATGACGGTGAACCCATCCGATCTGATTGGGATTTTGATCCGAGTCCCTTATTATCACCTGTTTTGTCTTTTTTTTCCAATGGAGGGTGCCAGTTTCCAAAAACTGCTATTTGAGCCCGGCGACCGGCACGCTTTCGCTTTTCGATTCCTTTGCACATACCTGAAACAGAAACCAAGATCGAGGGATAAACACGTTTTTTCCTAGTTCGAGGGTACAAAAAGGAAGATGACGGTGAACCCATCCGATCTGATTGGGATTTTGATCCGAGTCCCTTATTATCACCTGTTTTGTCTTTTTTCTTTCCAATGGAGGGTGCCAGTTTCCAAAACTGCTATTTGAGCCCGGCGCGACCGGCACGCTTTCGCTTTTTCGATTCCTTTGCACATACCTGAAACAGAAACCAAGATCGAGGGATAAACACGTTTTTTCCTAGTTCGAGGGTACAAAAAAGGAAGATGACGGTGAACCCATCCGATCTGATTGGGATTTTGATCCGAGTCCCTTATTATCACCTGTTTTGTCTTTTTTCTTTCCAATGTAGGGTGCCAGTTTCCAAAAACTGCTATTTGAGCCCGGCGCGACCGGGTACGTTTCGTTTTTCGATTCCTTTGCACATACCTGAAACAGAAACCAAGATCGAGGGGATAAACACGTTTTTTTTTCCTAGTTCGAGGGTACAAAAAAAAGGAAGATGACGGTGAACCCAACCGAAATGATTGGGATTTTGATCCGGATGCCCTTATTATCACCTGTTTTGTCTTTTTTCTTTCCAATGGAGGGTGCCAGTTTCCAAAACTGCTATTTGAGCCCGGCGCGACCGGTACGCTTGCTTTTTCGATTCCTTTGCACATACCTGAAATGAAACCAAGATCGAGGGATAAACACGTTTTTTCCTAGTTCGAGGGTACAAAAAAGGAAGATGACGGTGAACCCATCCGATCTGATTGGGATTTTGATCGGAGTCCCTTATTATCACCTGTTTTGTCTTTTTTCTTTCCAATGGAGGGTGCCAGTTTCCAAAAAGTGCTATTTGAGCCCGGGCGACCGGCACGCTTGCTTTTCGATTCCTTTGCACATACCTGAAACAGAAACCAACATCTAGGGGATGATCACGTTTTTTTCCTAGTTCGAGGGTACAATATAAAGGAAGATGACGGTGAACCCATCCGATCTGATTGGGATTTTGATCCGGAGTCCCTTATTATCACCTGTTTTGTCTTTTTTCTTTCCAATGGAGGGTGCCAGTTTCCAAAAACTGCTATTTGAGCCCGGCGCGACCGGGTACGTTTCGTTTTTCGATTCCTTTGCACATACCTGAAACAGAAACCAAGATCGAGGGGATAAACACGTTTTTTTCCTAGTTCGAGGGTACAAAAAAAAGGAAGATGACGGTGAACCCATCCGATCTGATTGGGATTTTGATCGGAGTCCCTTATTATCACCTGTTTTGTCTTTTTTCTTTCCAATGGAGGGTGCCAGTTTCCAAAACTGCTATTTGAGCCCGGCGCGACCGGCACGCTTGCTTTTTCGATTCCTTTGCACATACCTGAAACAGAAACCAAGATCGAGGGATAAACACGTTTTTCCTAGTTCGAGGGTACAAAAAGGAAGATGACGGTGAACCCATCCGATCTGATTGGGATTTTGATCCGAGTCCCTTATTATCACCTGTTTTGTCTTTTTTCTTTCCAATGGAGGGTGCCAGTTTCAAAACTGCTATTTGAGCCCGGCGCGACTGGTACGCTTTCGTTTTTCGATTCCTTTGCACATACCTGAAACAGAAACCAAGATCGAGGGGATAAACACGTTTTTTTCCTAGTTCGAGGGTACAAAAAAAAGGAAGATGACGGTGAACCCATCCGATCTGATTGGGATTTGGAACCGTAGTCACTTATTATCACCTGTTTTGTCTTTTTTCTTTCCAATGGAGGGTGCCAGTTTCAAAACTGCTATTTGAGCCCGGCGCGACCGGTACGCTTGCTTTTCGATTCCTTTGCACATACCTGAAACAGAAACCAAGATCGAGGGGATAAACACGTTTTTTTCCTAGTTCGAGGGTACAAAAAAAAGGAAGATGACGGTGAACCCATCCGATCTGATTGGGATTTTGATCCAGAGTCCCTTATTATCACCTGTTTTGTCTTTTTTTTTCCAATGGAGGGTGCCAGTTTCCAAAAACTGCTATTTGAGCCCGGCGCGACCGGGTACGATTTCGCTTTTTCGATTCCTTTGCACATACCTGAAACAGAAACCAAGATCGAGGGATAAACACGTTTTTTCCTAGTTCGAGGGTACAAAAAAGGAAGATGACGGTGAACCCATCCGATCTGATTGGGATTTTGATCCGAGTCCCTTATTATCACCTGTTTTGTCTTTTTTCTTTCCAATGGAGGGTGCCAGTTTCCAAAACTGCTATTTGAGCCCGGCGCGACCGGTACGCTTTGCTTTTCGATTCCTTTGCACATACCTGAAACAGAAACCAAGATCGAGGGATAAACACGTTTTTCCTAGTTCGAGGGTACAAAAAAGGAAGATGACGGTGAACCCATCCGATCTGATTGGGATTTTGATCCGAGTCCCTTATTATCACCTGTTTTGTCTTTTTTCTTTCCAATGGAGGGTGCCAGTTTCCAAAAACTGCTATTTGAGCCCGGCGACCGGCACGCTTTCGCTTTTTCGATTCCTTTGCACATACCTGAAACAGAAACCAAGATCGAGGGATAAACACGTTTTTTCCTAGTTCGAGGGTACAAAAAGGAAGATGACGGTGAACCCATCCGATCTGATTGGGATTTTGATCCGAGTCCCTTATTATCACCTGTTTTGTCTTTTTCTTTCCAATGGAGGGTGCCAGTTTCAAAAACTGCTATTTGAGCCCGGCGCGACCGGTACGCTTTCGCTTTTTCGATTCCTTTGCACATACCTGAAACAGAAACCAAGATCGAGGGATAAACACGTTTTTTCCTAGTTCGAGGGTACAAAAAAGGAAGATGACGGTGAACCCATCCGATCTGATTGGGATTTTGATCCGAGTCCCTTATTATCACCTGTTTTGTCTTTTTTCTTTCCAATGGAGGGTGCCAGTTTCAAAAACTGCTATTTGAGCCCGGCGACCGGCACGCTTTCGCTTTTTCGATTCCTTTGCACATACCTGAAACAGAAACCAAGATCGAGGGATAAACACGTTTTTTCCTAGTTCGAGGGTACAAAAAAGGAAGATGACGGTGAACCCATCCGATCTGATTGGGATTTTGATCCGAGTCCCTTATTATCACCTGTTTTGTCTTTTTCTTTCCAATGGAGGGTGCCAGTTTCAAAAACTGCTATTTGAGCCCGGCGCGACCGGCACGTTTCGTTTTTCGATTCCTTTGTACATACCTGAAACAGAAACCAAGATCGAGGGGATAAACACGTTTTTTTCCTAGTTCGAGGGTACAAAAAAAGGAAGATGACGGTGAACCCATCCGATCTGATTGGGATTTTGATCCGTAGTCCCTTATTATCACCTGTTTTGTCTTTTTTCTTTCCAATGGAGGGTGCCAGTTTCCAAAAACTGCTATTTGAGCCCGGCGCGACCGGCACGCTTTCGCTTTTTCGATTCCTTTGCACATACCTGAAACAGAAACCAAGATCGAGGGATAAACACGTTTTTCCTAGTTCGAGGGTACAAAAAGGAAGATGACGGTGAACCCATCCGATCTGATTGGGATTTTGATCCGTAGTCCCTTATTATCACCTGTTTTGTCTTTTTTCTTTCCAATGGAGGGTGCCAGTTTCCAAAAACTGCTATTTGAGCCCGGCGCGACCGGGTACGTTTCGTTTTTCGATTCCTTTGCACATACCTGAAACAGAAACCAAGATCGAGGGGATAAACACGTTTTTTTTCCTAGTTCGAGGGTACAAAAAAAAGGAAGATGACGGTGAACCCATCCGATCTGATTGGGATTTTGATCCAGAGTCCCTTATTATCACCTGTTTTGTCTTTTTTTCTTTCCAATGGAGGGTGCCAGTTTCCAAAAACTGCTATTTGAGCCCGGCGCGACCGGCACGCTTGCTTTTTCGATTCCTTTGCACATACCTGAAACAGAAACCAAGATCGAGGGGATAAACACGTTTTTTTCCTAGTTCGAGGGTACAAAAAGAAAGGAAGATGACGGTGAACCCATCCGATCTGATTGTGATTTTGATCCGGAGTCCCTTATTATCACCTGTTTTGTCTTTTTTTCTTTCCAATGGAGGGTGCCAGTTTCCAAAACTGCTATTTGAGCCCGGCGCGACCGGGTACGTTTCGTTTCGATTCCTTTGCACATACCTGAAACAGAAACCAAGATCGAGGGGATAAACACGTTTTTTTACCTAGTGCGAGGTACCAAAAAAATGGAAGGTGACGGTGAACAAAGCCGCTCTGATGGGGATTTTGATCCGAGTCCCTTATTATCACCTTTTTTTCCTTTTTTCTTTCCAATGGAGGGTGCCAGTTTCCAAAAACTGCTATTTGAGCCCGGCGCGACCGGCACGCTTTCGTTTTTCGATTCCTTTGCACATACCTGAAACAGAAACCAAGATCGAGGGGATAAACACGTTTTTTTTCCTAGTTCGAGGGTACAAAAAAAAGGAAGATGACGGTGAACCCATCCGATCTGATTGGGATTTTGATCCGTAGTCCCTTATTATCACCTGTTTTGTCTTTTTTTCTTTCCAATGGAGGGTGCCAGTTTCGATATTCTGCTATTTGAGCCCGGCGCGACCGGCACGCTTGCTTTTTCGATTCCTTTGCACATACCTGAAACAGAAACCAAGATCGAGGGATAAACACGTTTTTCCTAGTTCGAGGGTACAAAAAAGGAAGATGACGGTGAACCCATCCGATCTGATTGGGATTTTGATCCGAGTCCCTTATTATCACCTGTTTTGTCTTTTTTCTTTCCAATGGAGGGTGCCAGTTTCCAAAACTGCTATTTGAGCCCGGCGCGACTGGCACGCTCGCTTTTCGATTCCTTTGCACATACCTGAAACAGAAACCAAGATCGAGGGGATAAACACGTTTTTTTTCCTAGTTCGAGGGTACAAAAAAAAGGAAGATGACGGTGAACCCATCCGATCTGATTGGGATTTTGATCCGTAGTCCCTTATTATCACCTGTTTTGTCTTTTTTCTTTCCAATGGAGGGTGCCAGTTTACAAAAGCTGTTATTTGAGCCCGGCGCGACCGGTACGCTTGCTTTTTCGATTCCTTTGCACATACCTGAAACAGAAACCAAGATCGAGGGATAAACACGTTTTTTCCTAGTTCGAGGGTACAAAAAAGGAAGATGACGGTGAACCCATCCGATCTGATTGGGATTTTGATCCGAGTCCCTTATTATCACCTGTTTTGTCTTTTTTCTTTCCAATGGAGGGTGCCAGTTTCAAAACTGCTATTTGAGCCCGGCGCGACCGGTACGCTTTCGCTTTTCGATTCCTTTGCACATACCTGAAACAGAAACCAAGATCGAGGGGATAAACACGTTTTTTTTCCTAGTTCGAGGGTACAAAAAAAAGGAAGATGACGGTGAACCCATCCGATCTGATTGGGATTTTGATCCGGAGTCCCTTATTATCACCTGTTTTGTCTTTTTTCTTTCCAATGGAGGGTGCCAGTTTCCAAAAACTGCTATTTGAGCCCGGCGCGACCGGCACGCTTTCGTTTTTCGATTCCTTTGCACATACCTGAAACAGAAACCAAGATCGAGGGGATAAACACGTTTTTTTCCTAGTTCGAGGGTACAAAAAAAAGGAAGATGACGGTGAACCCATCCGATCTGATTGGGATTTTGATCTGGAGTCCCTTATTATCACCTGTTTTGTCTTTTTTCTTTCCAATGGAGGGTGCCAGTTTCCAAAAACTGCTATTTGAGCCCGGCGACCGGTACGCTTTCGCTTTTTCGATTCCTGTGCACATACCTGAAACAGAAACCAAGATCGAGGGGATAAACACGTTTTTTCCTAGTTCGAGGGTACAAAAAAGGAAGATGACGGTGAACCCATCCGATCTGATTGGGATTTTGATCCGAGTCCCTTATTATCACCTGTTTTGTCTTTTTTCTTTCCAATGGAGGGTGCCAGTTTCAAAAACTGCTATTTGAGCCCGGGCGCGACCGGTACGCTTGCTTTTTCGATTCCTTTGCACATACCTGAAACAGAAACCAAGATCGAGGGATAAACACGTTTTTTCCTAGTTCGAGGGTACAAAAAGGAAGATGACGGTGAACCCATCCGATCTGATTGGGATTTTGATCCGAGTCCCTTATTATCACCTGTTTTGTCTTTTTTCTTTCCAATGGAGGGTGCCGTTTCAAAAACTGCTATTTGAGCCCGGCGCGACCGGCACGCTTTCGCTTTTTCGATTCCTTTGCACATACCTGAAACAGAAACCAAGATCGAGGGATAAACACGTTTTTTCCTAGTTCGAGGGTACAAAAAGGAAGATGACGGTGAACCCATCCGATCTGATTGGGATTTTGATCCGAGTCCCTTATTATCACCTGTTTTGTCTTTTTTCTTTCCAATGGAGGGTGCCAGTTTCCAAAACTGCTATTTGAGCCCGGCGCGACCGGCACGCTTTCGCTTTTTCGATTCCTTTGCACATACCTGAAACAGAAACCAAGATCGAGGGATAAACACGTTTTTTCCTAGTTCGAGGGTACAAAAAGGAAGATGACGGTGAACCCATCCGATCTGATTGGGATTTTGATCCGAGTCCCTTATTATCACCTGTTTTGTCTTTTTTCTTTCCAATGGAGGGTGCCAGTTTCAAAACTGCTATTTGAGCCCGGCGCGACGGGTTAGTTTACTTTTTCGATTCCTTTGCACATACCTGAAACAGAAACCAAGATCGAGGGGATAAACACGTTTTTTTCCTAGTTCGAGGGTACAAAAATAAAGGAAGTTGACGGTGAACCCAACCGAGCTGATTGAGATATAGATCCGGAGTCCCGTATTAGCACCTGTTTTGTCTTTTTCTTTCCAATGGAGGGTGCCAGTTTCCAAAAACTGCTATTTGAGCCCGGGCGCGACCGGCACGCTTCCTTTTTCGATTCCTTTGCACATACCTGAAACAGAAACCAAGATCGAGGGGATAAACACGTTTTTTTCCTAGTTCGAGGGTACAAAAAAAAGGAAGATGACGGTGAACCCATCCGATCTGATTGGGATTTTAAACGGAGTGCCGTTTTATGCCCGGGTTTTTAGTTTTTTTCTTTCCAATGGAGGGTGCCAGTTTACAAAAACTGCTATTTTTGCCCGGGCGCGACTGGCACGCTTTCGCTTTTCGATTCCTTTGCACATACCTGAAACAGAAACCAAGATCGAGGGATAAACACGTTTTTTCCTAGTTCGAGGGTACAAAAAAGGAAGATGACGGTGAACCCATCCGATCTGATTGGGATTTTGATCCGAGTCCCTTATTATCACCTGTTTTGTCTTTTTTCTTTCCAATGGAGGGTGCCGCTTCCAAAACTGCTATTTGAGCCCGGCGACTGGCACGCTTTCGCTTTTTCGATTCCTTTGCACATACCTGAAACAGTAAACCAAGATCGAGGGATAAACACGTTTTTTCCTAGTTCGAGGGTACAAAAAAGGAAGATGACGGTGAACCCATCCGATCTGATTGGGATTTTGATCCGAGTCCCTTATTATCACCTGTTTTGTCTTTTTTCTTTCCAATGGAGGGTGCCGTTTCAAAACTGCTATTTGAGCCCGGCGCGACCGGGTACGTTTCGTTTTTCGATTCCTTTGCACATACCTGAAACAGAAACCAAGATCGAGGGGATAAACACGTTTTTTTCCTAGTTCGAGGGTACAAAAAAAAGGAAGATGACGGTGAACCCATCCGATCTGATTGGGATTTTGATTCGGAGTCCTTTATTATCACCTGTTTTGTCTTTTTTCTTTCCAATGGAGGGTGCCAGTTTCCAAAAACTGCTATTTGAGCCCGGGCGCGACCGGTACGCTTGCTTTTTCGATTCCTTTGCACATACCTGAAACAGAAACCAAGATCGAGGGGATAAACACGTTTTTTTTCCTAGTTCGAGGGTACAAAAAAAAGGAAGATGACGGTGAACCCATCCGATCTGATTGGGATTTTGATCCGAGTCCCTTATTATCACCTGTTTTGTCTTTTTTCTTTCCAATGGAGGGTGCCGTTTCCAAAAACTGCTATTTGAGCCCGGGCGACCGGCACGCTTTCGCTTTTTCGATTCCTTTGCACACACCTGAAACAGAAACCAAGATCGAGGGGATAAACACGTCTATTTTCCTACTTCGAGGGTACAATAAAAAGGAAGATGACGGTGAACCCATCCGATCTGATTGGGATTTTGATCCGAGTCCCTTATTATCACCTGTTTTGTCTTTTTTCTTTCCAATGGAGGGTGCCAGTTTCCAAAAACTGCTATTTGAGCCCGGGCGCGACTGGCACGCTTTCGCTTTTTCGATTCCTTTGCACATACCTGAAACAGAAACCAAGATCGAGGGATAAACACGTTTTTTCCTAGTTCGAGGGTACAAAAAAGGAAGATGACGGTGAACCCATCCGATCTGATTGGGATTTTGATCCGAGTCCCTTATTATCACCTGTTTTGTCTTTTTTCTTTCCAATGGAGGGTGCCAGTTTCCAAAACTGCTATTTGAGCCCGGCGCGACCGGCACGCTTTCGTTTTTCGATTCCTTTGCACATACCTGAAACAGAAACCAAGATCGAGGGGATAAACACGTTTTTTCCTAGTTCGAGGGTACAAAAAAAAGGAAGATGACGGTGAACCCATCCGATCTGATTGGGATTTTGATCCGGAGTCCCTTATTATCACCTGTTTTGTCTTTTTTTTTCCAATGGAGGGTGCCAGTTTCCAAAAACTGCTATTTGAGCCCGGCGCGACCGGCACGCTTGCTTTTTCGATTCCTTTGCACATACCTGAAACAGAAACCAAGATCGAGGGATAAACACGTTTTTTCCTAGTTCGAGGGTACAAAAAGGAAGATGACGGTGAACCCATCCGATCTGATTGGGATTTTGATCCGAGTCCCTTATTATCACCTGTTTTGTCTTTTTTCTTTCCAATGGAGGGTGCCAGTTTCAAAAACTGCTATTTGAGCCCGGCGCGACCGGCACGCTTTCGTTTTTCGATTCCTTTGCACATACCTGAAACAGAAACCAAGATCGAGGGGATAAACACGTTTTTTTCCTAGTTCGAGGGTACAAAAAAAAGGAAGATGACGGTGAACCCATCCGATCTGATTGGGATTTTGATCCAGAGTCCCTTATTATCACCTGTTTTGTCTTTTTTCTTTCCAATGGAGGGTGCGGTTTCCAAAAACTGCTATTTGAGCCCGGCGCGACCGGGTACGTTTCGTTTTTCGATTCCTTTGCACATACCTGAAACAGAAACCAAGATCGAGGGGATAAACACGTTTTTTTTCCTAGTTCGAGGGTACAAAAAAAAAGGAAGATGACGGTGAACCCATCCGATCTGATTGGGATTTTGATCCGGAGTCCCTTATTATCACAAGTATTGTCTTTTTTTCATTTCCAATTGAGGGTGCCAGTTTACAAAAACTGCTATTAGAGCCCGGCGCGACAGGGTACGTATCGTATTTCGATTACTTTGCACATACCTGAAAAAGAAACCAAGATCGAGGGGATAAACAAGGTTTTTTACTAGTTCGAGGGTACAAAAAAAACGAAGATGACGGTGAACCCATCCGATCTGATTGGGATTTTCATCCGGAGTCCCTTATTATCACCTGTTTTGTCTTTTTTCTTTCCAATGGAGGGTGCCAGTTTCAAAACTGCTATTTGAGCCCGGGCGCGACCGGCACGCTTTCGTTTTTCGATTCCTTTGCACATACCTGAAACAGAAACCAAGATCGAGGTGATAAACATGTTTTTTTTCCTAGTTCGAGGGTACAAAAAAAGGAAGATGACGGTGAACCCATCCGATCTGATTGGGATTTTGATCCGGAGTCCCTTATTATCACCTGTTTTGTCTTTTTTCTTTCCAATGGAGGGTGCCAGTTTCCAAAAACTGCTATTTGAGCCCGGCGCGACCGGGTACGTTTCGTTTTTCGATTCCTTTGCACATACCTGAAACAGAAACCAAGATCGAGGGGATAAACACGTTTTTTTTCCTAGTTCGAGGGTACAAAAAAAAGGAAGATGACGGTGAACCCATCCGATCTGATTGGGATTTTGATCCGAAGTCCCTTATTATCACCTGTTTTGTCTTTTTTTCTTTCCAATGGAGGGTGCCAGTTTCCAAAAACTGCTATTTGAGCCCGGCGCGACCGGCACGCTTTCGCTTTTTCGATTCCTTTGCACATACCTGAAACAGAAACCAAGATCGAGGGATAAACACGTTTTTTCCTAGTTCGAGGGTACAAAAAAGGAAGATGACGGTGAACCCATCCGATCTGATTGGGATTTTGATCCGAGTCCCTTATTATCACCTGTTTTGTCTTTTTTCTTTCCAATGGAGGGTGCCAGTTTCAAAACTGCTATTTGAGCCCGGCGCGACTGGCACGCTTTCGCTTTTTCGATTCCTTTGCACATACCTGAAACAGAAACCAAGATCGAGGGATAAACACGCTTTTTTCCTAGTTCGAGGGTACAAAAAGGAAGATGACGGTGAACCCATCCGATCTGATTGGGATTTTGATCCGAGTCCCTTATTATCACCTGTTTTGTCTTTTTTCTTTCCAATGGAGGGTGCCAGTTTCCAAAACTGCTATTTGAGCCCGGCGCGACCGGCACGCTTTCGCTTTTTCGATTCCTTTGCACATACCTGAAACAGAAACCAAGATCGAGGGATAAACACGTTTTTTCCTAGTTCGAGGGTACAAAAAAGGAAGATGACGGTGAACCCATCCGATCTGATTGGGATTTTGATCCGAGTCCCTTATTATCACCTGTTTTGTCTTTTTTCTTTCCAATGGAGGGTGCCAGTTTCAAAACTGCTATTTGAGCCCGGCGCGACCGGCACGCTTTCGCTTTTCGATTCCTTTGCACATACCTGAAATGAACCCAAGATCGCGGTGATAAACACGTTTTTTTCCTAGTTCGAGGGTACAAAAAAATGGAAGATGACGGTGAACCCATCCGATCTGATTGGGATTTTGATCCGGAGTCCCTTATTATCACCTGTTTTGTCTTTTTTCTTTCCAATGGAGGGTGCCAGTTTCCAAAAACTGCTATTTGAGCCCGGCGCGACCGGGTACGTTTCGTTTTTCGATTCCTTTGCACATACCTGAAACAGAAACCAAGATCGAGGGGATAAACACGTTTTTTTCCTAGTTCGAGGGTACAAAAAGAAAGGAAGATGACGGTGAACCCATCCGATCTGATTGTGATTTTGATCCGGAGTCCCTTATTATCACCTGTTTTGTCTTTTTTTCTTTCCAATGGAGGGTGCCAGTTTCCAAAAACTGCTATTTGAGCCCGGCGCGACCGGGCACGTTTCGTTTTTCTATTCCTTTGCACATACCTGAAACAGAAACCAAGATCGAGGGGATAAACATGTTTTTTTCCTAGTTCGAGGGTACAAAAAAAAGGAAGATGACGGTGAACCCATCCGATCTGATAGGGATTTTGATCCGGAGTCCCTTATTATCACCTGTTTTGTCTTGTTTTCTTTCCAATGGAGGGTGCCAGTTTCCAAAAACTGCTATTTGAGCCCGGCGCGACCGGCACGCTTTCGCTTTTCGATTCCTTTGCACATACCTGAAACAGAAACCAAGATCGAGGGATAAACACGTTTTTTCCTAGTTCGAGGGTACAAAAAAGGAAGATGACGGTGAACCCATCGGACCTGATTGGTATTTTGATCCTGTGTCCCTTAGTATAACCTGTTTTGTCTTTCTTTCCAAGGGAGGGTGCCAGTTTCCAAAACCTGTTATTTGAGCCCGGCGCGACCGGCACGCTTGCTTTTTCGATTCCTTTGCACATACCTGAAACAGAAACCAAGATCGAGGGATAAACACGTTTTTTCCTAGTTCGAGGGTACAAAAAAGGAAGATGACGGTGAACCCATCCGATCTGATTGGGATTTTGATCCGAGTCCCTTATTATCACCTGTTTTGTCTTTTTTCTTTCCAATGGAGGGTGCCAGTTTCAAAACTGCTATTTGAGCCCGGGCGACCGGCACGCTTTCGTTTTTCGATTCCTTTGCACATACCTGAAACAGAAACCAAGATCGAGGGGATAAACACGTTTTTTTTCCTAGTTCGAGGGTACAAAAAAAAGGAAGATGACGGTGAACCCATCCGATCTGATTGGGATTTTGATCCGTAGTCCCTTATTATCACCTGTTTTGTCTTTTTTCTTTCCAATGGAGGGTGCCAGTTTCAAAACTGCTATTTGAGCCCCGCGACCGGTACGTTTCGCTTTTCGATTCCTTTGCACATACCTGAAACAGAAACCAAGATCGAGGGATAAACACGTTTTTTCCTAGTTCGAGGGTACAAAAAGGAAGATGACGGTGAACCCATCCGATCTGATTGGGATTTTGATCCGAGTCCCTTATTATCACCTGTTTTGTCTTTTTTCTTTCCAATGGAGGGTGCCAGTTTCAAAAACTGCTATTTGAGCCCGGCGCGACCGGCACGCTTTCGTTTTTCGATTCCTTTGCACATACCTGAAACAGAAAC
Organism: Aegilops bicornis; assembly: GCA_021605145.1. Lineage (NCBI taxonomy): Eukaryota > Viridiplantae > Streptophyta > Magnoliopsida > Poales > Poaceae > Aegilops > Aegilops bicornis. The sequence continues at coordinate 803,170,072 of CM038675.1, forward strand.
CAAGATCGAGGAGATAAACACGTTTTTTCCCTAGTTCGAGGGTACAAAAAAAAGGAAGATGACGGTGAACCCATCCGATCTGATTGGGATTTTGATCCGGAGTCCCTTATTATCACCTGTTTTGTCTTTTTTTCTTTCCAATGGAGGGTGCCAGTTTCCAAAAACTGCTATTTGAGCCCGGCGCGACCGGGTACGTTTCGTTTTCGATTCCTTTGCACATACCTGAAACAGAAACCAAGATCGAGGGGATAAACACGTTTTTTTCCTAGTTCGAGGGTACAAAAAAAAGGAAGATGACGGTGAACCCATCCGATCTGATTGGGATTTTGATCCGGAGTCCCTTATTATCACCTGTTTTGTCTTTTTTTCCAATGGAGGGTGCCAGTTTCCAAAAACTGCTATTTGAGCCCGGCGCGACCGGGTACGTTTCGTTTTTCGATTCCTTTGCACATACCTGAAACAGAAACCAAGATCGAGGGGATAAACACGTTTTTTCCTAGTTCGAGGGTACAAAAAAAGAAGATGACGGTGAACCCATCCGATCTGATTGGGATTTTGATCCGGAGTCCCTTATTATCACCTGTTTTGTCTTTTTTTCTTTCCAATGGAGGGTGCCAGTTTCCAAAAACTGCTATTTGAGCCCGGCGCGACCGGGTACGTTTCGTATTTCGATTCCTTTGCACATACCAGAAACAGAAACCAAGATCGAGGGGATAAACATGTTTTTTTTTCCTAGTTCGAGGGTACAAAAAAAAGGAAGATGACGGTGAACCCATCCGATCTGATTGGGATTTTGATCCGGAGTCCTTTATTATCACCTGTTTTGTCTTTTTTTCTTTCCAATGGAGGGTGCCAGTTTCCAAAAACTGCTATTTGAGCCCGGCGCGACCGGCACGTTTCGCTTTTCGATTCCTTTGCACATACCTGAAACAGAAACCAAGATCGAGGGATAAACACGTTTTTTCCTAGTTCGAGGGTACAAAAAAGGAAGATGACGGTGAACCCATCCGATCTGATTGGGATTTTGATCCGAGTCCCTTTATTATCACCTGTTTTGTCTTTTTTCTTTCCAATGGAGGGTGCAGTTCCAAAACTGCTATTTGAGCCCGGCGCGACCGGCACGCTTTCGCTTTTTCGATTCCTTTGCACATACCTGAAACAGAAACCAAGATCGAGGGATAAACACGTTTTTTCCTAGTTCGAGGGTACAAAAAAGGAAGATGACGGTGAACCCATCCGATCTGATTGATATTTTGATCCGGAGTCCCTTATTATCACCTGTTTTGTCTTTTTTTTCTTTCCAATGGAGGGTGCCAGTTTCCAAAAACTGCTATTTGAGCCCGGCGCGACCGGGTACGTTTCGTTTTTCGATTCCTTTGCACATACCTGAAACAGAAACCAAGATCGAGGGGATAAACACGTTTTTTTCCTAGTTCGAGGGTACAAAAAAAAGGAAGATGACGGTGAACCCATCCGATCTGATTGGGATTTTGATCCAGAGTCCCTTATTATCACCTGTTTTGTCATTTTTTCTTTCCAATGGAGGGTGCCAGTTTCCAACAACTGCTATTTGAGACCGGCGCGACCTGGTACGTTTCGTTTTTCGATTCCTTTGCACATACCTGAAACAGAAACCAAGATCGAGGGGATAAACACGTTTTTTTCCTAGTTCGAGGGTACAAAAAAAAGGAAGATGACGGTGAACCCATCCGATCTGATTGGGATTTTGATCCGAGTCCCTTTATTATCACCTGTTTTGTCTTTTTCTTTCCAATGGAGGGTGCGGTTTCCAAAACTGCTATTTGAGCCCGGCGCGACCGGCACGCTTTCGTTTTTCGATTCCTTTGCACATACCTGAAACAGAAACCAAGATCGAGGGGATAAACACGTTTTTTTCCTAGTTCGAGGGTACAAAAAAAAGGAAGATGACGGTGAACCCATCCGATCTGATTGGGATTTTGATCCATAGTCCCTTATTATCACCTGTTTTGTCTTTTTTTCTTTCCAATGGAGGGTGCCAGTTTCAAAAAACTGCTATTTGAGCCCGGCGCGACCGGGTACGTTTCGTTTTTTGATTCCTTTGCACATACCTGAAACAGAAACCAAGATCGAGGGGATAAACACGATTTTTTTCGTAATTAGAGGGTACAAAAATTAGGAAGATGTCGGTGAAGCCATACGATCTGATTGGGATTTTGATCCGAGTCCCTTATTATCACCTGTTTTGTCTTTTTTCTTTCCAATGGAGGGTGCCGTTTCCAAAACTGCTATTTGAGCCCGGCGCGACCGGTACGTTTCGTTTTTCGATTCCTTTGCACATACCTGAAACAGAAACCAAGATCGAGGGGATAAACACGTTTTTTTTCCTAGTTCGAGGGTACAAAAAGGAAGATGACGGTGAACCCATCCGATCTGATTGGGATTTTGATCCGGAGTCCCTTATTATCACCTGTTTTGTCTTTTTTTCTTTCCAATGGAGGGTGCCAGTTTCCAAAAACTGCTATTTGAGCCCGGCGCGACCGGGTACGTTTCGTTTTTCGATTCCTTTGCACATACCTGAAACAGAAACCAAGATCGAGGGGATAAACACGTTTTTTTTCCTAGTTCGAGGGTACAAAAAAAAGGAAGATGACGGTGAACCCATCCGATCTGATTGGGATTTTGATCCATAGTCCCTTATTATCACCTGTTTTGTCTTTTTTTCTTTCCAATGGAGGGTGCCAGTTTCCAAAAACTGCTATTTGAGCCGAGCGACCGGGTACGTTTCGTTTTTCGATTCCTTTGCACATACCTGAAACAGAAACCAAGATCGAGGGGATAAACACGTTTTTTTTCCTAGTTCGAGGGTACAAAAAAAAGGAAGATGACGGTGAACCCATCCGATCTGATTGGGATTTTGATCCGGAGTCCCTTATTATCACCTGTTTTGTCTTTTTTTCTTTCCAATGGAGGGTGCCAGTTTCCAAAAACTGCTATTTGAGCCCGGCGCAACCGGGTACGTTTCGTTTTTCGATTCCTTTGCACATACCTGAAACAGAAACCAAGATCGAGGGGATAAACACGTTTTTTTTGTAGTTCGAGGGTACAAAAAAAAGGAAGATGACGGTGAACCCGTCCGATCTGATTGGGATTTTGATCCGGAGTCCCTTATTATCACCTGTTTTGTCTTTTTTTCTTTCCAATGGAGGGTGCCAGTTTCCAAAAACTGCTATTTGTGCCCGGGCGCGACTGGCACGTTTCGTTTTTCGATTCCTTTGCACATACCTGAAACAGAAACCAAGATCGAGGGGATAAACACGTTTTTTTCCTAGTTCGAGGGTACAAAAAAAAGGAAGATGACGGTGAACCCATCCGATCTGATTGGGATTTTTATACCGAGTACCTTATTATACCCAGGTTTTGAATTTTTTTCTTTCCAATGGAGGGTGCGGTTTCAAAACTGCTATTTGAGCCCGGCGACCGGCACGCTTTCGCTTTTCGATTCCTTTGCACATACCTGAAACAGAAACCAAGATCGAGGGATAAACACGTTTTTTCCTAGTTCGAGGGTACAAAAAAGGAAGATGACGGTGAACCCATCCGATCTGATTGGGATTTTGATCCGAGTCCCTTATTATCACCTGTTTTGTCTTTTTTCTTTCCAATGGAGGGTGCGGTTCCAAAAACTGCTATTTGAGCCCGGGCGCGACCGGTACGCTTTCGCTTTTTCGATTCCTTTGCACATACCTGAAACAGAAACCAAGATCGAGGGATAAACACGTTTTTTCCTAGTTCGAGGGTACAAAAAGGAAGATGACGGTGAACCCATCCGATCTGATTGGGATTTTGATCCGAGTCCCTTATTATCACACCTGTTTTGTTTCTTTTTCTTTTCGATGGAGGTGCCAGTTTCCAAAAACTGCTATTTGAGCCCGGCGCGACCGGGTACGTTTCGTTTTTCGATTCCTTTGCACATACCTGAAACAGAAACCAAGATCGAGGGGATAAACACGTTTTTTTTCCTAGTTCGAGGGTACAAAAAAAAGGAAGATGACGGTGAACCCATCCGATCTGATTGGGATTTTGATCCGGAGTCCCTTACTATCACCTCTTTTGTCTTTTTTCTTTCCAATGGAGGGTGCCAGTTTCCAAAAACTGCTAATTGAGCACGGCGCGACCGGGTACGTTTCGTTTTTCGATTCCTTTGCACATACCTGAAACAGAAACCAAGATCGAGGGGATAAACACGTTTTTTTTCCTAGTTCGAGGGTACAAAAAAGGAAGATGATGGTGATCCCATCCGATCTGATTGGGATTTTGATCCGGAGTCCCTTATTATCACCTGTTTTGTCTTTTTTTCTTTCCAATGGAGGGTGCCAGTTTCCAAAAACTGCTATTTGAGCCCGGCGCGACCGGCACGCTTTCGTTTTTCGATTCCTTTGCACATACCTGAAACAGAAACCAAGATCGAGGGGATAAACACGTTTTTTTTCCTAGTTCGAGGGTACAAAAAAAAGGAAGATGACGGTGAACCCATCCGATCTGATTGGGATTTTGATCCGAGTCCCTTATTATCACCTGTTTTGTCTTTTTTCTTTCCAATGGAGGGTGCCAGTTTCAAAACTGCTATTTGAGCCCGGGCGCGACCGGTACGCTTTCGCTTTTTCGATTCCTTTGCACATACCTGAAACAGAAACCAAGATCGAGGGATAAACACGTTTTTTCCTAGTTCGAGGGTACAAAAAAGGAAGATGACGGTGAACCCATCCGATCTGATTGGGATTTTGATCCGAGTCCCTTTATTATCACCTGTTTTGTCTTTTTTCTTTCCAATGGAGGGTGCCAGTTTCCAAAACTGCTATTTGAGCCCGGCGCGACCGGTACGCTTTCGCTTTTTCGATTCCTTTGCACATACCTGAAACAGAAACAAAGATCGAGGGGATAAACACCTTTTTCCTAGTTCGAGGGTACAAAAAGGAAGATGACGGTGAACCCATCCGATCTGATTGGGATTTTGATCCGAGTCCCTTATTATCACCTGTTTTGTCTTTTTTCTTTCCAATGGAGGGTGCCAGTTTCAAAAACTGCTATTTGAGCCCGGGCGCGACCGGTACGCTTTCGCTTTTTCGATTCCTTTGCACATACCTGAAACAGAAACCAAGATCGAGGGATAAACACGTTTTTTCCTAGTTCGAGGGTACAAAAAAGGAAGATGACGGTGAACCCATCCGATCTGATTGGGATTTTGATCCGAGTCCCTTATTATCACCTGTTTTGTCTTTTTTCTTTCCAATGGAGGTGCCAGTTTCAAAAACTGCTATTTGAGCCCGGCGCGACCGGTACGCTTTCGCTTTTCGATTCCTTTGCACATACCTGAAACAGAAACCAAGATCGAGGGATAAACACGTTTTTTCCTAGTTCGAGGGTACAAAAAAGGAAGATGACGGTGAACCCATCCGATCTGATTGGGATTTTGATCCGAGTCCCTTATTATCACCTGTTTTGTCTTTTTTCTTTCCAATGGAGGTGCCAGTTTCAAAACTGCTATTTGAGCCCGGCGCGACCGGGTACGTTTCGTTTTTCGATTCCTTTGCACATACCTGAAACAGAAACCAAGATCGAGGGGATAAACACGTTTTTTTTTCCTAGTTCGAGGGTACAAAAAAAAGGAAGATGACGGTGAACCCATCCGATCTGATTGGGATTTTGATCCGGAGTCCCTTATTATCACCTGTTTTGTCTTTTTTTCTTTCCAATGGAGGGTGCCAGTTTCCAAACACTGCTATTTGAGCCCGGCGCGACCGGGTACGTTTCGTTTTTCGATTCCTTTGCACATACCTGAAACAGAAACCAAGATCGGGGGATAAACACGTTTTTTTTCCTAGTTCGAGGGTACAAAAAAAAGGAAGATGACGATGAACCCATCCGATCTGATTGGGATTTTGATCCGGAGTCCCTTATTATCACCTGTTTTGTCTTTTTTCTTTCCAATGGAGGGTGCCAGTTCCAAAACTGCTATTTGAGCCCGGCGCGACCGGTACGCTTTCGCTTTTCGATTCCTTTGCACATACCTGAAACAGAAACCAAGATCGAGGGATAAACACGTTTTTTCCTAGTTCGAGGGTACAAAAAAGGAAGATGACGGTGAACCCATCCGATCTGATTGGGATTTTGATCCGAGTCCCTTATTATCACCTGTTTTGTCTTTTTTCTTTCCAATGGAGGTGCCAGTTTCCAAAAACTGCTATTTGAGCCCGGCGCGACCGGCACGCTTTCGCTTTTTCGATTCCTTTGCACATACCTGAAACAGAAACCAAGATCGAGGGATAAACACGTTTTTTCCTAGTTCGAGGGTACAAAAAAGGAAGATGACGGTGAACCCATCCGATCTGATTGGGATTTTGATCCGAGTCCCTTATTATCACCTGTTTTGTCTTTTTCTTTCCAATGGAGGGTGCCAGTTTCAAAACTGCTATTTGAGCCCGGCGACCGGTACGCTTTCGCTTTTTCGATTCCTTTGCACATACCTGAAACAGAAACCAAGATCGAGGGATAAACACGTTTTTTCCTAGTTCGAGGGTACAAAAAAGGAAGATGACGGTGAACCCATCCGATCTGATTGGGATTTTGATCCGAGTCCCTTATTATCACCTGTTTTGTCTTTTTCTTTCCAATGGAGGTGCCAGTTTCAAAACTGCTATTTGAGCCCGTGCGACCGGTACGTTTGCTTTTTCGATTCCTTTGCACATACCTGAAGCGAAACCAAGATCAAGGGATAAAAACGTTTTTTTACTAGTTCGAGGGTACTAAAAAAAGGAAGATGACGGTGAACCCATCCAATCTGATTGGGATTTTGATCAGGAGTACCTTTTTTTCACATGTTTTTTATTTTTTCTTTCCAATGGAGGTGCGGTTTCCAAAACTGCTATTTGAGCCCGGGCGCGACCGGTACGTTTGCTTTTTCGATTCCTTTGCACATACCTGAAGCGAAACCAAGATCGAGGGATAAACACGTTTTTTCCTAGTTCGAGGGTACAAAAAAGGAAGATGACGGTGAACCCATCCGATCTGATTGGGATTTTGATCCGGAGTCCCTTATTATCACCTGTTTTGTCTTTTTTTCTTTCCAATGGAGGGTGCCAGTTTCAAACACTGCTATTTGAGCCCGGCGCGACCGGGTACGTTTCGTTTTTCGATTCCTTTGCACATACCTGAAACAGAAACCAAGATCGAGGGGATAAACACGTTTTTTTTCCTAGTTCGAGGGTACAAAAAAAAGGAAGATGACGGTGAACCCATCCGATCTGATTGGGATTTTGATCCGTAGTCCCTTATTATCACCTGTTTTGTCTTTTTTCTTTCCAATGGAGGGTGCCAGTTTCAAAAACTGCTATTTGAGCCCGGCGCGACCGGCACGCTTTCGCTTTTTCGATTCCTTTGCACATACCTGAAACAGAAACCAAGATCGAGGGATAAACACGTTTTTTCCAGTTCGAGGGTACAAAAAAAGGAAGATGACGGTGAACCCATCCGATCTGATTGGGATTTTGATCCGGAGTCCCTTATTATCACCTGTTTTGTCTTTTTCTTTCCAATGGAGGGTGCCAGTTTCCAAACACTGCTATTTGAGCCCGGCGCGACCGGGTACGTTTCGTTTTTCGATTCCTTTGCACATACCTGAAACAGAAACCAAGATCGAGGGGATAAACACGTTTTTTTTCCTAGTTCGAGGGTACAAAAAAGGAAGATGACGGTGAACCCATCCGATCTGATTGGGATTTTGATCCGAGTCCCTTATTATCACCTGTTTTGTCTTTTTTCTTTCCAATGGAGGTGCCAGTTTCCAAAAACTGCTATTTGAGCCCGGGCGCGACTGCACGCTTTCGCTTTTTCGATTCCTTTGCACATACCTGAAACAGAAACCAAGATCGAGGGATAAACACGTTTTTCCTAGTTCGAGGGTACAAAAAAGGAAGATGACGGTGAACCCATCCGATCTGATTGGGATTTTGATCCGAGTCCCTTATTATCACCTGTTTTGTCTTTTTTCTTTCCAATGGAGGGTGCGGTTTCCAAAAACTGCTATTTGAGCCCGGCGACCGGTACGCTTTCGCTTTTTCGATTCCTTTGCACATACCTGAAGCGAAACCAAGATCGAGGGATAAACACGTTTTTTCCTAGTTCGAGGGTACAAAAAAGGAAGATGACGGTGAACCCATCCGATCTGATTGGGATTTTGATCCGAGTCCCTTATTATCACCTGTTTTGTCTTTTTTCTTTCCAATGGAGGTGCGGTTTCCAAAAACTGCTATTTGAGCCCGGGCGCGACCGAATGCGTTTCGCTTTTTCGATTCCTTTGCACATACCTGAAACAGAAACCAAGATCGAGGGATAAACACGTTTTTCCTAGTTCGAGGGTACAAAAAAGGAAGATGACGGTGAACCCATCCGATCTGATTGGGATTTTGATCCGGAGTCCCTTATTATCACCTGTTTTGTCTTTTTTTCTTTCCAATGGAGGGTGCCAGTTTCCAAAAACTGCTATTTGAGCCCGGGGCGCGACCGGGTAAGTTTCGTTTTTCGATTCCTTTGCACATACCTGAAACAGAAACCAAGATCGAGGGGATAAACACGTTTTTTTTCCTAGTTCGAGGGTACAAAAAAGGAAGATGACGGTGAACCCATCCGATCTGATTGGGATTTTGATCCGGAGTCCCTTATTATCACCTGTTTTGTCTTTTTTTCTTTCCAATGGAGGGTGCCAGTTTCCAAACTGCTATTTGAGCCCGCGCGACCGGTACGTTTGCTTTTCGATTCCTTTGCACATACCTGAAGCGAAACCAAGATCGAGGGATAAACACGTTTTTTCCTAGTTCGAGGGTACAAAAAAGGAAGATGACGGTGAACCCATCCGATCTGATTGGGATTTTGATCCGAGTCCCTTATTATCACCTGTTTTGTCTTTTTTCTTTCCAATGGAGGTGCGGTTTCCAAAAACTGCTATTTGAGCCCGGGCGCGACCGGCACGCTTTCGCTTTTTCGATTCCTTTGCACATACCTGAAACGAAACCAAGATCGAGGGATAAACACGTTTTTTCCTAGTTCGAGGGTACAAAAAAGGAAGATGACGGTGAACCCATCCGATCTGATTGAGATTTTGATCCGGAGTCCCTTATTATCACCTGTTTTGTCTTTTTTTCTTTCCAATGGAGGGTGCCAGTTTCCAAAAACTGCTATTTGAGCCCGGCGCGACCGGGTACGTTTCGTTTTCGATTCCTTTGCGCATACCTGAAACAGAAACCAACATCGAGGGGATAAACACGTTTTTTTCCTAGTTCGAGGGTACAAAAAAAGGAAGATGACGGTGAACCCATCCGATCTGATTGGGATTTTGATCTGGAGTCCCTTATTATCACCTGTTTTGTCTTTTTTTCTTTCCAATGGAGGGTGCCAGTTTCCAAAAACTGCTATTTGAGCCCGGCGCGACCGGGTACGTTTCGTTTTCGATTCCTTTGCACATACCTGAAACAGAAACCAAGATCGAGGGGATAAACACGTTTTTTTCCTAGTTCGAGGGTACAAAAAAAGGAAGATGACGGTGAACCCATCCGATCTGATTGGGATTTTGATCCGGAGTCCCTTATTATCACCTGTTTTGTCTTTTTTTCTTTCCAATGGAGGTGCCAGTTTCCAAACACTGCTATTTGAGCCCGGCGCGACCGGGTACGTTTGCTTTTCGATTCCTTTGCACATACCTGAAGCGAAACCAAGATCGAGGGATAAACACGTTTTTTCCTAGTTCGAGGGTACAAAAAAGGAAGATGACGGTGAACCCATCCGATCTGATTGGGATTTTGATCCGAGTCCCTTATTATCACCTGTTTTGTCTTTTTTCTTTCCAATGGAGGGTGCCAGTTTCAAAACTGCTATTTGAGCCCGGCGCGACCGGCACGTTTGCTTTTTCGATTCCTTTGCACATACCTGAAGCGAAACCAAGATCGAGGGATAAACACGTTTTTCCTAGTTCGAGGGTACAAAAAAAGGAAGATGACGGTGAACCCATCCGATCTGATTGGGATTTTGATCCGAAGTCCCTTATTATCACCTGTTTTGTCTTTTTTTCTTTCCAATGGAGGGTGCCAGTTTCCAAAAACTGCTATTTGAGCCCGGCGCGACCGGGTACGTTTCCTTTTTCGATTCCTTTGCACATACCTGAAACAGAAACCAAGATCGAGGGGATAAACACGTTTTTTTTCCTAGTTCGAGGGTACAAAAAAAAGGAAGATGACGGTGAACCCATCCGATCTGATTGGGATTTTGATCCGGAGTCCCTTATTATCACCTGTTTTGTCTTTTTTTTTCCAATGGAGGTGCGGTTTCCAAAACTGCTATTTGAGCCCGGCGCGACCGGGTACGTTTCGTTTTTCGATTCCTTTGCACATACCTGAAACAGAAACCAAGATCGAGGGGATAAACACGTTTTTTTTCCTAGTTCGAGGGTACAAAAAAAAGGAAGATGACGGTGAACCCATCCGATCTGATTGGGATTTTGATCCGGAGTCCCTTATTATCACCTGTTTTGTCTTTTTTTCTTTCCAATGGAGGGTGCCAGTTTCCAAAAACTGCTATTTGAGCCCGGCGCGACCGGCACGTTCGTTTTTCGATTCCTTTGCACATACCTGAAACAGAAACCAAGATCGAGGAGATAAACACGTTTTTACCAAGTTCGAGGGTACAAAAAAGGAAGATGACGGTGAACCCATCCGATCTGATTGGGATTTTGATCCGTAGTCCCTTATTATCACCTGTTTTGTCTTTTTTCTTTCCAATGGAGGGTGCCAGTTTCCAAAAACTGCTATTTGAGCCCGGCGCGACCGGGTACGTTTCGTTTTTCGATTCCTTTGCACATACCTGAAACAGAAACCAAGATCGAGGGGATAAACACGTTTTTTTTCCTAGTTCGAGGGTACAAAAAAAAGGAAGATGACGGTGAACCCATCCGATCTGATTGGGATTTTGATCCGGAGTCCCTTATTATCACCTGTTTTGTCTTTTTTTTTCCGATGGAGGTGCGGTTTCAAAAACTGCTATTTGAGCCCGGGCGCGACCGGCACGCTTTCGCTTTTTCGATTCCTTTGCACATACCTGAAGCGAAACCAAGATCGAGGGATAAACACGTTTTTCCTAGTTCGAGGGTACAAAAAAGGAAGATGACGGTGAACCCATCCGATCTGATTGGGATTTTGATCCGAGTCCCTTATTATCACCTGTTTTGTCTTTTTTCTTTCCAATGGAGGGTGCCAGTTTCCAAAAACTGCTATTTGAGCCCGGGCGCGACCGGCACGTTTCGCTTTTTCGATTCCTTTGCACATACCTGAAACAGAAACCAAGATCGAGGGATAAACACGTTTTTTCCTAGTTCGAGGGTACAAAAAGGAAGATGACGGTGAACCCATCCGATCTGATTGGGATTTTGATCCGAGTCCCTTATTATCACCTGTTTTGTCTTTTTTCTTTCCAATGGAGGTGCGGTTTCCAAAAACTGCTATTTGAGCCCGGGCGCGACGAATGCGTTCGATTTTTCGATTCCTTTGCACATACCTGAAACAGAAACCAAGATCGAGGGATAAACACGTTTTTTCCTAGTTCGAGGGTACAAAAAAGGAAGATGACGGTGAACCCATCCGATCTGATTGGGATTTTGATCCGAGTCCCTTATTATCACCTGTTTTGTCTTTTTTCTTTCCAAGGGAGGGTGCCAGTTTCCAAAAACTGCTATTTGAGCCCGCGCGACCGGCACGCTTTAGATTTTTCGATTCCTTTGCACATACCTGAAGCGAAACCAAGATCGAGGGATAAACACGTTTTTTCCTAGTTCGAGGGTACAAAAAAGGAAGATGACGGTGAACCCATCCGATCTGATTGGGATTTTGATCCGAGTCCCTTATTATCACCTGTTTTGTCTTTTTCTTTCCAATGGAGGTGCCAGTTTCCAAAACTGCTATTTGAGCCCGGCGCGACCGGTACGTTTGCTTTTCGATTCCTTTGCACATACCTGAAGCGAAACCAAGATCGAGGGATAAACACGTTTTTTTCCTAGTTCGAGGGTACAAAAAAGGAAGATGACGGTGAACCCATCCGATCTGATTGGGATTTTGATCCGAGTCCCTTATTATCACCTGTTTTGTCTTTTTTCTTTCCAATGGAGGGTGCCAGTTTCCAAAAACTGCTATCTGAGCCCGGCGCGACCGGGTACGTTTCGTTTTTCGATTCCTTTGCACATACCTGAAACAGAAACCAAGATCGAGGGGATAAACACGTTTTTTCCCTAGTTCGAGGGTACAAAAAAAAGGAAGATGACGGTGAACCCATCCGATCTGATTGGGATTTTGATCCGGAGTCCCTTATTATCACCTGTTTTGTCTTTTTTTTCCAATGGAGGGTGCCAGTTTCCAAAAAATTCTATTTGAGCCCGGCGCGACCGGTACGTTCTTTTTCGATTCCTTTGCACATACCTGAAAGCGAAACCAAGATCGAGGGATAAACACGTTTTTCCTAGTTCGAGGGTACAAAAAAGGAAGATGACGGTGAACCCATCCGATCTGATTGGGATTTTGATCCGAGTCCCTTATTATCACCTGTTTTGTCTTTTTTCTTTCCAATGGAGGTGCCAGTTTCCAAAACTGCTATTTGAGCCCGGCGCGACCGGGTACGTTTCGCTTTTCGATTCCTTTGCACATACCTGAAACAGAAACCAAGATCGAGGGGATAAACACGTTTTTTTTCCTAGTTCGAGGGTACAAAAAAAAGGAAGATGACGGTGAACCCATCCGATCTGATTGGGATTTTGATCCTGAGTCCCTTATTATCACCTGTTTTGTCTTCTTTTCTTTCCTATGGAGGTGCCAGTTCCAAAAACTGCTATTTGAGCCCGGGCGCGACCGGTACGTTTAGCTTTTTCGATTCCTTTGCACATACCTGAAGCGAAACCAAGATCGAGGGATAAACACGTTTTTTCCTAGTTCGAGGGTACAAAAAAGGAAGATGACGGTGAACCCATCCGATCTGATTGGGATTTTGATCCGAGTCCCTTATTATCACCTGTTTTGTCTTTTTCTTTCCAATGGAGGTGCCAGTTTCAAAAACTGCTATTTGAGCCAGCGCGACCGGTACGTTCGTTTTTCGATTCCTTTGCACATACCTGAAGCGAAACCAAGATCGAGGGATAAACACGTTTTTTTTCCTAGTTCGAGGGTACAAAAAAAAGGAAGATGACGGTGAACCCATCCGATCTGATTGGGATTTTGATCCGGAGTCCCTTATTATCACCTATTTTGTCTTTTTTTCTTTCCAATGGAGGGTGCCAGTTTCCAAAAACTGCTATTTGAGCCGAGCGACCGGGTACGTTTCGTTTTTCGATTCCTTTGCACATACCTGAAGCGAAACCAAGATCGAGGGGATAAACACGTTTTTTTCCTAGTTCGAGGGTACAAAAAAAAGGAAGATGACGGTGAACCCATCCGATCTGATTGGGATTTTGATCCGGAGTCCCTTATTATCACCTGTTTTGTCTTTTTTTTCTTTCCAATGGAGGGTGCCAGTTTCCAAAAACTGCTATTTGAGCCCGGCGCGACCGGGTACGTTTCGTTTTTCGATTCCTTTGCACATACATGAAGCAGAAACCAAGATCGAGGGGATAAACACGTTTTTTTCCTAGTTCGAGGGTACAAAAAAAGGAAGATGACGGTGAACCCATCCGATCTGATTGGGATTTTGATCCGGAGTCCCTTATTATCACCTGTTTTGTCTTTTTCCTTCCAATGGAGGTGCGGTTCCAAAAACTGCTATTTGAGCCCGGGCGCGACCGGCACGTTTCGTTTTTCGATTCCTTTGCACATACGAAGCGAAAACCAAGATCGAGGGGATAAACACGTTTTTTCCTAGTTCGAGGGTACAAAAAAGGAAGATGACGGTGAACCCATCCGATCTGATTGGGATTTTGATCCGAGTCCCTTATTATCACCTGTTTTGTCTTTTTTCTTTCCAATGGAGGTGCGGTTTCCAAAACTGCTATTTGAGCCCGGGCGCGACCGGAATGCGTTTCGCTTTTTCGATTCCTTTGCACATACCTGAAACAGAAACGATGATCGAGGGGATAAACACGTTTTTTTAGTAGTTCTAGGGTAAAAAAAAAAGGTAGATGACTGTGAACCCATCCGATCTTTTTGGGATTTTGATCCTGATTCCCTTATTATCAACTGTTTTGTATTTTTTTCTTTACAATGGAGGGTTCCACTTTCCAAAAAATGCTATTTGAGCACGGCGGGACACGCTACGTTTCGTTTTTAGATTCCTTTGCACATACCTGAAGCAGAAACCAAGATCGAGGGATAAACACGTTTTTCCTAGTTCGAGGGTACAAAAAAGGAAGATGACGGTGAACCCATCCGATCTGATTGGGATTTTGATCCGAGTCCCTTATTATCACCTGTTTTGTCTTTTTTCTTTCCAATGGAGGTGCGGTTCAAAAACTGCTATTTGAGCCCGGCGCGACCGGTACGTTTCGATTTTTCGATTCCTTTGCACATACCTGAAGCGAAACCAAGATCGAGGGATAAACACGTTTTTTCCTAGTTCGAGGGTACAAAAAAGGAAGATGACGGTGAACCCATCCGATCTGATTGGGATTTTGATCCGAGTCCCTTATTATCACCTGTTTTGTCTTTTTCTTTCCAATGGAGGGTGCCAGTTTCAAAAACTGCTATTTGAGCCAGCGACCGGAATGCGTTTCGTTTTCGATTCCTTTGCACATACCTGAAGCGAAACCAAGATCGAGGGATAAACACGTTTTTTCCTAGTTCGAGGGTACAAAAAAGGAAGATGACGGTGAACCCATCCGATCTGATTGGGATTTTGATCCGAGTCCCTTATTATCACCTGTTTTGTCTTTTTTCTTTCCAATGGAGGTGCGGTTTCAAAACTGCTATTTGAGCCCGGCGCGACCGGTACGTTCGTTTTCGATTCCTTTGCACATACCTGAAGCAGAAACCAAGATCGAGGGATAAACACGTTTTTCCTAGTTCGAGGGTACAAAAAAGGAAGATGACGGTGAACCCATCCGATCTGATTGGGATTTTGATCCGAGTCCCTTATTATCACCTGTTTTGTCTTTTTTCTTTCCAATGGAGGGTGCCAGTTTCAAAACTGCTATTTGAGCCCGGCGCGACCGGTACGTTCGTTTTCGATTCCTTTGCACATACCTGAAGCGAAACCAAGATCGAGGGATAAACACGTTTTTTCCTAGTTCGAGGGTACAAAAAAGGAAGATGACGGTGAACCCATCCGATCTGATTGGGATTTTGATCCGAGTCCCTTATTATCACCTGTTTTGTCTTTTTTCTTTCCAATGGAGGTGCGGTTTCCAAAACTGCTATTTGAGCCCGGCGCGACCGGTACGTTCGTTTTTCGATTCCTTTGCACATACCTGAAGCGAAACCAAGATCGAGGGATAAACACGTTTTTTCCTAGTTCGAGGGTACAAAAAAGGAAGATGACGGTGAACCCATCCGATCTGATTGGGATTTTGATCCGAGTCCCTTATTATCACCTGTTTTGTCTTTTTCTTTCCAATGGAGGTGCGGTTCCAAAAACTGCTATTTGAGCCCGGGCGACCGGTACGTTCGTTTTCGATTCCTTTGCACATACCTGAAGCGAAACCAAGATCGAGGGATAAACACGTTTTTCCTAGTTCGAGGGTACAAAAAAAGGAAGATGACGGTGAACCCATCCGATCTGATTGGGATTTTGATCTGGAGTCCCTTATTATCACCTGTTTTGTCTTTTTTTCTTTCCAACGGAGGGTGCCAGTTTCCAAAAACTGCTATTTGAGCCCGGCGCGACCGGGTACGTTTCGTATTTCGATTCCTTTGCACATACCAGAAACAGAAACCAAGATCGAGGGGATAAACACGTTTTTTTTCCTAGTTCGAGGGTACAAAAAAAAGGAAGATGACGGTGAACCCATCCGATCTGATTGGGATTTTGATCCGGAGTCCCTTATTATCACCTGTTTTGTCTTTTTTTTTCCAATGGAGGGTGCCAGTTTCCAAAAACTGCTATTTGAGCCCGGCGCGACCGGGTACGTTTCGTTTTTCGATTCCTTTGCACATACCTGAAACAGAAACCAAGATCGAGGGGATAAACACGTTTTTTTCCTAGTTCGAGGGTACAAAAAAAGGAAGATGACGGTGAACCCATCCGATCTGATTGGGATTTTGATCCGGAGTCCCTTATTATCACCTGTTTTGTCTTTTTCTTTCCAATGGAGGGTGCGGTTTCCAAAACTGCTATTTGAGCCGGTAGCGACCAAGATGCGTTTAGATTTTCGAATCCTTTGCACATAACTGAAAACGAAACAAAGATCGAGGGATAAACACGTTTAATTTCCTAGTTCGAGGGTACAAAAAAGGAAGATGACGGTGAACCCATCCGATCTGATTGGGATTTTGATCCGAGTCCCTTATTATCACCTGTTTTGTCTTTTTTCTTTCCAATGGAGGTGCCAGTTTCCAAAAACTGCTATTTGAGCCCGGCGCGACCGGTACGTTTAGATTTTTCGATTCCTTTGCACATACCTGAAGCGAAACCAAGATCGAGGGATAAACACGTTTTTTCCTAGTTCGAGGGTACAAAAAGGAAGATGACGGTGAACCCATCCGATCTGATTGGGATTTTGATCCGAGTCCCTTATTATCACCTGTTTTGTCTTTTTCTTTCCAATGGAGGGTGCCAGTTTCCAAAACTGCTATTTGAGCCCGTAGCGACCGGCACGTTTAGATTTTCGATTCCTTTGCACATACCTGAAGCGAAACCAAGATCGAGGGATAAACACGTTTTTTCCTAGTTCGAGGGTACAAAAAAGGAAGATGACGGTGAACCCATCCGATCTGATTGGGATTTTGATCCGAGTCCCTTATTATCACCTGTTTTGTCTTTTTTCTTTCCAATGGAGGTGCCAGTTTCCAAAAACTGCTATTTGAGCCCGGCGCGACCGGTACGTTTAGATTTTTCGATTCCTTTGCACATACCTGAAAGCGAAACCAAGATCGAGGGATAAACACGTTTTTTCCTAGTTCGAGGGTACAAAAAAGGAAGATGACGGTGAACCCATCCGATCTGATTGGGATTTTGATCCGAGTCCCTTATTATCACCTGTTTTGTCTTTTTCTTTCCAATGGAGGTGCAGTTTCCAAAACTGCTATTTGAGCCCGGCGCGACCGGGTACGTTCGTTTTCGATTCCTTTGCACATACCTGAAGCGAAACCAAGATCGAGGGATAAACACGTTTTTTCCTAGTTCGAGGGTACAAAAAAGGAAGATGACGGTGAACCCATCCGATCTGATTGGGATTTTGATCCGAGTCCCTTATTATCACCTGTTTTGTCTTTTTTCTTTCCAATGGAGGTGCCAGTTTCCAAAAACTGCTATTTGAGCCAGTAGCGACCGGTGCGTTTAGATTTTGATTCCTTTGCACATACCTGAAGCGAAACCAAGATCGAGGGATAAACACGTTTTTTCCTAGTTCGAGGGTACAAAAAAAGGAAGATGACGGTGAACCCATCCGATCTGATTGGGATTTTGATCCGGAGTCCCTTATTATCACCTGTTTTGTCTTCTTCTTTCCAATGGAGGTGCGGTTTCCAAAAACTGCTATTTGAGCCCGGCGCGACCGGGTACGTTTCGTTTTTCGATTCCTTTGCACATACCTGAAACAGAAACCAAGATCGAGGGGATAAACACGTTTTTTTTCCTAGTTCGAGGGTACAAAAAAAGGAAGATGACGGTGAACCCATCCGATCTGATTGGGATTTTGATCCGGAGTCCCTTATTATCACCTGTTTTGTCTTTTTTTCTTTCCAATGGAGGGTGCCAGTTTCCAAAAACTGCTATTTGAGCCCGGCGCGACCGTGTACGTTCGTTTTCGATTCCTTTGCACATACCTGAAGCGAAACCAAGATCGAGGGATAAACACGTTTTTTCCTAGTTCGAGGGTACAAAAAAGGAAGATGACGGTGAACCCATCCGATCTGATTGGGATTTTGATCCGAGTCCCTTATTATCACCTGTTTTGTCTTTTTCTTTCCAATGGAGGTGCAGTTTCCAAAACTGCTATTTGAGCCCGGCGACCGGGTACGTTTCGTTTTTCGATTCCTTTGCACATACCTGAAACAGAAACCAAGATCGAGGGGATAAACACGTTTTTTTTCCTAGTTCGAGGGTACAAAAAAACAGGGAGATGACGGTGAACCCATCCGATCTGATTGGGATTTTGATCCGGAGTCCCTTATTATCACCTGTTTTGTATTTTTTTTCCAATGGAGGGTGCCAGTTTCCAAAAACTGCTATTTGAGCCCGGCGCGACCGGGTACGTTTCGTTTTTCGATTCCTTTGCACATACCTGAAACAGAAACCAAGATCGAGGGGATAAACACGTTTTTTTTTCCTAGTTCGAGGGTACAATAAAAGGAAGATGACGGTGAACCCATCCGGTCTGATTGGGATTTTGATCCGAGTCCCTTATTATCACCTGTTTTGTCTTTTTTCTTTCCAATGGAGGTGCCAGTTTCCAAAAACTGCTATTTGAGCCCGGCGACCAAATGCGTTCGTTTTCGATTCCTTTGCACATACCTGAAGCGAAACCAAGATCGAGGGATAAACACGTTTTTTCCTAGTTCGAGGGTACAAAAAAGGAAGATGACGGTGAACCCATCCGATCTGATTGGGATTTTGATCCGAGTCCCTTATTATCACCTGTTTTGTCTTTTTCTTTCCAATGGAGGTGCGGTTTCCAAAAACTGCTATTTGAGCCCGTAGCGACCGGTACGTTCGTTTTCGATTCCTTTGCACATACCTGAAGCGAAACCAAGATCGAGGGATAAACACGTTTTTTCCTAGTTCGAGGGTACAAAAAAGGAAGATGACGGTGAACCCATCCGATCTGATTGGGATTTTGATCCGAGTCCCTTATTATCACCTGTTTTGTCTTTTTTCTTTCCAATGGAGGTGCCAGTTTCCAAAACTGCTATTTGAGCCAGTAGCGACCGGAATGCGTTCGTTTTCGATTCCTTTGCACATACCTGAAGCGAAACCAAGATCGAGGGATAAACACGTTTTTCCTAGTTCGAGGGTACAAAAAAGGAAGATGACGGTGAACCCATCCGATCTGATTGGGATTTTGATCCGAGTCCCTTATTATCACCTGTTTTGTCTTTTTCTTTCCAATGGAGGTGCCAGTTTCCAAAAACTGCTATTTGAGCCAGTAGCGACGAATGCGTTTAGATTTTTTCGATTCCTTTGCACATACCTGAAACAGAAACCAAGATCGAGGGATAAACACGTTTTTTTCCTAGTTCGAGGGTACAAAAAAAGGAAGATGACGGTGAACCCATCCGATCTGATTGGGATTTTGATCCGGAGTCCCTTATTATCACCTGTTTTGTCTTTTTTCTTTCCAATGGAGGTGCAGTTTCCAAAACTGCTATTTGAGCCCGGCGCGACCGGTACGTTTAATTTTCGATTCCTTTGCACATACCTGAAGCGAAACCAAGATCGAGGGATAAACACGTTTTTTCCTAGTTCGAGGGTACAAAAAAGGAAGATGACGGTGAACCCATCCGATCTGATTGGGATTTTGATCGGAGTCCCTTATTATCACCTGTTTTGTCTTTTTTTCTTTCCAATGGAGGGTGCCAGTTTCCAAAAACTGCTATTTGAGCCCGGCGCGACCGGGTACGTTTCGTTTTTCGATTCCTTTGCACATACCTGAAAACGAAACCAAGATCAAGGGATAAACACGTTTTTTTCCTAGTTCGAGGGTACAAAAAAAAGGAAGATGATGGTGAACCCATCCGATCTGATTGGGATTTTGATCCGGAGTCCCTTATTATCACCTGTTTTGTCTTTTTTTCTTTCCAATGGACGGTGCCAGTTTCCAAAAACTGCTATTTGAGACCGGCGACCGGTACGTTCGTTTTCGATTCCTTTGCACATACCTGAAGCGAAACCAAGATCGAGGGATAAACACGTTTTTCCTAGTTCGAGGGTACAAAAAAGGAAGATGACGGTGAACCCATCCGATCTGATTGGGATTTTGATCCGAGTCCCTTATTATCACCTGTTTTGTCTTTTTCTTTCCAATGGAGGTGCCAGTTTCCAAAAACTGCTATTTGAGCCCGCGCGACCGGTACGTTCGTTTTCGATTCCTTTGCACATACCTGAAGCGAAACCAAGATCGAGGGATAAACACGTTTTTTCCTAGTTCGAGGGTACAAAAAAGGAAGATGACGGTGAACCCATCCGATCTGATTGGGATTTTGATCCGAGTCCCTTATTATCACCTGTTTTGTCTTTTTTCTTTCCAATGGAGGTGCGGTTTCCAAAAACTGCTATTTGAGCCAGCGCGACCGGAATGCGTTCGTTTTCGATTCCTTTGCACATACCTGAAAGCGAAACCAAGATCGAGGGATAAACACGTTTTTCCTAGTTCGAGGGTACAAAAAAGGAAGATGACGGTGAACCCATCCGATCTGATTGGGATTTTGATCCGAGTCCCTTATTATCACCTGTTTTGTCTTTTTCTTTCCAATGGAGGGTGCCAGTTTCCAAAAACTGCTATTTGAGCCGGCGCGACCGGAATGCGTTCGTTTTCGATTCCTTTGCACATACCTGAAGCGAAACCAAGATCGAGGGATAAACACGTTTTTCCTTGTTCGAGGGTACAAAAAAAGGAAGATGACGGTGAACCCATCCGATCTGATTGGGATTTTGATCCGGAGTCCCTTATTATCACCTGTTTTGTCTTTTTTTCTTTCCAATGGAGGGTGCGGTTTCCAAAAACTGCTATTTGAGCCCGGTAGCGACCGGTACGTTCGTTTTCGATTCCTTTGCACATACCTGAAGCGAAACCAAGATCGAGGGGATAAACACGTTTTTTCCTAGTTCGAGGGTACAAAAAGAAAGGAAGATGACGGTGAACCCATCCGATCTGATTGTGATTTTGATCCGGAGTCCCTTATTATCACCTGTTTCGTCTTTTTTTCTTTCCAATGGAGGGTGCCAGTTTCCAAAAACTGCTATTTGAGCCCGGCGCGACCGGGTACGTTTCGTTTTTCGATTCCTTTGCACATACCTGAAGCGAAACCAAGATCGAGGGATAAACACGTTTTTTCCTAGTTCGAGGGTACAAAAAAGGAAGATGACGGTGAACCCATCCGATCTGATTGGGATTTTGATCCGAGTCCCTTATTATCACCTGTTTTGTCTTTTTTCTTTCCAATGGAGGGTGCGGTTTCCAAAACTGCTATTTGAGCCCGGGCGCGACCGGTACGTTTCGTTTTCGATTCCTTTGCACATACCTGAAGCAGAAACCAAGATCGAGGGATAAACACGTTTTTTTCCTAGTTCGAGGGTACAAAAAAGGAAGATGACGGTGAACCCATCCGATCTGATTGGGATTTTGATCCGGAGTCCCTTATTATCACCTGTTTTGTCTTTTTTTCTTTCCAATGGAGGTGCCAGTTTCCAAAAACTGCTATTTGAGCCCGGCGCGACCGGGTACGTTTCGTTTTTCGATTCCTTTGCACATACCTGAAACAGAAACCAAGATCGAGGGGATAAACACGTTTTTTTTCGTAGTTCGAGGGTACAAAAAATCGGGAAGATGACGGTGACCCCAGCCGATCTGATTGGGCTTGTGATCTGTAGTCCCATCTGATCACCTGTGTTGTCTTTTTTCTTTCCAATGGAGGTGCCAGTTTCCAAAAACTGCTATTTGAGCCCGGCGCGACCGGTACGTTTCGTTTTTCGATTCCTTTGCACATACCTGAAGCGAAACCAAGATCGAGGGATAAACACGTTTTTTCCTAGTTCGAGGGTACAAAAAAGGAAGATGACGGTGAACCCATCCGATCTGATTGGGATTTTGATCCGAGTCCCTTATTATCACCTGTTTTGTCTTTTTTCTTTCCAATGGAGGTGCCAGTTTCCAAAAACTGCTATTTGAGCCCGGCGCGACCGGCACGTTTCGATTTTTCGATTCCTTTGCACATACCTGAAGCGAAACCAAGATCGAGGGATAAACACGTTTTTTCCTAGTTCGAGGGTACAAAAAAAGGAAGATGACGGTGAACCCGTCCGATCTGATTGGGATTTTGATCCGGAGTCCCTTATTATCACCTGTTTTGTCTTTTTTTTCCAATGGAGGGTGCCAGTTTCCAAAAACTGCTATTTGAGCCCGGCGCGACCGGGTACGTTTCGTTTTTTGATTCCTTTGCACATACCTGAAACAGAAACCAAGATCGAGGGGATAAACACGTTTTTTTTCCTAGTTCGAGGGTACAAAAAAAAGGAAGATGACGGTGAACCCATCCGATCTGATTGGGATTTTGATCCGGAGTCCCTTATTATCACCTGTTTTGTCTTTTTTTCTTTCCAATGGAGGGTGCCAGTTTCCCAAAACTGCTATTTGAGCCCGGTGCGACCGGGTATGTTTCGTTTTCGATTCCTTTGCACATACCTGAAAAAGAAACCAAGATCGAGGGGATAAACACGGTTTTTTCCTAGTTCGAGGGTACAAAAAAAAGGAAGATGACGGTGAACCCATCCGATCTGATTGGGATTTTGATCCGGAGTCCCTTATTATCACCTGTTTTGTCTTTTTTCTTTCCAATGGAAGGTGCGGTTTCAAAACTGCTATTTGAGCCCGGCGCGACTGGTACGTTTTGTTTTTTCGATTCCTTTGCACATACCTGAAGCGAAACCAAGATCGAGGGATAAACACGTTTTTCCTAGTTCGAGGGTACAAAAAGGAAGATGACGGTGAACCCATCCGATCTGATTGGGATTTTGATCCGAGTCCCTTATTATCACCTGTTTTGTCTTTTTTCTTTCCAATGGAGGTGCGGTTTCCAAAACTGCTATTTGAGCCCGGCGCGACCGGCACGCTTTCGCTTTTTCGATTCCTTTGCACATACCTGAAGCGAAACCAAGATCGAGGGGATAAACACGTTTTTTTTCCTAGTTCGAGGGTACAAAAAAAAAGGAAGATGACGGTGAACCCATCCGATCTGATTGGGATTTTGATCCGGAGTCCCTTATTATCACCTGTTTTGTCTTTTTTTCTTTCCAATGGAGGGTGCCAGTTTCCAAAAACTGCTATTTGAGCCCGGCGCGACCGGCACGCGTTTAGATTTTTCGATTCCTTTGCACATACCTGAAGCAGAAACCAAGATCGAGGGATAAACACGTTTTTTCCTAGTTCGAGGGTACAAAAAAGGAAGATGACGGTGAACCCATCCGATCTGATTGGGATTTTGATCCGAGTCCCTTATTATCACCTGTTTTGTCTTTTTCTTTCCAATGGAGGGTGCGGTTTCAAAAACTGCTATTTGAGCCGCGCGACTGGTACGCTTTCGCTTTTGATTCCTTTGCACATACCTGAAACAGAAACCAAGATCGAGGGGATAAACACGTTTTTTTTCCTAGTTCGAGGGTACAAAAAAAGGAAGATGACGGTGAACCCATCCGATCTGATTGGGATTTTGATCCGGAGTCCCTTATTATCACCTGTTTTGTCTTTTTTTCTTTCCAATGGAGGGTGCCAGTTTCCAAAAACTGCTATTTGAGCCCGGCGCGACCGGGTACGTTTCGTTTTTCGATTCCTTTGCACATACCTGAAACAGAAACCAAGATCGAGTGGATAAACACATTTTTTTCCTAGTTCGAGGGTACAAAAAAAAGGAAGATAACGGTGAACCCATCCACGCCCGCCTTCCTCCGTTGCTTCAGCGACCTTCACCCACCAAGCCGGCTAGTGTTCTACGGCGAGACTGCCGTCCGCGCTCCCCGGTTTGTGCTGTTGCCTCAGCCTCCTGAGCAGCGGCCATGGCCTATCCAGTTTCTATTTGGCAATATAGCATAACGAGCAGCAATCCGTTTTGGATGTCTATGTGTTACAAGACTATCTCGACCGGGCCATCTACTCTTCCTCTCAGAATCTGGATTCTCGTCAATTGGACTGCTATTGCGTAGTTTGATTGTGGGTGAAAAGATCTGTAATCTAACCTGTGTGAGTGGCATTTATATGTTAGTCTTGCTTGATCTTGCGTCGTCACGGTTGTCGCTAGTTGACCTCCCAGAGGACACTACCGGAAAACGGTCCTACGCCGACGGCCAAAACTATGCCGACGGCAGCCGTCGGCCTACTTGGAGCTATGCCGACAGCCTAGTCCTGGCCGTCGGCCTATCCTGGCCGTCGGGCTACCCCGATCTACGCCGACGGCAGCCGTCGATAGAGAACGGCCGTCGACACGGATGCGAACACGCCGGCAAAGCAGCCGTCGGCATACCTATGGGCCCGGCGACCCGCCCATGACCAGCGGCTAACGCCGTCAAACCTATGCCGACGGTCGGGGAAGCGGTCGTCGGCATATCTCCGCACGCCACGTCATCGATCCACGGCCTAGATATGCCGACGGCAGCCGTCGGCATAGGCGCCACGTCACCGGTCCGCGGCACGGCGCCCACCTAACCCTGCCATCTCTATGCCGACATAGTTATTTGTTTTATATGTGTTTTTTTTACATTTGTTTTTCTGCTTTTTTTACATATGTTTTTATGCTTCTTTAAAATATGTTTTTATGCTTTTTTATGTATTATATGAAAATATACGTAGTTTGTAATTTTTCCATAGATTATGAATATATATATATAGTTTGTTCGAGCAAATTAATAATGTGCCGTCATGTTCTTTTGAATATAGGTCCTTATATTTTATTAAAATCAAAAACAGCTATGCGACAGCAGTTTAGTGGCGGTTGCAAATGCCCGGCACCCGTCTCCGTAGTGTGCCCCCCTCACGGACGGCGCCGCCGCTAGCATCTGGAGAGCGGAAACAGCGATCGGGTCTATCTGGAGGGGACGTTGCTCCCAAGTGTTTCTATGGGATGACCTACCACAACCGGGTGGTGTTGTGGCATGTTCGAAGACGCGGCACGCATCTTCGGGGCGTGGCCTCCCTAACGGACGGCGCCTCCGCCGGCACCTGGAGGGGGAAAATGGACGCATTGGGGCTACACGGAGGGGATGTAGCTGTCGGTTTGGCCCGGATGTTGCTCCCAGGTGTCCCTCTGAGCTCACCTGACACAACTGGGTGGAGAGGTCCACTGTTCAAAGCTCGTCCGTGGAAAGTCAAAGGGTTAGATCTCGTGGTCAACCGCTCGGGGTTAGGCGGGGACGGGGCCACAGGGGAGGGGGTAGCAATGCCACCGAGTGTCGCACCGGCCCCTCATACATGCAGGTGGTGTGGTGGCATGTCTGAAGAGGCGCACGCGTCTCGGGTTCGCCCCCTCACGGACGGCGCCATCGGGCACTGGAGGGGGAAGCAGACGCGTCGGGTCTACACGGAGGGGATCTTGTGGGCCTGGCCCGGATGTTGCTCCAAAGTGTTCCTATGGGCTGACCTAACACAACCGGGTGGAGAGGTCCACTGGTCAAATCCCGTCCGTGCAAAGTCAAAGGGCTAGACCCCGTGGTCAAACGCTACAGGGTTAGGCGGGACGGGGGCCCTGGGGATAGCAATGCCACCGGAGCGTCGCACCGGGCCCTCGTACATGCGGGGTGGTGTGGTGGCATGTCCGAAGAGGCAGCACGCGTCTACGGGGTGTGGCCCCCCTCACGGACGGCAATGACACGGTAGTAGACGTTCTGCGGTAATGATGCAGCGTGAATATTATTAAATACTTGGAGCGCGATAAAATCATGAGTTTTTTACACAACGTGGGCACATGTGCTATAGGACTGATGGTAACTTTTCATAATTTTTTGTGATGGAGAAGTATCTGAACACTTCCCTCTACGCGGATTTCTCTTCGCACGTCTACGACTGTGGCCGGCGGCCTCCGGGGGCTAGCATACCGTCAAATCTTGCGTAGGCGGCCTCTCACAAGTCTGGAAGTGTTGAGGCGGTTGCAAACGCCCAGCACGCGTCTCCGGGGTGTGCCCCCCCCCTCACGGACGGCGCCGCCGCCGGCACCTGGAGGGGGGAAACGGACGCGTCGGGTCTATACGGAGGGGATCTTGCTATGGGTCTGGCCCAGATGTTGCTCCAAAGTGTTCCTATGGACTGTCCTAACACAACCGGGTGGAGAGGTCCACTGGTCAAATCCCGTCCGTGCAAAGTCAAAGGGCTAGATCCCGTGGTCAAAAGCTACAGGGTTAGGCGGGACGGGGGCCCTGGGGTAGCAATGCCACCGGAGCGTCGCACCAGGCCCTCGTACATGCGGGGTGGTGTGGTGGCATGTCCGAAGAGGCGACGCAGCGTCTCGGGTGTGGCCCCCCCCTCACGGACGGCAATGACACGGTAGTAGACGTTCATGATAACGATGCAGCGTGAATATAATAAAATACTTGGAGCGCGATAAAATCATGAGTTTTTACACAACGTGGGCACATGTGCTATAGGACTGATGGTAATTTTTCATAATTTTTGTGATGGAGAAGTATCTGAACACTTCCTCTACGCTGGATTGCTCTTCGCACGTCTACGACTGTGGCCGGCGGCCTCCGGGGGCTAGCATACCGTCAAATCTTGCGTAGGCGGCCTCTCACAAGTCTGGAAGTGTTGAGGCAGTTGCAAACGCCCAGCACGCATCTCCGGGGTGTGCCCCCCCCTCACGGACGGCGCCGCCGCCGGCACCTGGAGGGGGAAACGAACGCGTCGGGTCTATACGAAGGGGATCTTGCTGTGGGTCTGGCCCAGATGTTGCTCCAAAGTGTTCCTATGGACTGACCTAACACAACCGGGTGGAGAGGCCCACTGGTCAAAGCCCTTCCGTGCAAAGTCAAAGGGATAGATCCCATGGTCAAACGCTTCTGAGGTTAGGCGGACGGGGCCCTGGGGGTAGCAATGCCACCGGAGCGTCGCACCGGTTCCTCGTACAAGCGGGGTGGTGTGGTGGCATGTCCGAAGAGGCGGCACGCGTCTCCGGGGTGTGGCCCCTCTCACGGACGGCAATGACACGGTAGTAGACGTTCTGCGGTAACGATGCAGCGTGAATATTATTAAATACTTGGAGCGCGATAAAATCATGAGTTTTTTACACAACGAGTGCACATGAGCAATAGGACTGAAGGAAATTTTACATAATATTTTGTGATTGAGAAGTATCTGAACACTTCCCTCACGCGGATTGCTCTTCAGACGCTTCACGACTATGGCCGTGACCTCCGGGGGCTAGCATACCGTCAAATCTTGCGTAGGCGGCCTCTCACAAGTCTAGAAGTGTTGAGGCGGTTGCAAACGCCCAGCACGCATCTCCGGGGTGTGCCCCCCCTCACGGACGGCGCCGCCGCCAGCACCTGGAGGGGGGAAACGGACGCGTCGGGTCTATACGGAGGGTATCTTGCTGTGGGTCTGGCCCAGATGTTGCTCCAAAGTGTTCCTATGGACTGACCTAACACAACTGGGTGGAGAGGCCCACTGGTCAAAGCTCGTCCGTGCAAAGTCAAAGGAATAGATCCCATGGTCAAACGCTACAGGGTTAGGCGGGACGGGGGCCCTGGGGGTAGCAATGCCACCGGAGCGTCGCACCGGGCCCTCGTACAAGCGGGATGGTGTGGTGGCATGTCCGAAGAGGCAGCACGCGTCTCCGGGGTGTGGCCCCTCTCACGGATGGCAATGACACGGTAGTAGACGTTCTGCGGTAACGATGTAGCGTGAATATTATTAAATACTTGGAGCGCGATAAAATCATGAGTTTTTTACACAACGTGGGCACATGTGCTATAGGACTGATGGTAATTTTTCATAATTTTTTGTGATGGAGAAGTATGTGAACACTTCCCTCTACGCGGATTGCTCTTCGCACGTCTACGACTGTGGCCGGCGGCCTCCGAGGGCTAGCATACCGTCAAATCTTGCGTAGGCGGCCTCTCACAAGTCTGGAAGTGTTGAGGCGGTTGCAAACGCCCAGCACGCGTCTCCGGGGTGTGCCCCCCCCTCCCTCACGGACGGCGCCGCCCGCACCGGAGGAGGGAAACGGATGCGTCGGGTCTATACGGAGGGATCTTCTTTGTGGGTATGGCCCAGATGTTGCTCCAAAGTGTTCCTATGGACTGACCTAACACAACCGGGTGGAGAGGCCCACTGGTCAAAGCCCGTCCGTGCAAAGTCAAAGGGATAGATCCCATGGTCAAACGCTACAGGGTTAGGCGGACGGGGGCCCTGGGGGGGGGGTGTAGCAATGCCACTGGAGCGTCGCATCTGGCCCTCGTACATGCGGGGTGGTGTGGTGGCATGTCCGAAGAGGCGACACGCGTCTCCAGGGTGTGGCCCCCCACACGGACGGCGATGACACGGCAGTAGAGGTTCTGCAGAAACGATGCGGCGTGAATATTATTAAATACTTGGAGCGCGATAAAATCATGAGTTTTTTTACACGACGTGGGCACATGTGTTATAGGACCGATGGTAATTTTTCATAATTTTTCGTGATGGAGAAGTATCTGAACACTTCCTCTCTGGCGGATTGCTCTTGGCGTCTCTGTTGTGGCCGGCCCTGGGGGGTAGCAATTCCACCGGAGCATCGTACCGGGCCCTCATACATGCGGGGTGGTGTTGTGGCATGTCCGAAGAGGCGGCATGCGTTTCCGGTGCGTGGCCTCCCTCACGGACGGCGCCGCCGCCAGCACCTCGAGGTGGGGAAGCAGACGGCGTCGGGTCTACTGAGTGGATGTAGCTGTGGGTTTGGCCCGAATGTTGCTCCCGGGTGTCCCTATGGGCCGAACTGACACAACCGGGTGGAGAGGTCCACTGGTCAAAGCCCGTCTGTGGGAAGTCAAAGGGCTAGATCTCGTGGTCAACCGCTCCAGGGTTAGGCGGGACGGGGGCCCTGGGGGGTAGCAATGCCACCAGAGTGTCATACCGGGCCCTCATACATGCGGGGTGGTGTTGTGGCATGTCCGAAGAGGCGGCACGCGTCTCGGTATGCGGGCCCCCTCACGGACGGCGCCGCCGCCGGCACCTGGAGGGGGGAAACGGACGCATCGGTTCTACACGGAGTGGATGTAGCTGTGGGTTTGGCCTGGATGTTGTTCCCGGTGTCCCTCTGGGCCGACCTGACACAACCGGGTGGAGAGGTCCACTAGTCAAAGCCCGTCCGTGCAAAGTCAAAGGGCTATATCCCGTGGTCAAACGCTTCTGAGGTTAGGCGGGGCCAGGGGCCCCTGGGGTGGTAGCAATGCCACCGGTGTGTCATACCGGGCCCTCATACATGCGGGGTGGTGTTGTGGCATGTCCGAAGAGGCGGCACGCGTCTCCGGTGCGTGGCCCCCCTCACGGACGGCGCCGCCGCCGGCACCTGGAGGGGGGAAACGGACGCGTCGGGTCTACACGGAGTGGATGTAGCTGTGGGTTTGGCCCGGATGTTGCTCCCAGGTGTCCCTCTGGGCTGACCTGACACAACCGGGTGGAGAGGTCCACTGGTCAAAGCCCGTCCGTGAGAAGTCAAAGGGCTAGATCTCGTGGTCAAATGCTCTGAGGTTAGCCGGACGGGGCCCTCGGGGTAGCAATTCCACCGGAGCGTCGTACCGGGCCCTCATACATGCGGGGTGGTGTTGTGGCATGTCCGAAGAGGCGGCACACATCTCCGGGGTGTGGCCCCCGTCACGAACGGCGCCGCTTCCGGCACCCGGAGGGGGGAAACGGACGCGTCGGTCCCTCATTTTATATGTAAACAAAACTTTTCAATGCGTATGAAAAAAATATACACTAAAAATATAAGCTATTAAAATCATTAAAAAAATAAAAAATATAACTATGCCTACGTCTAAGCCGTCGGCATAGGTGCCACGTGGCATCGGTACCTATGCCGACGGCTTAGCCGTCGGCATAGCTTCGCCTATATCCTCAGCCTGTCCCACCTCCACCACTCACTCGCCCGATAGCAATCGACCCGCGCCTCTCGTCGCCCGCCGCCTCCTCCACACCAGCTGGCCTTGGCCATTCTCCCCGCCCCTGCCGCCCACTCTCCTCGCCCGCGCCCCCTGCCGCCCCCACCCGCGTCGCCGCCGCCCCATCCCACCCCACCTCTCGTCCCCTGTCGCCGCCCCTTCTAGCTCCAGCCGGCGCCGCCCTCGCTCCAGCCGCCCCCGCCCCTCCTCCCTCGACCCGGCCGCCGTGGGTGGACGCCGCCCGGCCGGCCCATGCCCCTAGCTGGCCGGGCCTGCTAGCTGTTCCAACTGCAGCCCCCTTTGGCCCGCGCCCTGCTGTGTCCCGGCCCTCCCGGCCGGCCCAGCTCCGCCTCCCTCCCTCACCTCCACCTTGGCCCCGCCTCCAACTCCACCAGCGTGACGCCTCTCTGCCCGGTGAGCTAACACTATTTTTTTTTCATTTTTTTGCATTATTTAGCTATTGTTGGATGTATGAATGGATGCATGGATGGATGTTGGATGTTGTTAGGTTGCTAGATGGATGAATGTTGTATGTATCTTAGATGGATGGAGGAATCTCCGCAAAAGGAATTATTTTGCTACGGTTAGGTTGCTAGATGGATGAATCTCGGCAAAATGAATTATCATAGTTAAAAAAGCAACTTGAGTCACTTAGTTCATAAAATTGTTAACGAAGATTTTATTTTCAGTTTGTGATGTTGTTAAGTAGCTATGTGAGATGTGCTTCAAATTTGGGATACGATAAGTGGTTATTTCATCATGATGATCTTGCTAAAAAATTGATGTGTCAATGCTTAATGTGAGGTGATGACCTAAATTGCGATATGATAAGTGCTTCCAAATTTGACAGTTGACAAAATATGATTTTTTCATAGTTAAAAGTATCAATGCTTAATGTGATGTGATGACCTAATTTTTTTCACTCGGTGTAATTAACAGGATTTGTGGTGTTCCATCTTCGTGGAGTGATCGTCGGCGTTGGAGGTGTTGGTCCAGGATCGTCCCTCTCCTTTGATCGACTACATCGGAGGGTGAGCAACAATTCCATGACCTCGTCCACTTTTTTCCATGTCACTAGATTGAATTTTCACATCAAGTCGCATAACCTAGGTCTCCGTCCGAAAGGGTTGCATCGATAAATATGCATTCAATTGCATATTTATCACCGCAGCTCTTTCGGATTGTCAGCTTTCCACGGACAGCTCGAGGATGTGTAGATTGAGTACGTTGTTCATGCTCTACCCCGTTCGAGACAGGATTTGGCGGCGCCTCCTGTTGTTCTCCGGATGCACATTCTCTCGGCATTTTGCCGAGGCGTGTATTTGGAGAACAGCGGGAGGTGCTGCCAAATTTTGTCTCGGAATGGGGTAGAGCATGGACCATACACAATCTACACATTCTCGTGTGGGATTAGGACCCATCTTTACCTATTAGAGATGTAGGTGGATTACTCGTCAACCTTGTAAAAAATAAAATATTGATGTTGGTAATTAAAATGAATCCTTAATTTTGTTGTGTGGCTTCCAATAAAGCAGAGATGGCAGATAATCAGTGGATGTATAGTGGGTTTTTCCGTCGGAATCAAGTAACTACAGAGTGGGTCGAGAAAACTGATGTGTTTTTGAAAGAGATATTCCGTAGTCCAATGAGGATGGTGCCAGAATGTCCGTGTGCCAGATGTAAGAGACGTATCCGCAGAGATAAGAATGAGATGACTAAGCACCTTCGCACGCATGGATTTATGCCCAACTTTAATATGCCGATAAACTTTGCCAGCGGGACCGTGGTAGAGAGGATGTGATACGACAACGCGTTGCTGGTTATGAGGACGATGGGTTTAGAGACATGCTAGATGATGTCTTTGCTGCACAGCCGACACCTCCGTCACATTCAGTGAATGAACCGGAGGAGCCGGAGGAAACCGCAAAAGCCTTCCTGGAAATCTTGGCCTCGTCAAAGAAACCTCTCTATGAGGGTGCCAAACTATGCATGTTGGATGCCATCTACTTGGCTGATGGCGGTGAAGGCTGAGTACGGCTGTAGCCGAGGTTGCTTGAAACATTTACGGTAGTATGGGCTAACAGCCTGCCCGAGGGCCATGAACTGCCGAAAACCATGTACAGTCTGAAGAAAATCATGAAGGCGCTCTCCATGGACTATGAGAAAATACATGTTTGTCCAAAGAATTGCCTTTTGTTTAGGCATGAGTATGCGGATGACAACTACTTTGAGGAAGTGCGGTTCCTCTCGGTATATTGAGGTGGTCGATAAGCATGGTCGAGCGGCAGCTAAAATCCCTGTGAAGGTTCTTCGGTATCTTGATTTTATAAAAGACTGCAGCGCCTTTTCATCACCGAGGAGTCTGCCAAAATGATGAAGTGGCACAAGGAAGGGAAAATGTACAATCCAAAAAAAATTGTACATACATCAGAAGGTGAGTGCTTGCGGAGTGCTTGCGGAGTTAAGCCATTTCTTCCGAACGCTTTGTGCTAAAGAAGTATGTCCTGAGAAGATAAAAGAAATGCATAAGAAGGCGCCGGAGTTGATATGCAAGCTAGAGAAGATCTTCCCGTCAGGCTTCTTTACTCCGATGACACATCTCATTTTGCACCTTGGGAACGAGGTATTGTTGGGGGCCACATGCGATGTCGTTGGCGATCTGACCGAGAGATGTAACAAGCATCCGAGACAGAAATGTGAAAACAAAGCTAAGATTGAAGCTTCCATAGCTGAGGCAGTTATCCTAGAGGAGGTGGCAGACCTCGGGACAGCCTACTATCCGGACCATGTTCCCCACGTTGCACAATAAGGTGTCTCGATACAATCTGAAGAACCCAAGTATAAACCCAAGTTGCCTCTATTCACCGGGTAAGGTGGCGGGGCTGGATGCTCGACATCTTATGTCATGCCACGAGATGAGTGGGAGGATGTCATGTTCTATATCTTGCACAACATCAAGGAAGTTGAGGATGAGTGGATGAGGTAATACCTTTGCACCATTCTTTTAGTCAATTCGTTATGTTCACTTTGCCTAGTTCTTATACCGCTTTTCTTATTGTAGTCGATTCGTTGAGGAAGAATGGACAGGAATGCTGCCTCCTACTGAAGCGGAGGCACTTGCTCTTCTCCGAAAGGGTGCTGATGGAAGGAAAAATTTCGTTGCGTGGTTCATGGAGAAAGTAATATTTCACACTTCCCTATTACCCATTTCACACTTCCAATTAAACTCATGCACCCTATAATTTCAATTAAACTTGTAGGGAAATGATCCGAACGAACCAATGGATGAAGAATTGAGATGGGTTTCCATGGGTTTTGACCCTACCGTCATGACATGCCAAAAGTATGATGTGAATGGGTATCGCTTCCATACAGAGGAGCACCAGAACAGTCGGCCTGATCCCAAAACCATAAATACCGGAGTCTTCACCAAAGGAGATAATAATGTAGATTACTACGGAAGGGTAGGAAAAATATACGAGCTTACATTCAAATGTGGCCGTAAAGACCTAAGTCTCACTGTGTTCAAATGTCGATGGTTCGACCCCAAAAGGGTGCGAGACATACGCCTTCTGTTGGTTTAGTTGAAGTTAAACCATCAACCGTCTATGCCGGAGCTGATCTCTTTATCGCCGCTACCCAGGCCACACAAGTATATTATCTGCCTTACCCATGCGGAAAAGAGTACCTAAAGGGTTGGGAAGTTGTGTTCAAGGTGTCGCCACATGGTAAGCTACGGACTAACGATGATGATTACTACAACATAAACCCCATGACATACGTGGGAGTGTTTTTCAAGAGGAACATGATGGCGTGGTCCGAAACAAGGAGGATGATGACTTGGGTTATGTTGACTGGACCCAAACGCATTTACGGCTGCCGGATTGATGGTGAGGCAGTTGTGAATCAAAGAGACATAATTATGCTTGAAAAGTTAAATGAAGACACTGACGCTGACGATGAGGAAGAGCCTCCACCTCCATCAGAAAACGAAGAAGATATGCGGGATAGTGATGATGAGACCGGTCGACAAATAGATTACAATAGTGATGATTCATATGGGTTCTAGAAAATGTATGTTCTTTTAATAATGTTCTCTTCCGTTATTAATGTCTTTCCTGTATGCTTGTTTTTTTATATCCTTACTAATTGTTTATTCTCTTCTCAATGCAGGTTTGCTAATCATGGGCAAGTCCAGCGGTGCCAGTTTCCTCAGTAAACTCAAAGGAGGACTTACTCGGAGTGGACGAGCCCACAAGGTTCCCTCCCGACTACGCGAGGATGGCACCTCACGAGGGAGGTGGAGGGTCGGGGAGGAGACCCTAGAGGAGGAGGGTGGGGGAGAGCCCCTCGCGGCCGAGGAGGGGGGGGGAGAGGCAACCGGGCCAAAAAACTCCGGGCCGTGTCTGAAATAGGAGGGTCTTCTTGATGCCCTCCTATGCTTGATGCTGACTCTGAGTCGAGGAGGAGGAGTATATTCCTGATGTCGAGGAGGAGGAGGGTGAGGAGGAGGAGGCCGAGGAGGAGGAGGCCGAGGAGGAGGCCGAGGAGGAGGAGGCCGAGGAGGAGGAGGCCGAGGAGGGCGAGGAGGGTGGAGGGGAGGTTGACCCCGAGTTGTGGGGTGACTTGCCACCGGGTGCTCCGCAGGGGTGGCTGCGTGGTAATGCCGGAGTACCTACACCACCTTCTATCGAGGCGCACAAGTGGCTCATTGAACCTGCGGGGACAGAGTAAGTGCATCTCAATCATACTTTCAACACATGACAACATTTTTTATTGTACACATGGCAACCCTTTGATTCTTTTGCAGTAACTGGATCCTTCACGGAAAGGGCCGTAAACCGAACGACCTTCTCACTGTCTGTTGAAGCAGTTTTGCCTGGCCTATTCTGCCCGCATGACAGACGGGGACCCACAGCTGCGTGTTTTGGCCACAAGCTGGGCCCACTCTGAGGCTTGCAAAGAACGCTGAAACGGAGACGGCCGCTAAGGCCGTGATCACCAAATTTTGGGTAAGTTCCCTTTTGAATCACTTGTCTTTAGTTTCGTTCATAGTTTGTCATTGAATCACTCAACTCATGCCTTGTTTGCTTCTGGTTTATGCATGATTGCAGCAACTCTATAGAGTTCTTGACGAACACAAGGCCAGAGCCGACGTGGTCTTACTTGCGTCTGCAAAGAAGAAAGCTCGTCATTTGCGACGAGGTGTGTTGGGTTGCCGTCTCACGGTACTACCACATCTACACGCAACAAAAGATGACCAAAACTCAAGCACGGAGGAAAAAAATTACCATGAGCGAGGAGCAGGTCATGATGGTAACTATTACTGACTTTTCATTGTTTCAAGGAGTCAACTATTTGTTTCGTGCTCACATGTCATGCTTCCAAAATTTGCATAGGTTGTTCCTCGTTGGTGCTATGGAAGGCATGACGGATGGGCGTGTTTGGTGGATAGGTGGGTCGGTGGCGATCCGAGTTTGTTGCCAAGAGCATCAAGGCCCGGGCTAACCGTGGAAAGAGCGGGACACATGGCCAAGGAAAGCAGGAACCACTTTGGGGCTTCAAGGCCATGAAGGTATATCTATATGAAAGATGCATTTTGGTTCTTCTTTACCGTCATGTTCTTATGTATGGCTAACTGTTTGACATTGCAGGAGGACAAGTTGCAGAGGCCGCTCTCAGACATGGAGTCGTGGAAGCTGGCCCGCGAGCGGAGTGATCGCAAGGAGGGCGAGAGCCAGTACTACGGCAACACCGAGCAACACCTAAAGTCTTACACTCAGAACTATCAGAAGTTGCATCCGGATGTTCCGTTCTGAGGTCGCCTGATCTCGGATCGGCGACACGGCGGTGGTGGCCATCGAGGTAAGTCCCATGGCGGTATCCGTGTTTCGATGGCTTGATCACTCCGTCGATCTCGTACACACGGCTTCGAGCTACCAACCCGAGCCCGTTAGAAATGCAGGCGTTCGCAGCCTCCCTTAGTCCGCCAACGTCTTTGTAAGTACTTCCCTTATCTTCTTTGTCTCTATCTTTCTTAGTTGATTTTCATCACTGCCCACTTAGAAACAACCTCAATTTTGTAGGCATATCAGGCCTTTCTCGAGCATAGGCATATTGAGGTGAGGGAGTACTTGCAACGAGTGAAGGCAAGCGATGATTACAGCCATCAGCGATGGCGGTTAGTTTTGCCCTCTTAAACCAAGCTCAAATTTGCACTTTCATTCCTTCTGACTTTGTTGATCACGGCTTGTTTCTAAGTGGACTTGTTTAACTAACATCCAGGCTATCTTGGCGTCTTGGACTAACCGCACGGAGCCACCACAAGTTGGACCCCCACCACCACCTGCGGGAGACGCCCCACACCTTCCCACGTTCGAGGAATGGCTGACACTAGGCGGTGATACTCCGGTTAGTAAATTTGCCTAACTAATGACAAACTAGTTCTCGTTCATTCAACACTATCATGTCATATTTACCGTTAGAAACTTCTTTCAAACATGTAGGGGACCGGTGGCTCGACTCTGCTCCGTCGACCCCGATCACTCCGATCTGGCAGAGTGATGGTGGCATGGTGGCGGTTTTGGCGGAGGAGGACTTGGCGGTGGCGGTTTTGGCGGAGGTGGACTTGGTGGTGGTTTTGGCGGAGGTGGACTTGGCGGAGGTGGTGGTTTTGGCGGAGGTGGACTCGGTGGTGGTGGTGGTTTTGGCGGAGGTGGACTCGGTGGTGCTTGATGTCGATGATCATTCCGTGTATGCGGCCGTTGTGCCATGTCTTTCATGTTTCAACTTTTATGATGTTTCATGTCTTGCACTACTCTTATGTTCGTGGACTTTCGCCGGTGATGATCTTTAGATGATGAACTTGACTATGTTTAAATGATGATGAACTGTCATATTTCATATTATTCTGTTTTGAAATGTTGTCAAATGAATTGGAAAAGAGAAAACAGGGAAAATAAAAAAGAATAAAAAAAACTATGCCTACGGCTTTGCCGTAGGCATAGCCCTGCCGCCAGGTTAAACCAGGGGGCGACACGTGGCAAAGATATGCCTACGGCAAAGCCGTCGGCATAGTTTTATATCTATGCCGACGGCTTGGCCGTAGGCATATCATTGCCACGTGTCGCCTCCTGAGCCGCCAGCAGTTTTGACGGCGCCGTCCGTTGCCGTCAGACGGAAAACTACGCCGACGGCTGCGCCAGGGCCGTCGGCATACCACCCTATGCCGACGGCATTATTATGCCGACGGTCTGACAGGAGTACGCTGACGTGATCTACACTGACGGGGATATGCCGACGGCAGCCGTCGGCACAGATCTATGCCGACGGCTTAGGGGCCTATGCCGACGGCCCTTGGCCGTAGGCATAGACCGCGAGTCCGGTAGTGGGAGGAGTTTCACACCACGGGCATGTCGCTTGCAAATGATTCTGGGGTACATTTGATTCATGTGAAAGGATCCCTGCTTCACATCTGGCTCTACACGATGGATAAGAATGTCCTCCCCAACTTGTTAATTATTGTTGTAGATACCATTTGTTTGCGTGAGATATGTGCTAATCATATGATATGTTTGAGGCTGTGGATGATTCTGCTCTTGTGGTAAATGCAGTTGGGGTTCATTCTGGGTTTCTTTTCTTGGAGAAGAATGATGTCCTCTACCTGTTTGATATTAAATGCAAGGCGGAAAAGAAGGTTTACGAGGTGACACAAGAGGATAAATACATATATAGAGTCAGACCCTTCATGATGGTTTGGCCTCCTAAATTCCCTATTATGAATACTTGAAACAGTAGAGATATGAATAGTGACCAAACAGTTTGGAAATTTTCTTATATGCTTCTCGGAAATACTTCCACTGCCAGATTCTGCAGAAATATTACTGAAAGTTGTTTGATGTTTCAAAAAATATTTTATTTTTCCTGAAGCTATGCAATGTTAAGCTATTTTTCCATATGCTTTTATCAGGTAACCGGAACAATGGTATCAAGTGTCATTACCAATTGAGCTAGTTGAAAATGCAGGCGTACGTGGGCCTGCCATAGTGCCAGACGCGCAATGGCCACAATACTACGAGTTTGACACATGGTTGTAAACTGTTATACCATGTTTGTTATGCAGCTCTATACCTTACATGCTTGCTTTTGTCTGTACTTACCGGAGTTCAAGATGGTTTCGTTTCAACCTGTCAAACTATCGTGTGTATTTTCTTAGCTAGAGCTGCATTCGATGGTGTATATGGTTGTTTGGTGATGTGTGCAAATTTGATTGTTTGGTGATGCCACCGATATTTATTCGGAGTTTGGTTAACTGTACACCTGGGTTTATATTACTGTAAAGGGGGTTACTGATGTATGCATCGATGAAGATCTCATGTGCCCCAGTTTGATCTATGCATTGTTCGTGCACCTTACACAGTATACTGCATAATATTTTTTTGTGTCATGGCCGTAACGACAGTATCAGCATACGTAACTGATCTTGTTTCTAGAAACCAGAGGCGAGATTAGCAGCGTCGCCGTTGAATCAAAGTCCCTCTTCCCTTCTTTGTGCCCGAGCTCTGAAACCCTCACCAGCACGAATACCAAACACATCCAGTGTGTCTCCGCCTCTGCCACCCTCCAATACGTAGAAGAAAGACACGAAAATTAGGTAATCTATAGGTGTGAAAAATTGACATTTCACAAAGGGTAAATTAGAAACGAGTCTTGGACGAGAAGAGAGACAAGAAAGCCCCTTCTCAGCGGGCTATTCACGGACCAAAAACCAGCCCTGAACCATTCCTATATAGAAAAAAAACAGCACCAATTAATTGTAAGTCCAGGAGCCGAAACCCTAAACCCCAAATCCCGTACCCTCCCAGTACACATCCAGCTATATCGAAGATGGAAGGAGAGGGGGTGCCGGCGCCGGCCATCTCTGCCGTGCTCGACGACAACGATCTCCTCTCCGAAATCCTCCTCCGCGTCGCCTTCCCCACCAGCCTCGTCCGCGCCGCCCTCGTCTGTAAGCGCTGGCTTCGCCTCGCCTCTGCCCCCGTCTTCCTCCGTCACTTCCACGATCTCCATCCGCCTCGCCTCCTCGGCTTCTACATCCTCACTAAGAGTTCGAAAATCCCACGGTTTGTGCCGATGCCTCAGCCACCAGAGCTCGCCACCGTCATCCGCCGTGCTAGCTTTGACCTAGACACTTTGGGCTTCCGCTGTCTCTACGTTCGTTGCTGCAATGGATTCCTCGTGCTCACATCCTACCTCGAGCCCAAATGGATTGTGCGCTGCCCCCTGAACCCAGCGGGGGATATGCCCATTCTCCCACTGGTTCAGAAAACAAGCATCCATGAAGGTTTCACATACTATGACATTGATGAGATCCTCCCCAACAGCGGCGGCGAGGACGTGTCCTTCTTCCATTTGGCATTGGGCTCTAATGGGAAGCAGACAAGCGTGGATGTGTTTCTGTTAAAAGACGATGGCTCGGCCATCTACTCTTCGGTTGTAACTGAAATCCCTAAGATCAAACTGCTGCTATTCCCTAGTTCGATTGGTGACAGGAAGATATATAATATGGCGGCCTGTGTGGGCATGACTGATGATAAGTTATTCCTGCTAGATCTTGTGACCTCATCTTTGTCACTGGTGAACCTCCCCGAAGAGATGGATCTCCTTCGAAACACTGATCTGTCGCTTACACATGATGCTGGTCTTCATCTAATCCATGTAAAGGGATATCAACTTCGGATCTGGCTTCACAGGATGGATAACAATGGCGTCTCCAACTGGTTCCTTGAGGGTACTGTTTGTTTACGTGAGATATGTGCTGATTCTATGATACCAACTTGCAAATTCAAGGATGTGAATGATTCATTCTTTACTGTGTATGCGGTTGGGCCCAATTCTGAGTTTGTTTTCTTGGGCATAGAAGATGTCCTATACCTATTTGATATTAAGAGCAAGGCGGCAAACAAAGTTTATGAGGTGAAGCCAGAAGATCAAAGTTTGACTTATGTCACTCCTATTATGATGGTTTGGCCTCCTAAATTGCGTGTGATGAATTAAAGATGTGAGCCGAAAAAAGAACTTGCAAGGCTTGCCTCTTGTCAATTTGTAGTAGCGTGGTCTAGTTTCCGGTGTCCAATGCTAATATTTTATCTTGTTTTATGGCACTTACCATGTGTGTATTCTTATTTATGATCGGGTTCTCAATCATCCATCAGTGCTGGAAATTTTTCAATTTTATCTTGTTGAGGAGTGCTTCGGTATACCCCTAGTAGCTACGAGATTCATGATATTTGATAGGCAGGGAGGGGGGTGAACCGAAGAAGTCCTATGCATTATTTGCTGGTTTTTACTCCCTCCTTTAATTTACTCTGCATAGATTTGCCTTAAAGAAATTTAGCTAACATTTGATCAACTTTATGAAAAACAATAAACATCTACAATACGAAATAAATATCATGAATGTACTTGTTTATTGAAAATGTTTTTATTATTGTTTGATAAACTTGCCCAAACTTATTTTATTTTTGAGAAACTATATGTTCCCTGAAAACTGCACGAAAGCAATATCATTTTGCGATTGTAGTAGACAGTCGGAAAGTCGTCATGCTAAGACCCCACAGGACCAGCGCACTAGAAAAACAACCATCACCAATGAAGAGAAGTATAGATTGAAAGGATCGAACCACATATGGTCGAAGATGAACAAAGACATGATCCAAGTAGATCCACTGAAGACTAGTACCGACCAAATTCAGCGAGATTCGCCGAGACACACCTCCACACGCCCTCCGACGGTGCTAGACACATCATTAGAATGAGGGCTAGGCGGGGAGAACCTTATTCCATGTACAGGGACCCGTCACTGCATGTTCTTCCTAAGCAGGACACAAACCCTAAACGAACTCACAAAAACACCTAAGAATGAAGCAAGATCCCTCCCGCCAGCAAGGGCCTGGGTCCACCGCGCCTCCATGGCCCTAAGCACACTCGAGGCGAGGCGGACCAACGGTGGCGTCGGCAAAAGGAAGAGAAACCCTAAGCATTTTTCTTGGAGAGGATGCGGTGGATGTGTCTATTTGTGGTGGAAAAAAACACGTTTTGGCTTAAACTTCATTACCATAACACATTTTGAAAAAATAACCGTTGCCCCTCCGAAAATTGAAAAAGACAAGTTTAATGACCATTTTAATGAGATGCAGTCAATTATATAATAAAAGCTTGCTTGAGCTTTTAGTCCAAACAATACTTAACTTATCAAGCCATCATGGAAAATCATCTTTCTACTGGAAACTTGACATTGAAGTCAAAACTTGATTTGGCACTTGGTTCGAAAATGATGCATTTTTAAAAACTTCTATGCATTTGTGCTGTTTTTTTTTTTACTATTAGAGGGATTCAGAAAGGCATCGCAGAGGCGAGAGGTGGGTTTCAGCCAGGTTGGCAATCGCTAAGGCGGGGGAACAGTCGACATCTCTCTTTTTCTGTTTGGGAAACAAGTGATTTAAACTTTCCATTTATAAAGTGTGCCCTGGACGAGGATTGCGCCATACAGCAGCGTCCTCATTTTAATGTTGGAATCCAGCTGAGCTATCTGAAGGCTTTGTTTTAGAAAAGAAGATTAGGCTTCATATTTAATAGTACCACCTCGCTCCTTTTCAATCTACTTGACTAATTTATATATGTGTAAAAACTGAAATCAGCAAGCTGTATCAAGAATCAATGGAAGGAATTAACGAGGGAGAGAAAAGCAATACAATAAGAAGGGGAAAAGACGCGGCTCCAGGGGAACACGCCTCGGAAGCCTGTGGGAAAGAGAACCACATAAAAGGTGCGGGACGCCTCGAATGGAAACTAAGAGATTGGAAGGGCCGACGACGGCACATCCGCCTCGCCACCACCTTGACTTTGACAGGATCTACCCTGGCGCATCGGCTCCACTCGCTGCGCCGGGCAAGCCTTAAAAGTTGCAAGGCCACTGCTCTGTGCACTTTCAGCAATCACTAGAACATAAAAGCGCGCGTTGCAGCGCCCATGCATTTTATTGGGAGAACAGTACAAATATATGAAAAAATCTAGACATCGTAGAAAGGGAGTGAAAAAACATTTAGTCCAATACTTCAATATAGAAGATAGGGCATTATTGAAACTTTAGGTATAGGTTGCAAAATTGACACGGGTGACAATGCCATCTAAGTCAGCACTGGAGTGTCATTGTGCAATTTTTTTTGTCTATGCATAACATTTGCTGACGCATTCATGGTAAAAATAAAATCATTTGCCAAGGAATTTCAATAAGTGGTGGATCATATTTGTGTGATACGCGTCATCGTCCGTTGTAGCCTTGCAATCATAGATCCTGCGTAGTAGAGAAATAAAAGTAACAAAGAATAATGCAGTCGAACCGTACGTAGCCAAAGCTGCAGTGCTCCCTTTTGCACCATTAATCATGAAGATATGGCTGCAGCGCCAAGGATCGGCAGCCCGATCGCACTCAAGGAAAAAGAAGTTACCACGCGGCCTCACGGCCCACGACAGCCCAGTGTATCAGAAGGCGTCAAAATAAACCTGAGGAGCAGCGGCCCTTTTGACGTTTGGTTCGACTTTGGCCGGCTTGGGCGAGCGAACGAGGCGCAAACGAATGTTGTGGGAGGATGGACTGATCTGATGCGTTCATACACTAAATCGGACAATTTTTTTTGTCTATGCATAACATTTGCTGACGCATTCATGGTAAAAAAAATCATTTGCCAAGGCATTTCAATAAGTGGTGGATCATATTTGTGTGGTACGCGTCATCGTCCGTTGTAGCCTTGCAATTATAGATCCTGCGTAGTAGAGAAATAAAAGTAACAAGGAATAATGCAGTCGAACCGTACGTAGCCAAAGCTGCAGTGCTCCTTTTTCCACCATTAATCATGAAGATATGGCTGCAGCGCCAAGGATCGGCAGCCTGATCGCACTCAAGGAAAAAGAAGTTACCACGCGGCCTCACGGCCCACGACAGCCCAGTGTATCAGAAGGCGTCAAAATAAATCTGAGGAGCAGCGGCCCTTTTGACGTTTGGTTCGACTTTGGCCGGCTTGGGCGAGCGAACGAGGCGCAAACGAATGTTGTGGGAGGATGGACTGATCTGATGTGTTCATACATTAAATCGGACGGTTTAGGATTCTTAATCGATGTGGAGGCTTCTAGCTAGCTGAGTTATACTGTTTAGTAATGGCAGCATCAAGCCGTATTGCTGATTCGAAATTTGGAGGGACATGTAGTTTTCTGAACGTGCAAGAACAGGCGTTATGTACTAACATAGGTCTTGATTAATACTCACAACGCGTGTAAAATAGAAGGACAACTAAGTACACCGCCTGAAAGTTACGAGCATCTGCTATCTCACCCTGACCTGGATTATATGTTCTCGCCAGCGCTGTAGCAGAAGGCGTCGCCGCAGACCTCCCACACCCACACGGCAGTACCTGCTGATGAGAAGTTTCCTGTGTGGTTCCTTGTCTGTATCAGGCACCTTATAGTAACTATGCAAGTATCAATCACTACCATTTGTTTATCCTAACCACATAAAAAATATTTTCTTTTTCATAATTTCCAAGCATTTTTTTAGCAATGATCCTTTTATCTTGGATATACCTATTCTCATACATTTCTTATTCCTAAAAATACAAAGAAATTGAAAAAAAGTTAAGTTTCATATTTAAAATTATTAGCAATAACCTCTCTTTTACATTACTAGTAAAGGTGCCCGTGCGTTGCAACGGGCATATATATGAATAATTCAACACCATATGGACCCCCTGTAAAAAAACATCATATAGATCCTCATCTATCTCATGTGGCACTATCAAATTCTTTTTACCATTAAACTACTATTCTTCTTCTCTTCCTCCTTCTCCTTCACCGCTACTCTTCATGTGCACTAGTGCAGAACCGGCCTTTAGTGCCGGTTCGTAACAGCCTTTAGTGCCGGTTCTCCAACCGGCACTAAAGAGTGGGGACTAAAGGTCCCCCTTTAATCTTGGTTAAATCGCGAACTGGCGCTAAAGTGCTTGAACACGTGTACGAGCCAGGCCGAATGTGGCGTGGGGCTTTAGTACCGGTTGGTAACACCAACCGGTACTAAATGTTTGGTTGTTTTTTTTATTTTTTGCTTTAGTTTTGCGTTTTCAATTTAATTTAGTGATTGTTTTACATTATAATGA
Source organism: Aegilops bicornis (assembly GCA_021605145.1). Classification (NCBI taxonomy): domain Eukaryota; kingdom Viridiplantae; phylum Streptophyta; class Magnoliopsida; order Poales; family Poaceae; genus Aegilops; species Aegilops bicornis. The sequence continues at coordinate 803,214,264 of CM038675.1, forward strand.
GTTATTAAATCATTAGGTGAAAGTACCGCGGATTAGTTTTGACTGGAGGATCTAGCTAGCTATATATAGCTAGCTATAGCTAAGTGATCAAGTATATATATATATGCCATATCGATATTATATACTTGATCACCTAATTAGGTGATCAAGTATAATATATATGGATATGACATATATATAGTTGATCACTTAGGTAGGATCCATCCAGCTGAAACTAATATGTGGTTTCTTTCATTAAATGATATAATAATTACTCATCATATTATCATATTATTAATATAAAAACTCTTGCATCATATCATCAACATACTCTAGAGCTAGCTGGCTAAAAATCATCATAGTCGTCATTATCATTATTTAATCATCATAGTCATTACCGCTATCAAATCACCACCAACAGTAGCTTAAAGAAGAAACATTCACTTGTACCAGAAGCAAAAATATCATCGAGTTCAACATGATTGTCATGATATTATAAGCGTTCATATATAACACCACAAAAGCAAATCACTCTTTGAGATTAAGTTCAGAACGAAGAACACGGACATGAAAGGACAAGTACTAAGAGCAGCATGCTAAATCACTCCTGCTAGCTACTCTCTCTCTGGTAAAATAGCATAGAACATGTATAGCTCTCTTGATTCATCAAACTGGAGCATGCAGATGAACCTGTCTCCTAATCATGGGCTGCGCTTCTCATTGCTGCCCCCTAGTACTTATCTGCGATCGTTAACAATTTTCCTCCAATCTTTCACTATTAAGCATTCATCGCCTCTAGAAATCCTGAATGCATTAATGTGCAATGCAGGATATCTTGGTCGTAAGCTAACAATTGACATGCGACCTTTAGTCTCGATCCCCTGAGGCACAACTGTCATCGGGAGTCCCTGTTGAAGAACATCGTATAGTACTTAATTAATATACTTAGCAATGAAAGTTTAGCAAAAAAATTATGTATGCAAAAGATGCACTGAGGACAAGTAGTAACAATCTACCATCATTCCTAAATAGATGTGACCGTAGTTCAATACCATCACTATTGGTCGCACATTTTGAGTACTAACATTTCTAAGTGCAGGAAGAAAATTTGTCTTGACAGTATGAAGATCCTCAAGCCATGAAACATAATGACTTATCTCCTCGCAGTTTAGTTCAGCTTCGGGACAGTAGTAGGTCCTGTCTACCAAGCGTCGGACATATTTGGTTGAATGGAGATAAGCTGTCAATATAAATTATAGTTGTCAATTATTTTTGAATAAGCAATATCAAAGACAAAAATATAGTTGAGAAGAACTCACATAATGGTAGAATTGGAGGCGTCTGCACATCACCCATATGTCTCTATTACCTTCAATATCATCTTTCAGACGAATATCAAAGGTGATAACCATACCAGGCTCAAATGCATAAGTCTTGCATAGTGCTTGCCAAGTTTTGCATTGAAAATAGGTGTACGTGTGTGCATTGTATACTTTGACGTTGAAAGTATAACCATGCTCAGTTTTCAGGTAAACTCTCTTTACCTCCATAGTTTTCATATCATTGAAACCTATCTTATCCAAGGCAAAAATTCTTGCATGGCAGGGGATGCGCTAGTAGAATAGTGAAAATGAAAAATTATAAGTCAGGCAAATGAAGCATATATATATAAGTCATGCTTAATTACGAAAACAGACACTTGTCGTTGTGACTTACTATATCGAATTCGAAGGTCTCATCCAGCTTGATGCTGAATCGCCTATCAGCAACAAGGAAATTTCTGTCGCACTGGCCACGTAGGTCTTCACAATATTCACACATAATGAATTTTTTTCCGTCGTCAGACGACATTTCCTATGTTCATATAGGCGAAACATTAAACACTTACTAATTCAACTAATTCAACTAAGAATTTACTAAAAATAAACTAGTTATATTAATTCAAACAATCTCATATACCTAAATTTTAATTAGTTCAAATAATCTCATATACCTAAATTTTCTTGCTAAAAAGAAACTAGTTCTATTAATTCAACTAGTTCAACTAAGCATTTACTAAAAATAAACTAGTTCTATTAATTCAACTAGTTCAACTAATCTCATATACCTAAATTTTCTTACTAATAAACTAGTTATATTAATTCAACTAGTTTAACTAAGCATTTACAAAAAATAAAATAGTTATATTAATTCAAACAATCTCATATACCTAAATTTTAATTAGTTCAAATAATCTCATATATACCTAAATTTTCTTGCTAAAAATAAACTAGCTAGTTCTATTAATTCAACTAGTTCAACTAAGCATTATATTTACTAAAAATAAACTAGTTCTATTAATTCAACTAGTTCAACTAAGCATTTACTAAAAATAAACTAGTTCTAATTCATCTAACATTAACATTTCTAACATTCTAAAAATAAACTAGTTATATTAATTAATTCATATAAACAATAGGAAACAGAAAATAAGTAAAAAAAAAAATGTGTGTCTATGTGTGTATGTGTGTATACGTTCATGTGTGTGTAGTGTACATGTGTGTGTGCGTGTGTATGTGTGTGTGTACGCGTGTGTGTATGTGTGTGTCTATGTGTGTGTGGTACGATCGAGCGGGCGTACGGGCGGCGGGGGCGGCGACGACGGGCGGCGAGTGTGGCGGGGACGGCCGGCGACGACGGCGGCGGGGGCGGCGACGACGACGGGCGGCGGGGGCGCGCGACGACGACGCACTAGTGGAAAAACAGGCTTCCGTCCAGCCCCATAAGTCGCGAAGCTGTAGGAACCGCGACTAATGGGACCTTTAGTCATGATTACGGAGGTGAACCGCGACCAAAACTGAGCCAGGCGCTCGGTGGCCAGGTGGTGCCGTGAGGGGCTTTAGTCGCGGTTGGCCAGGACAACCGCGACTAAAACACCGAACACTGCTTTAGTCACGCAGTTTGCCAGGCCAACGCAACTAAACCCCTCCCTATATATACCCATCCAGCAGCCAACACTTAGCCATTTGGAGCCATTCTCTTCACAAGTGGGTGTAGGTTTGCTTTTGGTTCCTCTTATGCACATAAGGTGTTTGATGAAATGCCCCAAGAGCATGAAACAAACATGACATGAAGTGTTGGAGCCACACTCTTGATCGCGGTTAGCAACTTGATGAACCTTTGATGTGTCAATTTGCATGTGTGTAGTTCATTGTTTATTTTATATTGTTTGTAGCTTGTTTGTTTAAAAATTGCTTTTTGTTTATTTATATATTTTATATTATAATAATGCAGATGAATCGGCATTGGTTGTAGGGTAACCGACTCTCCGGCGAGTTCACTACGGGTTTGAAAGATTTCCTCGTAGTGGCTAATGCGAACAAGCGGGGGGGTTTTGTTATCTGTCCATGTGTTATCTGTAAGAATGAGAAGGGTTACTCTTCCTCAAGAGTTGTTCACATGCATCACTTGAAGGGTTTCATGCCAAGCTATAATTGTTGGACCAAGCATGGAGAAAGAGGGGTTATAATGGAAGAAGATGAAGAAGGGGATGATTTCATCGATGAAAGCTATCTTGCTCATTTGGTGATACTTTCATGGAGGATCTTTGAAGGTGAAGGGAAGGTGAAGAAGAGGCCGCGTGATGATCCGTTGATGATCTTGGTCGGACCATTGCTGATGATGCGGAGGCGCTGCGAAACTGAAAAGGAGAGGGAGAATTTGGATCGCATGTTAGAGGATCACGGAAAGGCGCTGTACCCGGATGCGATGATGGTCTGAAAAAGCTGGGCTGCTGCTGGATTTGCTGAAATGGAAGGCGAGGCAGGTGTAGCTGACTTCGGCATTTGAAAACTTGCTGAAAATGTTGAAGAATATGTTTCCAAAGGATAACGAGTTGCCCGCTTGATGCGTCTGAAGCAAAGAAGGTTATGCCCTCTAGGTTTAGAGGTTACGAAGATACATGCATGCATCAACATTGCATCCTCTACCGGATGAATACGAGAATTTGAATGAATGCCGGTATGCACTTTGCATTGCGTTATAAGATCGAGGCGATGACCACGGTAGCGATGTTGAGGGCGAAACCCGGGAAGAGGGTTCCGCCAAGGTGATGTGGTATGCTCCTATAATACCACGGTTGAAGCGTCTGTTCAGGAACAAAGAGCATGCCAAGTTGTTGCGATGGCACAAAGAGGACCGTAAGTCGGACGGGGAGTTGAGACACACCGCAGATGGAGCATAATGGAGAAAGATCGACGGATGGTTCAAAGATTTTGCAGCTGACGCAAGGAACATAAGATTTGCTCTAAGTACGGATGGCATGAATCCTTTTGGCGGCGAGCTCCAGCCATAGCACTGGCCCGTGACTCTATGCATCTACAACCTTCCTCCTTGGTTGTGCATGAAGCGGAAGTTCATTATGATGCCGGTGCTCATCCAAGGTCCGAAGCAACCCGGCAACGACATCGATGTGTACCTAAGGCCATTAGTTGATGAACTTTTACAGCTGTGGGGTGGTGTCCGTGTGTGGGATGAGCACAAACAAGAGGAATTTGACCTCTGACGTTGCTTTTCGTAACCATCAACGATTGGCCTGCTCTTAGTAACCTTCGGGACTGTCAAATAAAGGGATACAATGCATGCACGCACTGCTTACATGAGACTGAAAGTGTACATTTGCCAAATTGTAAGAAGAACGTGTACCTTGGGCATCGTCGATTTCTTCCGAAAATTCATCCGATGAAAGAAAGGCAAGCATTACAGCGGCAAGGCAGATCACCGGCCCGAATGCGGGGCTTGGTGCTGAGGTATTTGATATGGTCAAGGATTTGAAAGTCATCTTTGGAAAGGGTCTGGCGGACAATCAGTTCCGAAGGGAGCTGGCAGACGCAGCCATGTGGAAGAAGAAATCTATATTGCAGGAGCTAGAATATTGGAAAGTCCTAGATGTCCGCTCTTGCAATCGGCGTGATGCACGTTCTGAAGAATATTTGCGTGAACCTCCTAAGATTCTTGGGCGTGTATGGGAAGACAAATGATACAAAGGAAGCACGGCAGGACCGACAACGTTTGAAAGACCACGATGACCGGCATCCGGAATGGTTTCAAGGTCGTGCCAGCTACGCTCGACCAAAGAAGAGAAGGTCATCTTTTTGAATGCCCGAGCAGTATGAAGGTTCCGTCTGGATTCTCGTCCAATATAAAGGGAATAATAAACATGGCGGAGAAAAAGTTCCAAAACCTGAAGTCTCCACGACTGCCGCGTGATTATGACGCAATTGCTTCCGATTGCTTTGAGGGGCTCCTGCGGAAAATGTTCGAGTAGCCATTGTGAAGCTATGTGCATTCCTCAATGCAATCTCTCAGAAGGTAATCAATCCGGAAGTTCTACCACGTTCTGAGCGATGTGATCCAATGTCTTGTCGATTTCGAGTTGGTGTTCCCGCCATCCTTCTTCAATATTATGACGCACCTCCTGGTTCACCTAGTCGAAGAGATTTTCGTTCTCGGTCATGTATTTCTACACAATATGTTCCCCTTCGAGAGGTTCATGGGAGTATTAAAGAAATATGTTCGTAACCGTGCTAGGTCAGAAGGAAGCATCGACAAGGGCTATGGACATGAGGAGGTAATTGAGTTTTGTGTTGACTTTGTTCACGACCTTAAGCCGATTGGTCTTCCTCGATCAGCACGAGGGGAGACTAAGTGGAAAAGGCACGATCGGAATGAAATCAACGATATGTATGAATGACCATTCTCGGTGAAGCACACCACCTTTATCTTGACCAATTCCAGCTTGGTGGCTCCGTACTTTGAGAAACACAAGAATATTTTACGTTCGACAACCCGGGAAGCCTGAATCCTGGATTAGGAAGGCCCACATGGAGACTTTCGGCAGTTGGTTGAGAAAACATTTAATGAATGACAATGATGTTGTAGATCAGCTGTACATGTTGGCCAAGACACCATCTTCGACTATAACGACTTTCCAAGGGTGCGAGATAAATGGGAATACATTTTACACGATCGCCCAAGATAAAAAGAGCACCAACCAAAACAGTGGTGTCCGCTTTGATGCAGCAACCGAGAATGGGCAAGAGGTCACATATTATGGTTACATAGAGGAGATATGGGAACTTGACTATGGACCCTCCTTTAAGGTCCCTTTGTTCCGGTGCAAATGGTTCAAGCTAACAGGAGGTGGGGTAAAGGTGGACCAGCTGGTTATCGGGATGCCAGCGGGGATTCATCCGCTGCTCCGGCGTGAGGTCGAGGTAGTAGTGGTTCGTGATGGCCGCCCGTATGATTACCACGAGGACGGGAGGGACGGCACGCCGCCCGGCAAAGCTCCGGCCGGTGGGGGCCTTGATAGCCCGGTGGACAAGGGTAGTTCGGCGCAAAGCTCCTCCACTGCTGGTAGGTTAGAGTGGGTGCGGTGGAAGCCATGAGAGAGTGATGAGAGATTGTAGAGATGCGATAATGCTGGCCAAGCGGGCTACATATATGTAGTGAGAAATGGCGGGAAAAATGGGAGCGGGAAGGCAGGAGGCAGGAAGAAAGTGGCGGGAAGAAAGAGGCGGGAAGACAGGGGAAGAAATGGCGGAAAACCCTAAACCTGCGGCGGCCTTTAGTCGCGGTTGGGCAAAGCGACCAGCGACTAAAATAGCAACAATAAGTATTTTGTTGTAAGTAGAAACAAAATAAAATAAATAAAGCAACAAAGAAAACAAAAAAGTGTTTTCAAATTTGAAAACTAATGGCACTAACGAAAGTTTATAATTTTTCTAAAACTAAAAGCAAAAGAATTAAAAATAAAGCAAAAACAACAAAAATAAATAATAATGCAGAAAACAAAACAAAAACTGGAAAAAAATAGTGCCGCCTCTTTGGACCCCCACGGCTGAATACGACTAGAAACCCTACATGGGCCAGGATTCAGGCCAGGAGAGGCCAAGTAGGCCCAGGCACATAGCTAGTGACAGATTAGGCCCGAAGCCTGCGGTTGAGAGGAGCTCGAGAGGTGGGCGCGGCAGCGCTTATAAACCACTCGAGCTCTCTCAACTAGCAGGTGGGACTAAACTTTTAGGCGAGGGCAGCACAAGGCCTTTAGTCATGGTCGCCCGAGACCAGCCGCGACTAAAGGTGGGGCCTAATCATGGTCGCCCGGACCAGCCGCGACTAAAGGTGAAGCTGTGAGCATAAAAACCCGCAAAAACCTTTAGTCGCGGTTGGGCAGGCGACCAGCGACTAAAGGTACTGCTAATCGCTTGAGCCTCGTAGCCCACCGCGACTAAAGGGGGCTATAAATACCACGCTCCGATCTATTCTCGTCTTCTCCGATCGGTTCGTCTGCCGCGCCCTCGGCGCCGCCCGCCGTCGCCCTCGCCCCGTCGCGCGGACTGCCCGTCCCGCCTCTCCTTCGTCGGTCCTCCCAGCGCGCCGCCGCCCTCTCCTTAGTGAGCTCCCCATCGGGCCCCGTCTGGCCGTCTCCCGGCCCCCTCGAGGCTGCGCGCCCGATCCGTCGCCGCGCCTCTCTGCATGGCGGCGCGCGGCGTCGCGACTCCCGCCGATCCCGGTTCTTCGCCCGGACCGGCCACTTCCCTCCGCCCTGCCGCCTGTTCGGCCGGCGCTATCGCGCCAGCGCCGGAGCTTCGTGCCCGGCTCTCCCCTCGCCCGGGCAGGCTACGGCCTCGGGCACGGGCACCACACCCGCTGCCCGCTAAGCGCGGCGCCCGTTAAGGCCCCACAGCCCAATGACAATTGGGGCCCACGCCCAACTTGATTTAAAAAAGGAGAGAAGAGAATTTAGAAAATAAATAAATAAATATATTAATTAATTAATCAGTTAATTAAATTAATTAACTTAATTAATTGTGTTTAATAAACCTAATTAAATAACTAATATAACTAATCTGTTAATTAATCTAATTAACTTGGTTAATTAGTTAACAGACAATTTAATTAATTACATTAATTCTAAAAATGATATAAAACTTTAAAAATTAATATAAAATAATCCGTAACTCGGATGAAAATACTTTGTACATGAAAGTTGCTCGAGCGATGAGGCGGATCCGGATCATAGCCCGTTAAGTCCGCCACACATCCCTAGCATAGCAAACACGTAACTTTCCCCTCCGGTTCATCTGTCCGAAAGCGAATCACGGGGATACTTTCCGGATGTTTCCCCCTTCATGATGCGACCCTCTTGCGCGTTAGGGCACACCTAGCACAGCGTATTGCCAGATTACGCTTTGTGATGCTTTGATTGCTCTGTTATTTATTGTGTTCCCCTCCGTTACTTCTTTCCGGTGAACCCGAGACTGCGGCGACCCCAAGTTCGACTACGGGCACCCGTCTCGCGCTCTACCGCGACACCCTCTCCACCCTTCCTCGCCCCTCCTTTTGCCACCGCCCTTCGCCACCGCCACCGCCACCGCCCCCTTCTTCACTTAATTAATTTGTTTTACTACATGTTTCGGGGTGACATAATGGCGGACGATAGAGCTGACCCGATTATGGACAACTATGATCCGGACGGTGAAGCACATATGTTCGGCATCATAAGCGGCGATATTCAATATGTGCCGACCGGAGAAGAAGAAGATGATATCTCTTCTTATCTGAACCTTAATGGTGAAGATGAAGGCGCCGTCGACAAGAAGATCTTAGAAGAAAGCGTCGATAAGCAGCGATCTTCAAATGGAAGTAGCAACCACCTCCGTGGCCGAGGTATATATATACATTGAGCCTCTGGTGATACAAACTAACTGATTTGAATAAATATGTGTGTACTAACGCGTGCGACTCTCTTTCTTATTTTAGCCCTCGGCGGATCGTCGAAACAATCGATGCGTCGTCAAGCGTGGCGCGCAACCAAGGCGATGAAACAAGGAGAAACATGCACCATCGAGGTTGTCGGCGATTACAGCCGGCGAGCGGCTGGAGCCCGCAAGAACGCCACCAAGTTTGTCAGCCAATGCGGAGCCATTGTTAGAGACAACGTCTCGATCACCGTCCTGGAGTGGAATGAGCCAAAGAAGGCACGAATTGATGGTTTCACTTTTGTCGATAAGAGAACAAAAAAAGATTGCTTCAAGTAGCTTATGGAACATTTCGTTCTACCTCCGGAATACAACAAATTCGATGAGGAGGGTAACAAGATTGAGGAAAACAAGGAGAGGAGGAGGCTAGTCAAACAGTTCGCTCTTCATAAGATGGCCGGCGCATTCCGGAAATTCAAGCAAAATCTAGCCCGTGACTTTGTCAAGCGAACAAGACTCCGGTTTCAAAGGACAATATGAGAAGCTGAAACATGATTGGCCAGAATTTGTGAAGCAAAAGAAATCGGAGCAGTTCATTGAAATATCGAAAAAATAAGGAAAATGCGGCTAAGAAGGAGTACAATCATGTTATGGGGCCGGGAGGGTATCGCATTTTGGTGCCTAGGTTGGAGAAGATGGAGAGCGAGATGAGGCGCGAGGAATCCGTCCAGTGCGGAGGATGGGACCCAAGGGCCAAAAGCTGGTGAAATGCGGGCATGGGGAGCGCTGAACCCGGAGGCGAGGAGTGTGTTTACGGGGCAAATTAATTAAACCCACCCAAGCCCTTATTGGCGCAATGAAGGATGCTCAACGGGGAAGATCAAGTTCAACAGAGAGAACGACGCTACCGATTAAAAGCCCTCGGGAATCCTGAACACGGAGGGCGATGTCACGAGGCATGGGGCACATTCCGTGGAAAATAGGGTTCCCCGAGCGATGACCCGTCTGATTCTGAAGCCGTAAGAGAAAGATGGATCGGGAATCAGATGTTGTGGCGCGGTTGGCATCGGAAATGGATGTGATGAAGAAAACCATGAGTGTACTAGTAGCGAAAGAGATGCAGCTCGGGTGCAGCATGAAGATCATCCGGTGAATCTCGGAAGCCAGCGGCGGAGAAGCGGCGTGGCTTCCACGGAGGCACCACCGGCTGGTGCAGATGCACCGACGATCGAAATTACTGCACGGAGCCTCCGGTGGTCGAAATACTGCACGGAGCCTCACGGTGGTGAAATTACTGCACGGAGCCTCCTCGCTACCCGTGGGCGATATAAAGGAGATGAAAGAATGTCATCTGTATTATCCTATCGGGAACATGTCCATGAAGGTAGCCATCGGCGGTGCTTTACCATGTTTACAGGAGCACTCCACCACAACAACCCCATTCAAGATGGCTATGCTCGTGTCACGGTGGAGGACATAGTCCAAGGGTTTGAGGACACAGAGATTGACATTGCTACACACAGAAGGGAGAAAAGACTTGGAGATGTCAAGCGCCATTTCATTCTATGGCAAAAGAAGTTTATCAAGTTTCGGTGCTGGCGCCAAGGACAAAAAGACCACCCCCCTCGGGTGGTGGTGGGGGGGGTGGCGGCGGTGGTGGTGGTGGTGGTGGTGGCGGTTCACCTACACCTCCGTCACGTCGGCCGACACCGCCCCCGATCCTAACGTCCGGCGGGTGATCAAGCGCCGCCCCGATCCTCGTCCGGCGGGTGATCGAGCGCCGCCCCAATCCACCTCCGACAAAAGCGAAGCAGTCTGGATTATTAACCCGGACCCTTATGTACCTAAGACCACAAAGGTACGGAGCCATCATGAAGCCTCTCCCACAAGGCCTTGGGAGCGTAGTGCCGAGGAAGTCGGCCTGTGAGCGGCTGCTCATTATGAGAAATGGAAGGCGGACTGCAAGAAGAAAAGAGCCCGAGCCCAAGCGATTATATTCGATGAGCAAAAGAAGTGGGCTAAGTCATTTTTGAGCACACCGTCCCAAGCATGAAGAATGCGCCTTAACGACTATGCACGTGAACTTGAGGCAGGCACTCATGTTCAGCGAGAACAAAGAGGCGGGAGAAGGCGAAAGTAAAATAAGCGAAACAAGTTGCCCAGCTCGGGAACAAAGTAAACAATCGATTGCCCGCTTATAGTGGAAGCCCGGATGCCCCGAGATCATACAAGCTGCGACGGCACATGGATTAGTATAACGAGTGCCGGAGAACAAGCGGCCAACTTAGGTATTACTCTTCGTGAACTGTTAGGCCTTGATGAGGCGCCCGATGAAGGAGGTAGTAATTACATATGTCAAGAATGGGCCTCTCGTCGAAACTGCGCAGAAAATGATCTACTGACCAAATGAAAGGTCTGCTGAATTGGTACAAAGGGTTACATAAAAAATAAAAGCGTAAAGAATATATTTATGCACGGAAGTTAGACATGAGCATCACTTCAAACATTACTATGTACAAATTGCCTTTGAGTGAATTGTTCCAGCTTTTCAATCTGTGAGCTCGACAAATCTATCATCGGTTGCTACGTTACGTAAGTGATTTATTAATTTCTACCCCATCTCGTTCATATTGCCTGCACTATATATATGTCCTAACTATATTGTTGTGTCCGCTATTATACATGCAGAATGAAGATTAAGGAATGCGAGTAAGGAACATCCATGATGTTGGGTTCATTGACCCACACATCGTTAATGGACATGTGTTGGGCGTCACCCGCTTGACGTGGAGGCAGACACTGTGGCGGTTTCTTACAAAGCAGGAACTCAAAAGTGATATTCTATTTCCTTACCATTTTGGGTGAGTGTTTACATCTTGAGCACATTCTCTTTTGTTTACTCCATGTGCATGGTATGTGGCGGCTAATCGATGAGTTATGCATGACGTCTTGTGCATGTATCGTGTCCATGAGTTCCTTTGGATTCTGCTAGTAATTAAAGTTAACACCTCGAATGTCTAGTCCACGACTCTCGAATATGGATCCAAAGCTTTGGGCCGACATGAGAAGAATGCTGCGAAGTAATTATTTTCATTCATTTGCGCTCTATATCGATCGGCCTATTTCGTTCATTTCCTAATATCAAGTAACTAATAACTCTCTTGTTCATTTAATTTTCTTTGCCTCGTAGGGTTTGGAGGCGGTTCGTAGATACAAAGGTCGGTGAATTCAAAAAGAGCTAGAATTCAAAATGTTAAAGCCCTAAGAATCTTTGAGGATATTCAGCCACGGAGACCAATCTATGTGGATACTATATGCATGAGAGGATCCGGAGATACACCTCTGGCGGGTTCCGAGTGATACCAATGCTCGGAGGAATAACCTCCGGATGATGCTTAGTCGAAGCTTCGCTTCCGAGCCACTTCAAGAGGAACTAGCTGGATGGTTCAG